>CM070829.1:20537057-20622057 GCA_036326025.1 Chrosomus eos
CCTCATAGTCAGGCCATGGTTGATGACATGGTCCACCAAAGTTGCTCTTATATCATCAGAAATAGGGGTCCGTGCATGGCCTCTTCGACCTTGACCTTGTCCTCCTCCTCCTCCTCCTCCTCCTCCTCCTCCTCTTCCTCTTCCTCCTCCTCTCCCTCCATCCATGCTTGCAAAGTTCTTGAAATGGCTAAACTGAGGGCTTTTTGTATCTGGCTGATTGGTGTTCAATTTTGCAAGTAAGTGCCTTCAGTTGTGTATTTGAGTGGTTGCAATTACCCGATGTGTTTTGTATTTTGGATACATGTGTTTTCCAAATGGCACTCTGAGATTTCATTTTTGAACGAAGTGTCTTATGTATGAAATAGAGTGTAGTATGCAGGACCAAGTGTGTTGCATAAAGGAGTAAGTGTGTTGCAGAATTGCAACTAGAGTGCAAAGCAGCGCTTTTGTTTAAGGTATGGGTACATGTGTTTGAGGTATGGAAACAAAAGCTTCAAGTTGTGTTACTTTAGTCTAAGCATGGGTCTATAGTGTTCAAGCAACGGGCAAAAACTGTAAGGTATTTCCGTATTTCCACCCATAAGTTTCATTTGGTAGCTTTTCTTTTCCAGTATCCATTTGAGTTTGTAGTATCATTTCATATTGATGGCTGTATTTTGTATTTTGTTGTCCATTGTGTAATGATTGATTGAAAGAATAAATTAATTTGACCACAAGTTGTGTTGTTTGATGGAAATATTTGCTTATGTTACATGTTTTTAATGTTTTGTGAGTGTTAGAGCATTTTGCTAACAAAATTAGTCATTTTGGCCATTGAGCTTTAGTTTTATCCTATGTGTTAACTGTTTTGAAAATGTGATGTCAGAGTGGGCAAATGTGTTTAAGCAATCGAGAAAAACTGTAATTTGATTTTGCAATTGCACAATATTTTGTGTAATACACTTTTCATTAGAGACAGACATTCAATACTGTATTACTTGCAGTACTTACAGTATGCAATATATTTGCTGTACTGTTGTGAATTATTTACTTTTATTTATGGCAAAATGATTTTCTATATGCAGTAAACATATTTTTTCTCTGTAACTACATGCCCTGGACGCTGTGTTCTCAATTTTTTTATGTAGTGTCTAATGAAAACTGATGAGTGTTTTTATATTGACTGGCTGTGTTTATGTTTTGAAAGCATTGTTTGATTTTGAGCACATTTCAAATGGTTTTGAAGCAAGTGTTTGATTTTACCAGAAGAGTCAGGGGTTTTGTGAATGTAGTTTAAAGACTGGGTTTTGTGTTTAAAGTTTTGAGAATATGGGTGAAGGTTACAAGAAATGTGTCTTAGCAATTGTAAAAACCTGTAAATTCTAAATTTAAATTACAATAAAAATTTGTGGTAAATAGGAGGTTGATTAAAAATGTGTAATCAAAAGTATTAAAATAAAACAAAAAGCAAATAAGAAGCATTTTAAGTTTAATCTCCCAATGTATGTTTTCGACCTGAATAAGATGTGTCATGATGAATAAGTGAAAGGAACACTAAAGTATAAATATATTTTAAATACTAATATAAACGCATTCCGGTGCACTTAAAGTCTTGAACACATAATAGTGAGTAAAACAGCAGCATCCTGTGTGGACACCATGCATTCGGAAGTAAATTTGACCTCTGGTGAACTCTAAACTTCAGGATACATGGCAGGTGTGACCTGTGTCATGGTGACAGTAGGTAAACACATTACTGGGAAAGATGAATGTTTTCTTCTCCATCACATGCAGCAACACAGCAATGAATAAGGTTTCCGGAGACATGGATGTTTCATGTTTGATTGAGGTCTGTTCTGCAGTCAGGGTCAGTTTAAGATTGATCAACTGCACCGGTAGCAGAGGAAACTGCAAAGGGAGAGAAAGAAACCAGGGGACATTTTGACCTTCTCACCCTCGGGGCTTCATGTCATGAGAAGGGCCATCTTGGGCAAAGATATTAGGTGCTGTGTGGAAGCAAATACAGTGGAAGCAAATACAGGCAAATACAGGCAGTTTTTTGTGTGTGTATCTTTAAATGCAAAATGAGCTGCTGCTCCCCGCCCCCCTTTCTAGAAGAGGACTGTGGGCTACTTTACACTGTTGCCGGGAGTTGTTTTTTATAGTCTGTGCAGGTTAAAGCGATTTTTACCCCCTGGAACACAATTTTTACTGGGCTAGGGCTATGGTAGCTAGTTTTAATAGTGATTGGGCAGGTTTTAAATAATAACAATTGTGCTGTTTTTGTTACGCAAACCTGGCAACCCTGTCTTAGATACTCTGACAACAACAAAACAGGGGAAACAGTGGGGTCGTTTCCAAAGAATGCGTTTTTGCATTTCACTGCGCTGCTTTTATATTATTTTCTATCCAAACACACGCTAGACGGATTCGAGGCCATTGACCAATTGTGGGATGCGAGCGCAACAGTCAAACACATCCGTCTAGCGGGTTGACAAATAAAAGCAATGGAAAGTAGGGCAGTGGATTGGAAAAAACGCATTCTGTGTTCATTGAAACAGCCAGCAACAGAATATTTAGATTGTGTATTTATGTAGCTGAGAAATCCGTGTGTTTCCACTAAGGTTCTAAGCTCAAAGGGTAGATTCAGTCACCAGTCGTGGATGGAGCTTGTCACACTGTGACGTCACAATATATAGAAAATGTGAAGGACTCCTTTTGAGACACTGTTTATGATTTAAGGGAATATAAAAAAAGGAGTGGGTGAATTTCTCACCATTATGGGATGGTTGTGTACACACACTTCCCACATATATGTCCAAACACCATGTAAAAGTAAATTTAGCATAATAAGTTCTCTTTAAATATGTTCATAGTTTTAAGTTTTTAATTTGAGTTATTTCAGTAATTCAACCTAAACTAAACAAAAACGATGCCTTGGCAACTAGCTAACAAAAAAAGTTTTAAAAAATTATATTTTATTTTATTTCTGTAAATGTTTATTTCAAGTAATGAAATGTTTATTGATAGACAGAAAGAAGCGCTCAAGTGCATGTGGGATTCATCTCACTCATCCTTTAGTCTTATACACCTCGCTCCTGTCGTTTATCATCCTGTACTAAGTCAGGATTCACCATCCCATCAGCCAGCCTGCAGCCTTTCCATATATGCCCTTATGAAATGTTCAATTGTCCATCTAGAGGCCTCAGCTGAATCCTCTGTGAGTAAATCGCTCCTGCTCTTTCTCTCCTAGTTTTCAGGACGTCTGCTTGCCTCATCAGAACGAAGGGAACGTTTATTTTAGCCATTTTCAAAATGCACTAAACCCAGGACTCTGACTGCGTGTATAAACATTAGGATCAACAGGCAGATAAATATTTCCTTTTAGTGACATAGGTCATAAATTTGTTCTCTCATAAATTTCGCAATATATTTCCTTGGTCTAATGTTCTGTGAATTGCTGATATGGTTGTAAGCATGTTCCCTCCATTGTATGAAGAAATGTTGAAGGTTAAACTGGACAAACAGAAAGTATGAGGAGTACAGCTTTATAACCCACCTGAAAAACAACCTAAAGTGCCCCACGGGTACCTTAAATTAACCTGAAGTTCATAAGTCATAGAAAAGGGAGTCAGTGGAGTCTTTTTAAACGTGGAAGGTTAAGAAATGGCTGACTACGGTACAGTTCCAAATGCTCTTTCTTTTGTCAAATATATTGCTTTTTCAATTCAAATAGCAAAACTTAAGCCAAGTGACTTAGTGGAATATTCAAAGTCAGACTTGGCTTTCTCACTGTTTATATAATGATATTTCTCATCGGTTTTCCCTTTCCTTCAATGTCTCACAGGATTCTGAAAATGAAACAATTGACACGAGTTTTAGGGAGTCAGTAGAACTTTACACACTCCAGCTAAAATAGACCAGGGGTGCGTCTCAATCACTAGTCTGGCACTGATCAGGGAGTCTTTTTTAAGGGCTGTCTCAATCGTAAAATCTTTCTAGTGCACTGAAACGTTCGCTCCGTAAAATGTCCCACAACGAAGCTTGAAACATAAATAACGTTCGCTATGTCCAAAATCCATACTCTCTTGACTAGGTACTTATTTTGAATAAGTAAATACTTCACAACCGCTAAAAATCTATGTCTGAATGGGTTTAGTATGAATATAATCTGGTGTACTACATTCGCCATGTTGTCATTATCATGTGACCTACCAGCATCAGTTGGTCGCTTCACTGCCATTCATAAATCTTCTCCCATGGTCCATCATATGCACCGGAAGAAGTATACCATCCGGGAACTTTTTCCCTACTAGTGCTGTGAATTTGGACAGGGTCCAGGGTCCTTCCTTACTGTCCTTTCCAGTGCCCGAATTCATGTACATGATATACTTATTCGTGACCTAGGGAGCTAGGAAGGCACGCCAGGTTTTTGCCCAATAGACACATGCAAGAACTTCACTTTTATGTCTATGAGTGTATCCTTACAAGGGAATTAAGTATTAAAAGTGTGACCTTTGGCAAGGGCCTTTTTGGGGGACACTGGACACTCCACCTAATCTTTTCACTTTGCGAAGCACCTTCTATCCCCATGTGAAACATTTGTCAAGGTTGCCTGTTTTACAGATCATGCCTCCTGTAGCTCGCGGGACACATTCCTGGTCTGCTCACAAAACCATTTCTCCTCTGAAGAGCTGCATCACTCAGCATTTTTTTTGTTCATGTGACAGGATGATCTGAATTTATTGCTCCAAATGTTCCATGAATCTTCTCAAGTCCTTGGTTTTTATTTATTTTCAGTGTTTGTTTGATCAATTTCGGGGAATCTGATTAATAAAAAAATCAACCTAAACTTGACTCATAAGTCTAAAATAACCTTCAGAAAATAACTTTGTGATGTTAAGCCAAACCTTACACAATAATTTATATTTTATGCAGGCGTACATGTATAAAAACTTATTTTGTGTGATAAAAAATCTTTTATGCTCACCAAGGCTGCTGCATTTATTTGATTGGAGATAAATTGATTATGTTTTATTCTTGTTTCTAACTTTAGCTGGAAATAACATTATTCAAGAACCGCTATAAAACCAAAGGAATCTCTGTTAGCTTAAATTATATGTTTGTCTCTGTAAAGCTGCTTTGAAACAATCTACATTGGATTAGCTACTTGACTTGACATGGATTAGCTTATAATGATGATTTAAATGACGGTGGCGATGATTTTTTATTCTTTTTGTTGAATTAGATGTTGATTAGACTTTTTTTTCATCCTTTTTTCCTACTTTATGATGTTTTAATATTATTATTAGATGAAGAAATCACGCGCAGGAAACAGGATCCGTCCAGCTGTGTTGACTTCCGCTTAGAGCCGAGCGAGAGGCGTCATCACCATCATTCAAGACGCGTCACTTTGTTCAGGTTCAGATCAGACACTATCAGCGGGATTATTAACACACAGACGCGGTTCTTCCAAACAGGAATCGAAAAAAGAAATATCTCTGAGGTAGACTGGCCGGGGATTTGACTCTTGAGGCCTTTGTACTTTTTTGTTTTTGTGTCTGTCAAGCGGTCAGTGATTTATCCAGAGGTGTTAGCTGTCATGCTAACTGTCATTCCAATTGCTTTCACTTCAGTGTTTCCATTCTTCAACAAGTCTTCATGTCAACACGATCATTTGATTTCATGCTTGTTATTTTCCCCCAAGCATGTTTTATAAGTCGTGTCGCTATTTTAGCGTCCTGTAGGGTATGTTTACATGGTTGTGATGACTAGCATACTTCTCAGTTTAGCAGGTGCTGGACAGGAACATCAGCTTGTTTTATTAGATATGATCGGTAATGTCTGGTCAGTTGAACGTTTGCATGAAAACTAGTACATTTAGGAGTTTTTTGGTGTCTTAATCTTAATATTTTGCGTATTCTTAATCTCATATGCACATAACATCCTGAACTCACTAATGTAAAACAAGTCCTGTAAAATTAGTGTATTTGTGACAAATGATAAGCGAAGCACTCGTTGTTTTCCAGTCTCGTATCGTTCATGACACAGGGATTGTTGAGTCTGCCAGTTTCTGTTTTATTATGTCTTTTCAGTGATTATGTGAGTGCCATAGTCTCAGTTATTTAAACAGTCTCTGATTAATCCACACTTGTTGATAGCAAGTCAAGGCAATCCTGTTCCCTGAATTATGTAAGTCCCATCATCTGTTAGTGATCTCAGTGTTTCTTTTAGCCGTTCCCTGACCTGTGTGTTTCTGAAGCGTTTAGATTCTGTGATGAGAGAATACTGAATAATGCCTGACCTGTTAGTTTTGTTTGTGAGCTGTCTGTTATCATGAAGCTGTTCCGTAACAATGTGACGCATGTGAAGGTTTAGTCAGTGTAATCACTTTTGAAGTCTGCAAACATGTTGCTATCAGAATGTCCATTGTGGGTTTGGTGGTTTTTTGTATTTGTTATCGTGGCCAGATTTCTGCTTACAACCCATCCATCCAGATTTCATATCACTATTTCCTTCCATCCATCCAGATTTCATATCACTATTTCCTTCCATCCATCCAGATTTCATATCACTATTTCATCCATCCATCCAGATTTCATCCAGATTTCATATCACTATTTCATCCATCCATCCAGATTTCATATCACTATTTCATCCATCCATCCAGATTTCATATCACTATTTCCATCCATCCATCCAGATTTCATATCACTACTTCCATTCATCCATCCATCTTTCATATTCATATTCCAGTCCAATTTGATGTTCCAAATATGTATGCTGTTATTATTATTATTTTTTTTAGCTTTATAACAAAAATAAAATTAAAGAAATCTCCCATCCATCAATCATATCACTATTTGCTTAGTTTCCAAATCGGCATGCTGATATTTTAAAAAATTTTTACCATTCAAACAAAAAAAATATTTTTAAAAATGTTTTTTTGTAGTTATATTACACACACTTGACAGTTCAAGATAACCATGTTTGTCAAGCTTCAAAAAGTGGACCATATGACTTACCATAGACTATATTCCACGTCGTTTTAAGCTCGTTTGTGTGAAAAACAGGTCAAAGTCATTATTCCCTGAAAATCATCCTCTCCTCTCCACCACGGAAACGTACCATAACGATGTGTTACACCATTTTTGACATTGGTTAAGGTGCGTTCACGTTAGCAAAAATTCTCCAAAATTTCATAGGCAAAAAAGGTTAATTGTCTGTAATTGTCAATTTAATGATTTATGAAGCACAGTGGACTTTCAAACCAAGCAACTTTTTGTTGGTCAACGCAGCAAATCAGCGAGACCAGTTTTGAACCCGTTGCAAAATCCGCTTGGAGGAGTCTTTTGCAAAATACCTGATTGCACGGATTCCTATTGAAATTGACCACACATTTGCACAACATCATTGGTTCTCTGGTGTCTCATATAATTGATTGGGAAACACCAAGTTTGAATTAGAAGCGCAAGTGAAATTTGAGCGCTAAGACAATATAGTCGAGAATGAGTAACTAATATTTCAGTCTGTTCCTCACACAAAAGGGAGGTTGAGTAAATGATGACAGTCTTTAAGACACCATGGTAAGGTTAAGTTTTGGCTTATCTGCACATTTAAATATTTTTGCATTGAAGTAAAAGACAAGTAAATATATCTACTACATGGTCTCAGTGGATGGTGGTCGTCCTTATTTCTCTGTCTTGGCATCTTTTATTTAGGCTACCTTTTCTCTCAAACCCCATGTCTTTTTCCTTTTCCTTTCCTCTCGTTCCCTGTCCCCAGCCTCTCTTTCCTAATCCTGCTTTCTGGAGCGCTCTGCTGTACTCCTGGATAAAAGAGAAGCCGTTTTCCTACAGCTCTTCCAGCAAGAGAAGCAGAGAGCAGTCAGAGAGCAGAGGACAGTGGACTCAATGGTACTAGACTTGGAGTTTGGGTTGAGAGTTGTCCAGTGGGTGGGAGGAAGGAAGCAGCTTTAGTTTGCCTGTTAATGGAAAAAAAATAAGCAATAATTCATTAATGTGTTTAATGTTTTCTTTTTTTTTTCTCAAACAATTGAGACACATCTATATCATTTATTATTTACAGGGACACGTTTAGCAGATGTTCTTCATTCAAGTACTGTGTGTTACGGAGTAACTAACTAAAACTAGTGAAACTAGTGATTTAGCTAAAACCTAACTACATTTATCACTAGCATAACAGTAGATTGGCTGTAAAGATAATTAGCTTTTCCAGTAAGAAGCTATCAGTGTAGCATAACACTATTACGTTAGTCACATTGAATTGTATATTAGACAAACACACTCTCTTAGCTGTGCCAGGAAATCTGATTCATTTTAGCAAGTTCACTGCTTTACTGATTCATTTGAGTCATCAATCAATAGAGCACTGCAGGAATGAGTCCTAATACCAGAAAATGAGCATTTTTGCACTTCCACTTCCATCTGTCATGTCTCTGGTTTAGTTTGGTTTTAGTTGATCTTTTCCTTGTTGTTTGTTTCCTTGTTTCCTTGGTTCTTCTCACTTGTTTCTATGGTTACTGATTATGTTGCTCACCTGTGTCTTGTTTAGTTAATCATTGTCCTTCTACTACTCAGTTTATTTAGTTCTTTGTCGGTTGTTTTCTTTGTTTTGTTTGCAAAGCTGTCATGTTTGTGGTTTCCCCATTGGATTATTTATTTTGTTATCATACCAACCTTCTTGTTTTGTTTATTTAAAATAAAAGACATAGTTGCATAGAGATCCTTGTAGGAATGGGCCAGTTACCGGTTCAAGGATTACTGCGGTTAGAGAAAGTCACGTTTTCAAAACCTCTAAAATTTTCCGTTATACCATTCATGCGGTATGAACTTTTTTTTATGTCTCTTCAAAGACAGAAAATGCAGGACTACCGCAGGTAGATTCCAGGTTTCCTTCTTTTTTGTCTCTAGCTGATTACATGCCTGCCTCACTTAAGTGACTGCATTTCTTTTTAGTTTAAGTTTTAAAAACATTTTTTTTACAGAGGATAGTTCATTTATTTATATTCTAAGTATTGTTGAGCTGCATGTTTAGGCTCACTTAAAGGGATACTCCACTTTTTTTGGAAATAGGCTAATTTTACAACTCCCCCAGAGTTAAGGCCAATTTATACTTCTGTGTCGGGTGCGCACAGTAGGTACGGCGTAGCATACGCACAGACGCGTACCATACGCCGTAAGGCCTCATTATGCTTCTGCGTCAGCTCCACGGCGTAGCTACGTCATCACTCCTACAGGCCAATTTATACTTCTGCGTCGAGTGTACGCCGTAGCGTACGACGTAGGCTACGCACGTAGGCGACGCCGTCGTGAGCATTTATACTTCTGCGTATAAATCTACTTATTCAAAATTCAAATTTTTATGTTCATTTAAAAAAAACAAGTAAAAAGTGAGTAATAAAATAAGAACAAATAATCAAATTGCAAGCAGCTGCACAAATAACTGCACAATGCAATAGTATAAAGACAGATATGAAATACGCAAGTTTTTTTTTAACTGTAGTAGGTTAGTATTCAGGTAATAACTACAGAAATTAAAGTAAAATAACACTTGTCTTCATCGTATGATTATAGTTTGCTGCATTATCACAATTTATCAAGGGTACATAAGTGTAGAATCTGGCTAGCTACAATTTCAAAATGAGTTTCCTATTAGTTGTACTGACTCTAGATCTGCTCTCTGATGCTCAGTGGTGAGAAACTGTCCATCAGAGGGACTGTTTGAGAACCAGTCATTGTTATTCTATAGGTAAAGCTTATATGTCTGGTATTTTCTAGATGAAAACCTGCTGTGGACTTCAAAGTTATAGGCTACACGTTTGTGAAAGAATGACCAAATGGTTTAACCATAAATGAACTTCTGGGTGAATATAAAGCAAATACACATTGAAGAAAGTTATGACTTAGACATCAACTGCAGTAGCTTGTCTTTAACTGCTCCGTTTGATGTTTGCAATCGGCATGGCTAGATTGATCCCCTTGACTAAACTAGTTAAATATAACAGGGTGGTCTATCCCCAAATCTATATTACGAGGGATTTACTTAAAAGTAGTTCAGTTTATATGGTTTAAAGTTCAGTCAAATGAACTACTAACAGACCACTGCTCAGATATATGGTCATTATAGTTGAGCTTTCACTTTTGGTCAGTCTGTTCTGAGTTAAGACTTCAAGAACAAAGAGTTCCAGCTCAAAAAGCTGATTAGATGAGTCACATTCAAAGGCAGTGTAAAACAGCTGATAAATGCACGCTTGTTGTATTAATGCACAGATTGGTGCATAGCCAAATTCCAACAAACTCAGCCAAATTAGAAGCTAATGAACTGAAGCATTAGCTAAATTATGCATCAATTGATAAGCGATAATGTACAGTCATGTAGTCATAATTTCAAAATAAGCCCCAAATAGGATAATTTTGCTATAATTCCTGGCTGACTTGACATCAAATGGATATGAAATATTATTTGAGCTGAAATTATTTTATTATATGAGAAAAATGAGACACAAGATGACATAAATCTTGTCAATCATTGCTGTGTTTCCTGTGTTTGCCTGCAGAGGGAGCCAGAGAGGGAGGAGCAGCTCGACCCCAGCATGCCCCCCAAATTCAAACGGCATCTGAACGATGAAGAGGTTACCGGCTCCATTCGCAGTGAGCGGGTAAGTCCGTTTTTACCATATAAATGAACTAGAGCTGATTAAAACTGACCAGAGCCAGATCTGCACAGCTCTGCACTTTTACAACCCCATTGTGCCCCATGATCTGTTTGTGCTGTTAGTGTTTACAGGAGTAAACAGCTCTCCCCTCATGTTCCTCAGTGTCTGTAGAACTTACATAATTCATCTACAACTGCAGCTTTTATACTATTACACACTACATTTCAACTCCTGTGTTGTAAAACCCTTCAGAGAGCAATTTGTTCTTAATAATGTGATGAGGTTACCACATGTCATAATAGCTGTGGATAAACTGAGGTGGATGAAAAATTAAACAGATGGGGAGAAAAATAAACAGAAAAGCTAAAATAAAATGGAACAAGATTTTGCAGAAATAAACAGTCGTCATATATGTAAACTTACTAAACTAGATTAAATGAAAATTTTGGCCTATGCAAACCGATGCTGCAATTCTGTTTTACTTTCCAGCAGTCAAAATAATTAAGATTTTTATACATTATAGCTAAATGTCTTTACCGTCACTTTTGCTCAATTTACTGCATCCTTGCTATAAATTTTTTTTTAAAGATTTTTTTTTTCAAAATAATATGACCATTTCAAATAAAACAGTTCTTTTGAACTTTCTATTCATCAAAGAATCCTGAAAAAAGTATTACAGTTTACACAAAATATTAAGCAGCACAAGTGTTAAACATTGATGATAATAATTAGAAATAATTCTTGAGCAGCAAATCAGCATGTTAGAATGGGATCATGTGACACTGAAGACTGGAGTAACAACGCTGTCATTTCAGATTTGCATCACAGGAATAAATTAATTTTCAAAATATATTACAATAGAGAACAGTTGCAATAATACAATAAATTACAATGTTACTGTGAGCATAAGAGACTTCTTTCAAAAACCTTTGAATGGTAGTGTTTAGTCAAATGGACATAGCAAGCACCAGTAATAATAAGCCTACATCTATTTTTGAATAACAAAACCAAGCAGTGAATGGAAAAGTCGACATAAAGTGAAGACTAATGCCATGATGTAACCGACATTAGCTCACGCAGGGGGTTATAAACTAGCGGAGCCCTTCCCAAGAATCTGTCAGTACCAATCTCATTATTGACATCCATCTTCTGCCAGTCCTAGAGAGTCATTAAAAACCCTGCCAGACCTTACACTCAAAAGCCTGTAAATCAGTGTCAGGATTTGATAACCTTGTGTATTTTGCTTGGGTACAACTCCCGACTGATGTATGATTGGGAGAAACTGTTGATGGTTGAGACATTAACACATCCAAAGAAAAGTCTCCTCTAATTGGCCTCGCATAGAAGCTCGAACTCCGCAGCAGTGAGAGAGCAAGAATGTGTAAAAGAGCTAAGAGGAGTGTGGCTTTCCACGTGCCCGTTATGTAACATTGCTGACCGTGACCCGTGAAAAGACCCAGTTCTTGTTTTTTTAAATATTCCCTAGTAAAGGGCTAATTGGAAATGAGCAATTGTTAGTGTTATTTGCAGTCATAACATGACATGTAAGCTCAGTTACTCATTTCCTGTATACTGAATCATTTGTATGAATTTTCCTAAAACCCTGCCCTGAACCCTGAAAAATCATAGTTCCAAAAACAGCAGCATTTATATGAAAATGAGAAGCAATCCTAAACATGCTTGAAACTGCCAGACTTTGAGATACTGGTGTGTCTCATGAACTACCCTAGATGTTGGGCAGCAATATTAAATGTTATCATAATTTAGGTCCAAACTATTATTTTCTATCAAATTGTATGGCTAGCAAAACAGATTGTCAAATTCAGTCATATTTAATGCAAATGATTAATGATTTAGTGCAAGAGTGATTTATGCCTACAGTACATGTAATGAATATGTAGGACAATATATTTAAGAAATATAAATCAAATAGTTTTAGAAAGCATTCCTTTCAAAAACAAATTAATTTGAGCTTGTAGCAGGTCACAGATGACATCAGTTGTGACGATTGTGATTCGTGTCATGTTCATACACAAACATCACAAGAGTCATTGATTGTTGGAGTCGTTTTAAAAAAATGCTTTAAAGCTTCTTCTATTTCTTTTGGAAAACTTTTCGTTTTTCCTTGGTAAGGTTGACATGAGCATGGAATTTTAGAGGAGTGTCACAGGTCTTGGATGCAGTTATGGAAAGTTATATAACATTAGTCACCGGGATGTTGAAATGATCTGGTAAGGTATTTGTTCAAATTTGTTCAGTCATGGACTTTACAACAAAACTAATGGAAGGTCAACTAGATGCCTTCTGATCTGTGATTCATTGCAGCAGAGCTCAGATGGCACAAATGCAGACCACATGGACTTCATATCTTTTGTCTCCTTGCATCAGTTCTAACTAGCCTGATCTTCTTAACTTGCAGAGGAACCTACTGGAGGAAGACTCAGATGAAGAGGAGGACTTTTTCCTGTAAGTCTGTAGTTTTGCATAGTCAACATTGACAAACAGATCTTTGAGCATTTATTACTGTTTGCACACAGCTTTAACAGGAAAGCTCTTTATGACAGTGTGTTTGGTTACTGAAATGGATTTTATTTGCAGGAGAGGACCTTCAGGACCAAGATTTGGAGGCCAAAATGACAAAATTAGACAGTACGTATGACTTTTTAGGACTTTTTTTTTTTACTTTTACTTTTTTTAGCTGGCCTGCCTTTTTACTTTCCTTGCCAACATTTTCATTTTTCTTCTCCCCAACTCCATGTGTGAACTCCCATAAACACATTCATAAACACAATTTTAATGGAAAAAGATGAACATGCGATACAAAACTTTACGGATTGGTATAAAACTACAAACTAGGGCTGCTCCCGACCATAAATTTCTCTAGTCGACTAGTAGTCATTCATTTAAGCCATTAGTCGACTAATAGCACGTTCATATTAATTTAATTACTTAAAGCTGCAGTCCGTAGCATTTTCCCTTTTTGTCGCCATCTCTGTTCGAAATCTATAACTGCAGTGATTCGCGGAATTATCATATTTACGTGGGTTGTAAATCGGCATGAAACAGCGCGGATGAACACAGTGTTTTGAGGCGAGTGCTGCTGTCAATCACCGCGCTGTGTGGATACTGTCATTCAGAATCACAGATTCACTTTTTGAAAGCTTGACCAACATAAGAATTTTCACCGGAAAACGTCTTCTGAACAAGTAAGTAACATCCATTTTGTCAGGGGGGGAAAGCATTCGACATGACAAGCGATCGTTAGATTTAATCAGCGCGATTTACAGCAACCGTGCAAATCATAGCCTACTTAACTACTGACTAACATTATTTAATGTGTTTTATGATTACCTGTGTAACGTTAGTTCAGAAATCGTATTCTCCATAAAAGCTAAACGAGAAAGGCACAACAAAGGAAACTCCATAACTGTGTGAATTTCACTGTGTGAAAACGTACTGTTACACGATTGAACTATTGAAATGTCTTACTTGTTCAGCAGAAAAAAAGCCGTCTCTTCTTCCGTTTCGAACCCCTTCGGGAGCTCACGCACCTTTCAAAAGCCCCACCGATGTGTATCCTTGTGTTCGCATGAGACGGTTTCTTTCTCTTTCCACCTTAAATCCGAAGTATGAAGTCTTTTGGGTTTTATAACTGGTTAATCTCCAGTTGACACTGATGATTGTTGTTTGGATCTTTCTGGATCCGCCATAAGTTTAATCATGTAAAGTGCTGCGGGAAAAGCCTATCTCTACATCTCCTCACGCGCAGTATAGCCTACTAGCCGAAACTCCTTCTTTATGTGTACGGATGTGACGTGATGACGCAAAGACATGCTCGAATTTCCCGCGAAAACCCACCAGTACCACTGGAATTAAAATCATTATTACAAGCTAACCGTTTTGAATCTAGCTATGCCAAGCAGATAGTTTTGAACACTGGCTGAAGATGTTTTTTTTTAAATAATTAATTTGGATTATTTTTAACTTAAAAATGTTACGGACAGCAGCTTTAAGTATATACTGGGGGAATACTAAACCATAATGAGCCTTTTTGAATTAGGCTAGTTTGTTGAAAAGTACACATTTCAAGCTTGCTATATATATTTCTCATGTCTGTGAGGCAAGTAGCATATATGCTGAGTTTCGTTTCATTTTTGTGACTTGCTCCAGCTCACAGAGACCAAGACGACAACATACCAAATACCATATTTGTATAACAAAATATGACGGAGTATATTAAGTTGTCTTCGCTGTTATAAGGAAAAATAGAAGTGATTGCGCCGGTGCCTCCATGTCATGCAGTAAAGCACGCTAATACTTTAGCTTCCACATTCCGAACAAACACATGGATATGCTGCTAATAATAGCGCACAATAATCTAGGCTAACATTAGAGCGAGCGCCAAGTAAGGTTGCTACTACTTGCATGTTTCATATGATAAGCTTTACTACAAACACATTCTTACAGATGCTTCCAAGACTGCCATACATCCTACATATATCCATAGAGCAGTTGTCAGTTTTGTAGTCGAGATAGGCTCATTCGAGTCTGGGTCAAGACCAAGACCAAAAGAGGGACCAAGACTATGAAAATATGTTCTTTAACAAGGACTTGAGGACTAAGACCCAGAAAATGTGGTCTTGAATTCGAACAAGTTGGTCTTGTTGCAGCTGTAAGTAAAATGAGTGCCGGGGATGGTTACCGGTGTGCTGCTAGGTCGTTGCTTACTGGCGGAGGTCCAAAAGAGCCCACCGCCAAGTGTTTATGATGTTATGCTGTCTAGATATAGCTCAGGTCCTTCCTTCAATAGTATCTGTGGGATTTATTTTTAACCGTTTTATCATCTGGCAAGTGAATATAGCTTTCAACAAGCCACACAAATTGAGGCAACATTGATGTCTAGCATAACCTGCGTGAGACACTATGGGGTACTTTCAGAAATTAACAATTAGGAATTCCAAATTTCCAAATAGTAGAAATGGTTCAGTTTAGTATTGTGGAGACGTATATCTAATAATTTCCACTGGCAGGGTGTTGTAGAAATCACAGTTATTGACTGCGCAAGCACTGCACATGTCGTTGTGTTTTGCAGAATTTATATAACTCCTTATAATGGCATCTGTGAAAACACCCACCCACAAACACACCTCCCGTCCGAGAAGAAGGGAAGCACTGTAACCATCTGGGTTTCTATGACACAACATAATATTTGCAGGCGAAAGTAAACAGCTACTCCCAATATATTCAAAAATCCTCGGTTCCTGACGTAGCTGTAGTAGCCGGGCTGTGGGCTTTTCTTTGTTCTTTGTTATGAAGTTTGGTACATACTAATATGCTGCAGTAATTCTCCCAAAGGAAACCCTGCAAAGCTTCGCCGCATGTGAGTATCCACAGGTTTACATAACCACGGCAGAGTTACATATAAAACAATGGAATTTAATAGGGAAAACTTGAAAGGTGAAATTTCCCCAATGTTTTTTTCTTAACTTTTCCACGAACGTCTTGGATTCTTCCTGTTGCTTCATTTGCATCTGTGCAAAAGGTTACTCCCAGGTGCAAGAGATGAGCGAGTTCCTGTGCGATTGGCCATTTGGTGCATATTATGGTGTGTATTAGGTGGGCATCCAAGCATAGAAGCAAGGGGCAAAACATCCTGTTCTCAGTTCATTCCCAGGCTGCGTCTCCAAAAGCCATGCCAGCCCCTTGTGCCAGGTGTATGAGAGGAGCTAAATACCTCACAAGCTATTTAGTGCGTATTTGCGTGTCACGTCTACGAGTTCAAATAGTTCATACTATTTGGATGTGTCTAGACCACGTCTAGCAAAACGTTCTCACCTCCTCTCAACACTGCAGGGTCAACAGATCGTAGTCATAATGATATCTTGTTTAATCTCGAGCGGTTTACAGAAGAAGAGAGGGTTCTCTTCACAATATTAGAAACACAGACACGAACATGTGCACCTGAGCTGTTCAAATGTTCTGTTGAGTTAAATGAAAGTACCAGATTGTTCTCTCATGTTGTCTTCTCTGTCTTGGTGGCCTTCAGTGTGCAGTCTCAAGTTGATGAGGTCATTGACGTCATGCAGGAGAACATCTCCAAAGTGATTGAACGTGGGGAACGTCTGGATGAGTTGCAGGATAAATCTGGTAAGATGGACGTGGAAAGCTCATTGTGTATCCTTAGGCACTTTGTGATTTCTGTTGGATTCAAGGGATTAACATGATTAAAAATTACTCTCAGATCTTCTGTTGCTCAAAAAACTCCCATCCCAAAATATTTAAGTTAAATTTAATTCTAAATTCGCAAAGCATGTGTATCATTTCAGGGCAACGCTTATATCAGCACATGAATAGATTTGTATGTAAACAAATTATTATTTCAAATCAAACATATTCAGCTCACTACACTAATTGTGGGAAAGTGTATTGAATCCCAATGTCACATGAATAAACCCTTCTGGTAGTTTCAGATTTCATCATACCTGATCCTAGTGAGTCATGTCCCATTTCTGTTATTCGGTTTGGGAGCTGCCTGGGACAAATGAGCAGGAGAGTGGTTAAAATATCTCCAGTCCCACAGAGTATTTTTCTTATTTCAGGCCAAGATGTGAAAAAAAAAGCATGACAAAGTCACATGTTTGGTCCTGTTTTTGTATATTATCGAAAGCACTTTGAGACGTGCATGTTGATTGACCTTTGTGGTAACAGGAGCCACTGTGTTCAGAGTTCAAAAGTATGAGCAGATCTTGTGTTGCGTTTATTTGATTTTAAAGAGAAAAAAAAGATGAAGTGTGTATTCCCACACTTCAGAGTTATGATGGTTTCCATTGGTTGAGCCAGTGTGGCTGTTTTTGCTGCTATGGATGTCAGATACCTTAATACGCACATAATATTACGTAATATGAAATCATTTTGTGATCGTGCCACAGTGTCAATGTTACTCAGTGGATTGAATTCAGTGGAACAAAGTTTCAAGCAGTGTTAATGTTAACTAAATTATTAAAAACCATTTTTGTTAATTGAAATAAATCTAAAAAAAAGTATATAAAATATTAGATGAAAACTTACAAAACTTGAGATGGGTAACACTTTACAATAAGGTCATTGGTTAATGCATTAGCTAACGTGAATTAACAATTAGCAATAGCAATTCTATTTTTAATTTATTAGTCTTTAGTTAATGCACTCTGAACACACAATGAACAATTCATTTCTACTAACATTAACAATGTTAGCAAATACAACCTTAGTAAATGTTGAAATTAATTAACTAATTAAGATGAATAAATGCTGTAGATGTTATTGTTCATTGTTAGTTAATGTTAACTTATATAGTTAACTAATGTTAACAAACGAAACTTTATTATACAGTGCTACCAAGAAATTAGAATGTTGCTTTGGCAACTAACTGCAATATTATAAATATAAAAAAAGATATAAACATAAACAAGTTAAAGTGTAAAATTACTAAAACGTAAACTGAAATAAAACTAAATTAAAGTTAAATTGAGAAAAAAAAATAATAATATTAATTAAAAATAAAAATATAAAAATAAAAGCTAATTCAAAATACTAATAAATACTATAACAGTACATAATTTATACTAAAATAACACTGGATTGCATCAAGCTGAACAAAGCTTTTACCCTCTGTGCTGCTGAACTTACAAAATGCAGTCAATTATTACAGGAAATAGTCAGTATGAAAATCAAAACGGGTCTGTTCTGAGCTCAGGTTTTTTTTTCTTTTTTTTTTTTGTCTGTTTACTACACTTCCCACATCTTACTGAAATTGCAATGCTTTTTATGTGGAGGTCCAAGTGAAGCATGGCGCTTATGGTGACAGGTGCATTGAAGCTCTGGACCGGTTTCATGTGAAGGGACAAGGGACTTGAGTGTCTGTTTCCAATGTTTCCTTTTCAAAAACAACACATCCTCTTTGTTTGCTAATGGAGAACAAGTAGCTTCATAGTGCAGCATCTGGAAGACATTGTCACTCACAAAGGGGAATGTTTCCATATGTTTTCTGCAATGCTGCCTTTGTGCATCATGCCTAAGGATGGACAAATGATTAAGTAAACAATACTGTTGCTGCCACTGTTAGATTGCTTAGTCCTAAAGGTGAATAGACTGTTACATAAGAATGATTTCATGAATTTGTAAGGCTAAATGCAAACCAATGTGTCTGTATTAGTAGGGCCCCTGTGTTCTTTGTATTTTTCTGGCTGTAAACACACAGTCATCCTCTGTGGGATTGTTGAATGGCAGCTGGTGGTTTAAGCTCAGCTTTATTGATTCTTGTTTTTGCATGGTAATACGGCTGAACATGTTTAATTTGGTCACACGCGTTGCAGAGCTGTAACATCCCAAAACGGCATCATGAAAGTCTACAAGCATCTCTAGAAGACGGAGAAGTCTCTAGAAGTCTCGGTTGGTTATGAGTGTATGCCATCGTATAATAACAAACATGCATGGAAGAATACCTTAGTACTACTGATCCTCTTATGTCACATGACTTTCAGAAAGCCTGTCGGACAATGCGTCAGCGTTCAGCAGTAGAGCCAAGCATCTCCACAGAAGGATGTGGTGGAGAGACATGAAGGTGAGTCTCCATCCTGGATGATCTTCCATATCTGAAGGACCTTTGCTTTTGTGAAAAATTACTCCATGGGTGTAGAAACTATACATTTTATTTTATTTTCCTCTATAATAATATTTTCCTCTTTAAACTGTAGAAACGAAAAAATGAAACAGAAAAATGGCCCTGTTTATCCTATATACCTTGTAATATATATATTTTTCTGTCCCCAGATGAAAATGATTGTAGCGTTGGTTGTGGTCATCCTTCTCCTTATCATAATCAGTAAGTACTCATTCACTCGTACTCAGTCACTCACTCGTACTCAGTCACTCGTACTCACTCACTCGTACTCACTCACTCACTCGTACTCACTTACTCACTCGTACTCTCACTCGCACTCACTCACTCGTACTCACTCACTCACTCACTCACTCACTCACTCACTCACTCGTACTCTCACTCGTACTCAATAACTCGCACTCACTCACTCACTCACTCACTCACTCACTCACTCACTCACTCACCTCACTCACTCACCGTACTCACTCACTCACTCACCGACTCACTTACTCGTACCTCACTCGCACTCACTCACTCGTACTCACTCACTCACTCACTCGTACTCACTTACTCACTCGTACTCACTCACTCACTCGTACTCACTTACTCACTCGTACTCTCACTCGCACTCACACTCACTCGTACTCACTCACTCACTCACTCACTCACTCACTACTCACTCGTACTCTCACTCGTACTCAATAACTCCACTTACTCACCACTCACTCACTCACATCACATCACTCACTCACTCACTCACTCGTACTCACTACTCACTCACTCACTCACTCACTCACTCACCACTCACTCACTCATAACTCGCACTCACTCACTCACACTCACTCACTCACTCACTCACATCGTACTCACATCACTCACTCGACTCACTCACTCACTCACCACTCGTACTCTCACTCACTCCACTCGTACTCTACACTCTACTCACTCCTCACTCACACATACTCACTCAACTCACTCAACTCACTCACTCACTCACTTGTACTCACTCGTACTCACTCACTCACTCACTCACTCACTCACTCACTCACTCACATACTCACTCGTACTCACTCATACTCACTCACTCGTACTCACTCATACTCGTACTCTCACTCGTACTCTCACTCACTCGTACTCACTCACTCGTACTCACTCACTCGGACTCACTCACTCGGACTCTCACTCGTACTCACTCACTCACTCACTCACTCACTCTTCTTCATGCAAGCATGAAGTTTTTTCCTATGTAAACTGTCAGTACAATCCATTTGCTTCTATACTAAGGCTAGGGAGTATTTGACTTCAGGTTTTCTTTCTCTTGAACTTACATCCCTCTTATTTGTTTTTTGCAGTTCCTGTGATCTTGCAGTATCGCTAGTGTCTGGCAGGGAGGTTAGAGGCATAATGTACTCTTCCTCCTTCCTCTCCCTCATCTTTCTGCTGTCATTCCTCCGTACCAGAGGGGGCGCTGCACAGGGTTGGGCTGCCCACTGTATTTTCCTATTTTGGCAGGGTCTGGAAACAAAACAAACATGGGCAGAGTTTATTTTGTGCGTGTACGACAACACAACATATCAAGCTCTCACAACGAAGGCACAACACCGGTGCAGACCAATCTCTTGTATGCGCACAAACACAATGGTTTTGTTGTATATGCATTCAGTAAGACTTAAGACAAATTAAAAATGTACTAAACACACAGAAAATGTTTAGCCCTGCATTTTGGTGGTATTTCGATGTTCTCTTTATAGTTAGTTTTACGCTAGAGCCGTTCTGCTTACACCATGATGCGCACGTACATTTAACAATTACAGGGTCCCTTTCTCACATATGTAGGTCTATGAAATACTGTCTTCTCATGTGGGCAGGGCCAAATAGGAAACCTGATGATGTCACGCTCATCATCTGTCTGTATAATTTCTGGAAGTTTTAACATGGACAAAACATTGGGTATAATTCAAGTTAGTCTGAAAAGCAAGAAGTAATGTTGCCTAATATTTGCTGCTATTACCTGCTGTTTTTTTTTCATATTTGGCAACAATGTTTTAATTGAGTTGGTATTTTATTTTAAGCTTAGTTATCTTCACTGGTGTAATTTGAACAGCTTGTTAATGGTCGGTACTGTAATAGTTGTGTGTGATAATGATTTGGTTGACTATTGCTGAAGGTTACCTGAACTCAACTGTAAACTTTAATCCATATCATTTTACTGACTTGTTTTTTTTCTTTGTTATATTTATTTGTAAATATCTATTCCCAATGTAAGTCATTGACTTCTCATTGGGAGACTGTGAAATAATCTTGCATTTGAAATAAAGTGATTTTAAAGGGCATTTAATTTGATTCATTGCAGAGAGAGAGGAAAGCGAGACAGGAAAACGAATGGACACGAGGTGTGTTTGAGTCGGGTACGATACGTTAGGATTTCAGTGACAAGCAATAAAAAATTAGAGATGGGAGTAAAAATTATATTTTATTATATTATAAAATTATATTTATCGCAGTATTGCGATATGCCCTCACAAAAAATGTATTTCTTTCCTCCAAGTAACATAGCATTCGCATGCATTGCATTTTTGTTCTGAGGACCTGTTTACGCTTGCTATATATAATATATTGGCCACCATATCGGTATCGGACGATATAGGCCTACTGTATTTTTTAATTTTACTGTTCTTGGCCAAATAAGAATATTTGGGCAATATATTAAAGCTGATAAATAATGGATAATTTCCTTCAGCTGAGACACGTCAGATGCGCACTGTTCACCATGGTTTTGAATTGCTCGAAATATGATTGGAATCACTTCAAAAAGGAAAATATAGTTAAGTTATTAATACATAATAACATAATAGTTAAGTTATACATTTGCAGCACAAATCTATCATATAGGCTACATAAAATTATAATGAGAACATTATAATTGTGTGGTTGGCACATGGCTTTTTATGGTGAGACTTTTGTTTTTGTAATCAGGCTCTCAAATTATATACAAATCTGGATTTAGATTTATCGGCCAATATATCGGTCATCGTGTCTGGTCACATTTATATGTAAATTGCACGAAATGCTTATTTTGTCCATAGACCCTCCCCTCGAAGAAATGGACAGAAGTGGTTGAAAGTGGACAAAAGAGACGGATTAAAACAACAGGTGCAAACAGGAATGTCTGCCTCGTTGGTTTACGTTAAGTTTCTCGGGGGAATGCAAAAGTTTTGACACCGAATGCAATACTTTTGCAAAACAACAAAATACGTTTTCAAGAAAACACAATATGTTTACGTGAGAACGTAAAAGCAGTGAAATAAAATGTTTCCTCCAATTGTCTTTTTAGGGGCTCCGTAGAATGGTTTTATTTGAGAAACTTGAGTTTTTTTTCTAATATATAATGTTTCTCATCAGCCACAGTAATTTCTCCTAGCTTATGTTTGGCAATTGATATACATAAGTTCGGTTCAATGGATTTATATACCTCCATAAATGGCGTATATAGTGCAACTCAGGCGACCTGAACTATATAAAGGTCTTGTCTTCATGAATAGTTTTTGTTTCGCATTTATGGTTTAAGTCTTTTTATAGAACTAAGTACTATTTCTCCCTGGTCAGCACTTAAAGGTCTGATTCAAACACCAGCTCCTGAGTTTTACTCCTTTAGATCTGTTGTTATTCCCCTTTAAGTGCGTTCCTCACACTGAATTACTTTACTTTCAGCCAGTTATCCTCCTTTTCCTGCATTTTTATATCTTTGTCTGTTCTTCTCATCTCAGTCACGCACTCTGGTTCCCATGTGTTCATCGCAGACGGCTTCACTCCATCTGTAGTTACCAATTTTGGACAAAGAAATACGTCTGACTGGTACATCAATGAGTGTCCTGTCCAGGTCTTGCCAAAGTCTATATGATATTCTGGTCTCTAGCTTCATTGTAAGTCATTTATAAATCTGATTCAAGACATGTGTGGATGGAACTATTTAACTTGAGTTTTGTTGGAGTGTCATGTTGTTCTGTTTTGTGTTAGCAAATTCTCCAATCAGTATTTCATCTCTACCATGAAGAACATCTCTCATTAGTTACATAACTAAGTTTCTTCCGCTCTCACCCCAGGCAACACGTCTTAATTGTGTGTGTTTGTGTATGCCATTCACAATAGTCTTAGATCTTTCACAAAAATAATAAGACATTTCAAAGTAATTTTCTGCATGTTTATATTATTTATATAATGTAAAGATTGTAAAGTTAATGTAAAGTTTGTCAGTCAATAAATGCTATTTAAGGTTTGTTGTAGATTTGCAGTTCTGAACTTGCTGGAATCTGTTCAATACTGAAAACAAAAGGTCACATATATGTGTGACAGATATCATAAATCAGAATCCGATGTTTGTATGGAACTTTGTACATGACATGAATAGGATTGCAGATATTAACTGATAAACTGAGGGAATGTTTAAGAGTTGCATTGACTGAAGGAATGTAAGCCTTAAATTCTACAACATCCTTCATTGTCAGTGTCTCAAGTTATAGAACGAGTATTATAAAATGAGTGTTTGTCAAAGGATTTAGTTGGATATCATTTGCAGGCATGGTCTTGTAAATACACAATGTTTCTGGTAAATGTCTCTTCAATCTCCCATAAATCTGATGTGGTAATAGATGAAATGAAGCCTGCAAGGTGAAATTTGAGAGCTCTGATGGTGGTCCTGAAGAACGACCAGAAGGTTGCAAGCAGAGGTGTTGAAAACAAAAGTAAGATGTTTCAACTTCCAGCCCCAAAAGGTATTTGGCCACATTTAAGATGTACCGATGTCTTAACATTATATAACAAAATATTAAACAAAGTGACATTTATTTTTAAGACCTCAAGCACATAATTTTCCAAGCAAAACATTTCACAAAAAACAAGTTTGATCGATTATAAAACAATAGATATTTAAAATAAAAACCAAAAAATATTTGGGTACTTTGTGAATGTCAAATGTTATTGAAATTGAACTATTCCTGTGGTTATTCTGTTAGGGCAGCTGTGCGAACTTGAGGAGAACTGACATCTGCTAAAAATCACCTTAGCACCTCTTGGTTAAAAGTCATTGCAAAATTGCTCAGAAAAGTTAGAAAGAAATGATCTGGCAACATTTGTTTGCAGAGGTGATGTGGTTTCATATTTTGTCATCCATACGGTGAAATTCATTTCTTTTTAAACGTGATGCGTGAGGCTTTAAATTTACTGACATGCAACTAGTCAGGACACATCTTGACTGGCAATTTCTTCCCAAAACTACGTGTTGATGTGATAATGTTATCTAATGGTCACAAAATGTATTTAATGGAATTATTGGTAATCCCGTTTTTATAAAAAAAAATTCTTAATTAAGTAGAATAATTAAATCTGAATTTATAGCCATTTTTGTTATGGCATCCCTGTTTTGAAAATTGATTTAAGGACTAAGTTGTACAATATTTTTGCCAATATATTTATTTTTTCCACTAATAATATATTCGTCATATACTTGCTAAACAAAAATGCATCGTATGTAAATGCAGATTGTTCAGAAGGCCATCTTACCTTTTTTTGTACAGTGGGATAGAATGTGTGACACATTTATACAAAACATATCCACCGTTTAACATTTCACCTGCACATAAAGAAGAAAACAAGTAAAGGTAAAAATCTTTATAAGCACGTCTGAAGAAAGGAATAGTGTGTACTAGGTATTTGTATTACTAAATTTCTCCGAAGACTTAGCTGGGCAAGAAATTCAGACATCTCATGCACATTCAAACAAAACAAAAACGAATGGCCACCATGAAGAGAGATTCCAGTCCTGAACCATCTGGGCCACATTATAGATAAAAGAGTGTGAAAGTGTTTTGAGCCAATGTTTACCACGTAAACTAACAAAAACAGACCTATTGAAAGAGTGAGGTGATGAACTGTGGAGGGGAGAGTGGTGGAAATGACATTGGGATGTCATAAGTAAATGAGAAAGAAGGAAACTAAATAGCAAGGGATTGTGAAAGTTGGTGACAGAATGAGAAATGGGCAAGAGAGCATGATTCTGAGGATTGAAGCTGTTATTAGTGTTATGTTAAACCGTTACAAATGCCATCAACAAGATCACTAACACCTCAAACATGCATTGACCTCTGCTACTGTTTGCATCACATTCTGACCCCTTTAGCTAAGCTCAACATGTAAACCAACACTGTGGACCTCTCCCATGGACTGTCCCGGTTGGGGTAACTCTATCCAAATCTACCCCCTCTTAACAGCCTGTCTTGGGTTCCCCACAGCAAGATCCCCTGGCTGTGAATCACCAGCAGCAAACCAATAGGGACCACATACACCACAACACCCGAATTAGAAAGCAGCAGAAAGGTATGCTCTCCCCATTGGGTACTCTTGAAACTCTCTCTCACACACCTAGCTAGTTTGTTAGGCACATTACATAAGTAATTACTACAATACCCAGAGGGAAAATCCCTGAGCATACAAACCATTAATGATACTCGGTCATACTGTGAACAAACACTGTGTTCACCTGTGGTTCCCCCTGCATTCCTGCAAACAAAGCTAAACAAACAGCACACAAACCATCCCACACATGCTCCGATATGCCCTCCAAGAGGAGGGGGCAAAGAAAGAACTCTGGAAGGATCTTTTTGTTGTGGCAATCCTTCAAGTACACAGCATCCCTCCTTTTCTTCCGTCCCTCTTTGAGTATCTCCCTCCCTCCCTCCCTCCTTCCCTTTCCTCCCTGACTGTATAAATAAGTCACAGTGTAATGTGTCCCGGACTCAGACAAACTGCCTCCAACCCTGAAGAGACAAACTTTGGGATCACAGACATCAACCACCAACCAAAACGAGATACTCTGACTAGCCCCTCAAAGGCAACCTTTTGCACAAGCGAGAGGAAGTCAGTGGTAGCGAAAGATTGAGAAGACTCAGGTCACGTGAGAGGTCATTAGTGAAACGCCAGAGAAGTGAGCAGCTCCCGTTACGCTTGTGAGGTGAAAGGCAAGGGATAGATTAGTGCCGGAGCTAAAGAGGATAGGGCAGACAAGTGATCTGCAAAAAGACCTCTGCATAAACCTTCCTGGAAGAAGAGCATCAGATAAGGTAGAATCCAGGTATCTGAGGTCCACATCAACATGAGGTTTTTGGCTGTGTTGTGTGTTTCCTGCCTGCTCATGGGCACCCAGGCTCAGAGCAGTGCTAGTTTTCGTCGGGCGAATGCCGGCAACGGCCGTTGTCAGTACAGCTTCACAGTGGACAGCCCTACAGAGGCCAGTTGCCCATCATCAGGTTCAAGTCCTGAATGGAGGCACTAAAGTCCCGCCTGGGGGTGCTAGAGGCGCTGGTCGCCCGTCTCGTAGGAGGCGAAGCCGTGTCAGAGTCATCGGCGGGTTCTGGATCTCAGTCAGGCCTCCAGGACGCTTACAACCAGGTGATGGGGGAGAAGGCTCAGATCCAGAGAGAGAAGCAAAGACTGGACAGACAGGTTCAGGACCCTTGCAGCAGAGGATGGAAGAGCTCCGCCAGAGGCTGAGAGGTTGAGGAGCAGACCCTGCACGCAACAACCTTCTCCTAGAGTACCGCAAAATGACAGCAGCTTCAAACCAGGATCAGGTTAGTGACAACCAAGTCAGGAAATGTTGAGGTTGTTGTTGAGGTTCGACTCACACAACCAAAATTATCGTTTGGCCAAGTGTTCACTACCTTAAAATATTTTATGTGCTTGGGAAAATTTGACCTTTATGTGTACAACAGCTATTCAATGGAGTACCCTCAAAAGAAAACCTTTTTACTATATGTACTCCTATAGGGTTCACAGTAGTATCATAAAAATGCATATTACTTTAAGAGAACATATTACTCTAAGGTGCTAAAACGCATCCTTTAAGGCTATAGTACAAAAGTGTCCCTTTAAGCTGTCCCAGTGACAAGCTTTTCACATTTGTTATGACTGTGTAAATTCATCATAAAGTCTGAAAGATCACAAATACCTATTTGTTTTGTCGGTATAATGATAGAAATTGCACAAGCAAAATATACAACTTGTAGTCTTAATTGTGGGGTCACTAAAACGTTTAAAATACAATTGAGCCATGACTTGTGAACAGGTGTGGTGTCTGGGAAAGCATGCAAGAGTCACTGGCACCTTGCACAGACTCTTACGGTTAATGTGTGTATTTCCACAGTTATACCTGTCTGGAAGTGTGAGTCATTCTTCGGGTGGGATTGGTGAGCAGGTCATTGTGTTCATTTTAAAGCAGCAGTGAACAGTATAGATAGATCAGAGCTGAACAAGGTAACATCCCCCTGTCATATATTATAAGAGCAAGTCAACATATGAGTGAATGAGGGTGTTGGGGGAAAGCCGCTGAAGCAGTAAAACAGTACTGTGCTAATGCTCGGAAGTAAAGTCTTACTGACAGCTCCCAGCAGACCACTGACTGATGCTGCATGAGGAGGGGTGGAGGTCAGGGGTAACCGATCCCTGCTGGGGTTGTTAGTGCTGGATTAAATATACTGTTGGTACCTTTATGTCATGTAACAAACGCATGACCAAAAAAAGGGAGAGGAGAGAAGCACCTTGGAAAACCTCTTGCAAAAAAGGCAACAAATTCCAGCTCTTTGAGGCTAAAAAGAAAACAGGCCATCTGTCTTGCACGTCCTCACCCTCTTGGATTCAGTTTTGCTTTCAGGTTCATAGTCCCTTTGCACCCCAAATATCATACTGTGAAAACATACACAAGCACAGAAAGGGGCTGAATAAATAGTAATTTACCAGTGGATACAAAACTTTAATTACATTGATTAATGCAAGGTTCAAAGGTACATTACTTGTTTATATTCCTCTGGCTGATTTGGCAGTCGTCTTGGACTAACACTTAGCAGCAAAAGCAAAGGTTTTCTGGTACCAATGCAATTGCAGAAATGCTCTATTTTCAGTCATTTGTGATTAATGACTACAAGTCTTAAATAAAGGGGGTCATTTTTATACTTTAAGTACTACTCATAGTGTAAAACATTGAGAAAAAATTACTTAGCAGTGAAGACATCTAACTGAACATGCAAACAGTGCAAAAAAAAAAAGAGATCAGGATTCCATTCAGCCATATGAATGTTGTCAGTGTCACATCATTAAGTACGAACATATGAATGCGTGCCTCTGGAGATCGTTTTGAAGTGTTTTGGAAACTTTAAACGAAAGGAATTCTCATTTAGAATTATACTTAGAGTTGGCATCTGCTTCACGACCTAGAGTTGCAAAACCCAAAAGCATTCAAACAGTACAAAAACCCCCTTCAAAGTCTTGAAGATGTTAAGATGTGAAGGCTCCTGCAAATAAATTAGCCTGCAACAGATGGTCCAGAAGGTTCTTGGAAGTTCTGCTTGATCTCTCAGGGAACCATTAGTCACGAAATACAGATAAGCATAAACACCTGCAAACAAACCTTGGGAATTACATGCTTTTGTTGTCTTGTGGTGATGCATATACCTGTGTCCATGAGCAAGTGTTGATTATAGGGGTCAAGGACAGTAACTACAGACCTTCCAACTGCAGGTCTGAGCAAGCTATCATCATCATCATCATCAGCAGCCCTTTTTAACCCTTGTCACAGCAATCAATCAAAGTCAGATTTCAGATGTTCACAACCATTATAAGAGCCTGTAAACATGTAAGCACTTGATCAGTAGGGCTGGGAATCGATTCCAAAAAGAATCGATTCCTCGATTCCGAGGCGTTGGGAATTGAGAATCGATTCCAAAGGTTGGAATCGATTCCATTAAGAGGAATCGACTCCTCTCTAAGATTTTTTTTTTAACAAAAACCGCGGCCTGTAGCCGGTTTAATTTGTCAACACAATCACTTCAGACGTCACCTGTAAAGCAATAAAGTTCAGACTAAATAAATGATTAGGCCAGCTAGTTCACAGCCTTTTACAGACCACCAAACAGTGCTGTACGTGAACTGAACTTACTGAATTACTGCCTGATGAACGTTAACGCGTTCATTCTGGTGTCTGTGAACGCGCGCTCTCTGTTTAACTTTGTTCAATAGGGTGCCAGATTTCTAGAGCCTTCCAGGCGAAAACCCAGCTAAAACACACCGTAAACAGGCCTTAATATGTAGCGAAAAAACACCCAATCTGGCAACATCAGCCACCAGTGTCGCGCACCGCCGCATGCGTCATCAAAACAAAAAGCAGCATGTCGTCGACAAAGCAGCGAGCGAGGAGGCGTCGCATTTAAACGAGTTTTATGACAAGGTCGGTGAGGATGGGAAAAATCTTACATTTCTGTGCAAACTTTGCCAGTCGATAAAATAATTGCTCTGTGGTTGTATATGGGCTGTGGCAATAATAATTGCTCGCAGCAACATATGGAAAAAAAGAACTATGAACTATAGTTCATTTTTTTGAAGTAGGCTATATGAACTATGAACTGAACTAGTTTATTTAAAAATTTGTGAACTGAACTTTGAACTAGTTCATGTAGAAAATGAACTTTCCCAACAGTGCCCTGGTTAATTGCAGAATGATCATCTCCACAGCTCTCGTGATACCGACTTGCACTGACAACATCCCGATGTCAGTGAATAAAATTCAGAGTCATTGTTTTTTTTATGCTTAAGAACTGTAAAACCTGGTCGTGGTGCAGTGATTAGTTATAAAATCTTACTACATAAATCCAATCTTATTTAATCCACCATTTGAATGTTTATGTGTTCGAATTATTTATATTTATTAAATAAGACATTTGTAGCCTACTGATTATTGTTGTCCATAAATCGAACTTCCGTGCCTCTTAAATAGTAATTATATATTACCATGTACCAATTAATTTCTAATGCTCGGACACTTCGGTTTCTCTCGTGTGTACGTGTGTGTAGGTAGGTAGGCCTATGTATATAAATAGAATCTACCATGTAGCTATATGGCGAACATATTCATAGTCTTTACACTGTGTCTGTCTACACCTGACGCAGGAAGCACGCGTGACAAATCCCCGAAGTAAATGCCTCGTTTTATTTATGACAGAACAGCACGCAATACGTCTCGCTTGTCACGCCAGGTGTACAAAGTTTCTCGCTGTGTGGCACCGTGGCACGGTAAAAGACGTGACAATGTTTGACACGGTGTTGGTATTTAAAAAAAAAGAATCGAAAATAACAGTCTGGAATCGATTCTTGGAATCGATTCTTTTCGATTCCAGAAACAGGAATCGGAATCGGAATCGATTCCAAAAAATCCGGAATCGAACAGCCCTATTGATCAGACATTAACCGAGTTAATTGACCGTTCGCAAAAGCCACGCCCCCTAGTTATTGTTGCTACGCCCGTCAAACAAATGGTCAAACACGACCAGCGCCACAGATTGCCATGAATGGAAGAGGTATACCCGTGCGTGTCAGTGACCTTTTTTCGAGCAATTACCTCCGCGATATCCTCCAGATCGAGGCAAAATGGGTTACAGTATGCAGTGGAGGGATATATTCAAAATATAAAAATAGGCAATGAAGGAGACATGACTACTATTGAGGCTAATACCGGTCTCAAGCGAAATCTGAGAAACCCCATGACCTGTACCTCAAATGCAACCAGTAAATTACAGCCTTGAAGAAGATTTAATACGCTGGTTCAGTCGCTAATTGTTTGGAGTTAGAAATATATAATTCGCGCTGCATATTTAGTAATTTTGCCTCAGATACAGGATTATACATTCGCTTTAACAAGCAGGTTTTTCATTACCACGGCAACCGCTTGCGTGTCATGCTGAATCCGATTTTCGTGTTTAAAAAGTAACTATACATAAGAGACGGAAAGATGCAGATAACCATACATTTAAGGTTATTTCTATTCATTACGATATTGATTACGTTATATGAACTGATGTTGTCAAGTAAGCTTCATGCGTTCCCCGTTGCGAGCGTGCACTCTTCTAAACTGTAGTCTACAGGTCCTGCACTGCTAGTGACTGCTGCTCATTTCCCCCCGAAAATATAATGTTAACAACAACCCTTTAGAAAACGTACTTCCTTTGTGGGTCCTCTTGATCTGCTCTCTCCATGTTTCTTTGACTAATCTCAGTGTGTCAGTCTCATGCACGCTGTTCGCGAGAGTGAACCATGTTCGACACATGTAACTGGGAGTGGGGCCATCCACACTGTTTTATCCATCGTAGGCACCGTTCACGTTGTGTTTTCGGCTTTGGGAACGAAAAGAACACAACTCCTCCAGACAATCTCTCGGAGTATCTAGTGTCCGGTTTACAAACGCAGTGGGCGCACCGCTTCACCAGCTTGCTTGGAGTCAATGTTTGACGGAGCTGCTCACATAGTAACGGTTGCTATGATGTGTGATTGGACAATGGCCGTTTTGGGGGAGGGCCTGCGAACGGTCAATTTAGCCCTTGGGGAATATGGCATGAAATTTAAGGAGTGAGTGTAAGTTGTTCAGGTCCTTTCTGTATCGTTTAGGACCAAACAAAACTAACTAAACATTTCCAACAAGGTTTCCAAAACACCCCTTCTCAACCATCTTCCATTTTTTTGGACTTTGGACAAACAGGTACTGGTGAGATCACTCAAACAAACTGAGCAATGATGAAAATGTTGCACAAGCCGGGATAAGAAAAGGTATTTTTCAATGAAAAAATTACACAATGGCTTTTAATTTTGCTCCGCTTGTTAACCAGGAAGAGTGTATGTGCTCTCTGCTGGAGTGCATGTCTGAGTTTCGGATGTGTAATGGGAGGTCTGGAGTCTGGCAGGCACCGGGACAGCTGGGAATCTACTCAGGGCTGTTTATTTCCTTCTGTTAGATTCCTGACTGTCAGTAGAGCTGCCAGTCCCCCAAAACCATGCATCCCAACAAACATACCTCTCTCAGGCAACTCAGGATCAATGCCAAGCCTATAAGTCTGTCCAACTTAACTAGTTTAGACTTCCATCATGGTACTCTGGGACATAGTGGATCTCACTTGAGAGCTGATTTTAACCATTTTATTGGACTAGCTAAACATTTGTGATCTACCAGATAATAAGGGGCAGTAAACATTGCCCAGACAATAACAGCAAATTGATCATTTGCTTTGCTTTTTAGGTCCTGCCCTTTCCCACCTGGTATCCAGGCCTGGGAATACACAAGGAGACACCAGCAGTTTAAGAGGTAGGGTAGGGGTGTAACAAGGGTATAGTTACTTAGGCAGAGAACAAACTGCACTATCATAAATGATTAATCCAACTCCATACTGCAAATAAAACAAGTAATTTCATATTCTTGTTACTGACTGCTATGACATGGTCACTAGTTGGTCATTCTGATTGCGAAGGCTTGACAAATATAGACCTCAACACCACTCAATGAGTATGTGAATTTCTGTCTTTCTGATCTCCTAGATCCAACATGGCATTCAAGTTCAAGTTCAGGATACCAAGAGCTGACAGCTGTGGTCACTGAGGTATCTGCCCCAAATCCAGAAGGTCCAGCAGACATCTCAGGTGAGAGTCACACCCTAACCCTAGGGTGTCTTTATCACATAGCACAAGACATCAAGGTTCAGGTTTTTCCCAAGATGTCCTTTGAATTCTGCCTAACATCCCTTCCCCCAGTACCTCTCTCTTACAGGGTATTTTAGGAAAGGTTAAGTATGTTTCTAATGTTTTACAGTAGCAGGAATGGTAGGACAAGCTGTCCTCACTTCCGACTTTAGCAGATTTTGTTTTAATGGTATCTTTCAACCTGTCATTTGCAATCCAATGTTTCCAACAAGTGTCCAATCTCTTTTTTTCAGGCTGTGGTGACCTGGTGTGGGTAGAACAGCCTGAGGTGCACCGTAAGGCTGACAGTATTGCAGGTAAATACGGTGTCTGGATGCAAGACCCAGAAGCTAAGGAACCTTATGGTCCAGAGATGGTATGGCGCATCGATGCTGTAGGTTCTGAAGTGCGTCAACTCTTTGGGTATGAAAACATGGACCAGCTGTCACGTGGGTTTCCTACCAAAGTCCTGCTCTTGCCAGAATCTGTGGAGAGCACAGGTGCCACCATGTACAGAGGCTCCTTGTACTACCAACGGAGGCTCAGTCGCACCCTTCTAAGATATGATCTACTCTCCGAGAGCATTGCTGCTCGCCGTGATCTTCCCCATTCTGGCTTCCATGGTCAATTCCCCTACTCCTGGGGTGGTTACACAGACATTGATCTGGCAATAGATGAGAATGGTCTATGGGCCATATACAGTACCAACAAAGCCAAGGGTGCTATTGTGCTCTCCCAGTTGGACCCTCACAGCTTGGAGGTGAAGGGCACCTGGGAGACTAAAATTCGAAAGACATCCGTGGCTAATGCTTTTATGATCTGTGGCAAGCTGTATACGGTTGCTAGTTACACCTCGCCAAACACCACCGTAAATTACATGTATGACACTGCAACCAGCCAGGGTAAAACAATCTCAGTGCCATTCAAAAACCGCTATCGCTACAACAGTATGGTAGACTACAACCCAGGGCAGAGAAAGCTACATGCTTGGGATAACTATTACATTGTATCTTATAAAGTGAGACTAGGCAAGCAGGAGTAAAGGGAAGCTATCAGCATAAATGTCCATATCACCCCAGCTTATAGACGCATTTTGCAATGTTTTAATATTTTAACATCCAGTGGGACAGCTATTGTTGGATTTACTGATATTCAAAAACAATTATAGACAATATAGCGTAAAAAAGCAACTGGGCAATTTTACACCAAGAGTAAGTATATTTAATTAATACAGAAAATATACAAATTTTCCTGATAATGTTGAAGCACCAACAATTGTATATAGGCTGTTATTTTCAAGACCACAATTAAAAGAAATTAAGTGTACCAGTGACTACATTGCACAATATTTGTTCATAAACATGCTAAAGAAGTTCCTTCGACCAACACGTTACCAAATGGATAAAGTATCTAATCATGTATCATGATATCAGTTTTTTAATGAATTGAGGCCACATTTAATTCCTCAGTGATTTTGTCCACTTAACATGTTAATAGAGAAACTATTTTTCTACCTGTGTAAGTAATGTCTTGTCTTTTGTGTTTACGGCACTGAATAAATCCAAGGAAGGGGAAAATATAAATGGCATACAATTAATTACAGTAAGCCTACCTTTTGACTGACAGATTGTAGAGGTATGCAACTTTAAAAACCATAACAAAACCTTTGCTAGTGTACATGCTCTAATCCTCACGCAATCATACTATCCCATCTCTGTATATGATGAATATTTTCCCCGCTCTCTTTTGAATATGTCTCAAGACTCTGTGCTGCTTGAGATGTTAAGATTGGGATTTTGTGGCTATAAGTGTATTAACTTATGAGAATAAATATTTAAAGTGTTAATCTGTGTGCCTCTTTTTTTTGCAAGCATTAAGGTATTTTACTGAGTTCAACACCACAAAACAAACATGACAACAGCTCATTTTTTACAGCATATTATTTTATTAGTTTCTGTAACCAAACCAGGAGAATGTAAATAAGACCTTACATATTTTAATACAGCGATTTAACCCCTGTACAAGTAAAACAAAACAGAAATCAAAAAAGAAAAGAAAAACAAATCAATTTCCTCTCCTCCCCTTCTGTTTGAAGTTTCTCATATCTACTAAAACAAGAAATGGGGGGCCATACTGAAACCCTTGTTCAACTGTATGCCCCTTTGCAGTAGCAACCCAAGAGGAGTGGTTTGGAGAAAGACCTTGTATACTCAGGCCTGTGGTCACCATAACAGAGTAGTCCAAAACATCTGGGAACCTCTGTTCAAGACTTGCATCACTCCTGCCCCAAACTCCCCATTGAGTGTGGCTGCCTTACGCTCAACATTCCTCTTTCTAAACTTGCAGCTCGTTACCATTGAACCTAAAATGCTTGACCACTCACCCCAACCCAAACCCCGCCCCTCCACTGCAGTGATTGGTCAGGAGAGTCAGAGTTGGTCAGCAGCATGGTTGGGAGCTGTGTGGAGAGGCTGGAAGGTGAAATTATGAGTTATAGAAGTGGGCGTGTCTACATCTGTCATCGTTCACAGAAAAGGGGAGGGGCTTAAGCTTAGGACATATCAAACATAAGCCTGGTCTGGAGGAACCGTTTACAAAAAAAGAAAATATTCCATCATAATTCTACTATATGTTGACCAAGCTGAGCCATCTTTGTCAAAATCATATATTCATCTAAAAGGATTCATGTCTCTTGACGCCTAACCTTTGGCTAAAGATTCAAGGTTATTTTGCGCACACACGCAAACGCACAATCTTCAATTCTTGCAGGCGTAGACTACTGACTGAGAAGGCAAAAGGGAAGGCTCACAGTGGAGACTGCAATCAATGAATTAATCAGATACGTCGGTAATCAATTCCTAATCTGCTGAAATGACGTTCTATGTATTGTTAAGGCCAATACACATGGTTGAAGTGAAGTGAAAGTAAGAGTGAGTATGCAGGTAATGTTGAGAGGTGTACACACAAACACAATAATTATATGCAAGTGTGTGTGTAGACATTTCATTGCATCTTTACCGCCATAACCTCAACATTGTTGCTTGAGAACATCAAGAACAACAAAAATTGGGGAAAACATCTTGAATAAAAAAAGGAGATATTTGCCTTCCTAAAACGTGTTTCTTTACATGCGGAAATGTGAAAGTGAAAAGTAAATCATATTGCTATTAAAAATGGCATTCTCACTGTAACTTTTGTTGATGTCTACCTTCATTGTTCACTGGAGATGTATAGTTCACATAATGGAGGGAAGCTTTCTCTGTAATGCCAACCACAGCAGAGAGAATGGATGGACTGATAAAAGGATAAGGAAAAAGGGCACAGTAAGTGTGAGAAATGCACATCACCTCGTAAAATTAACATCCATCACTCTACTTCCCTACACTTCTCTGCTGCAGGACGTCGCCCCCCTCCCCTCTCCCAAGCCTCCGGCCTCTAATTCCATCCTTCCATCCATGTGCCCTTTTTATGAAGCAATAACGGCTACTTGCTCTCCTCTGGTTTGATGGCCTGTGGTTTGATCGGACCCGTCCGGATGGGTTTGGTTGTTGCTAGAGCAGGTTTGTCAGACTCTGCGCGGTCGGATGGCGCCCCCTGGTGATTTGAAGTGATGCTGTCGGTGGGTTTGCCTGCTCCTTCCATGCGGGTGGGCTTGCTTACTGGAGCCTTGAGTTGTTGCTGCTCAGAGAAGAACTTGTGGGTAGACTGTAATACTTCAGCTCTCTGTTTAGCCTGAGTGAGAGTGAGAGGAGAGATAAACATTTAAAGCCAATATAGAAAGTGCGTTCACATACATAAAGCAGTGGTTCTCAACCTTAATATGCAATTTCAAACTGGGAGCTAAAAAAGAGGAACTTAGCATGCATTCCATCCTGTCATTTTGTTAATTTTAATCTTTAATATAGTAATGTACCAACTGACAGGTTCCCAAATCATTGATATGATTTGTTTTATTTTAACCCTTTAAACTCCTAAGCTTATTTTGGATTTTCATCTGATATTGACAATCTTTGAAGCCTCCCCTTACCCACATACAGTTAAGTAAATGAAGTAATTTGAAAGCAAACCCCTTAAATGCAAATGCAAATAAAAAAAGAACGCATAGTGTCCAAAATATTATAAACCCCTGGACAATTTGGGTGTTTCTGAATCTTGTCTTTGAAAGTGCCAACCACGGTACCAGGTTAACCCCTTCAACCCGAAGTGTACCCCCCGCGAAAAAACATTAATAATTAAATTACTAAACAACCACTGAACGCAACACAAAATGGGTATCATTTTAAAGCTTAGAATCTCAGCTTTTTAATGCACTAACCACTCTGATGAACTCTTAACAAATGCTAAGTAGTCCCTCTAAAACACCTAACTGCGAAAAAATTAATAATCATATTCTTCAAAACTACTGCCTTGATCAACTCAAAATAGGTGTCAATTGAAAGCTTTGAGTCTGAACTTTTCAGTGAATGTAGCCAATTTGATGGACTCCTAAGAAGTGCTGAGTTATTTGCTGATACTTTTTTTTATTTTTATAATCTATAAAATTGTGTACCATGTACTGCAATGTGTCAAAAACATCATAGAGCTCATAAAACATTTTCAGATCGTTGAAAATGGCACATCATTTTATACAGCATATTACTAGAATTAAAATGAGCCCAAAATGAACAATTGATTGCATAGATCACAAGATATTCCTCATGGCTGAACAAATTAAAAAAAGTCCATTAGGTGGCGTCAAGGACTAAACAAAAAGGCTACCTTTGTTCCAAATGCTGTAACCTTTGATTACTTTATGCTATCACCACAAAATTTGATCCAGATGCAGCTCACATTTAGGGGAACTTCACAAAAAAGAATTTCCACCCTAACGTATTTTCCTTCTCGAGTTATTGCATGTCAAACAAGATATGCAAAATCATAATACAAGTTATATATTTTTTGTTTGTTTTTATCAGCAGATTCTCTGCATCAGAATGTCCAAATGTAATGCAATTTGAAGTGTTCTATGAAACGATACCTAGCTTTTGACTCTCCTTGCTATAGCTTTGGAGTTATGAGTCTTTAGTTTTGTGTGTCACTCAGAAAAAAAACTATAAAATTGCCCTCAGGGCTTAAATCATTTTAAGTGAGGCCCCCTGGTTGAGACCCAATGCAGTAAAGTCATCATGAAATCAAAACCACACTTTTACATTAATAAATGTATTCACAACGCACACCTTAAGGTCCTGTTCTGCTTTTAGGGCAGCCTGTGTTCCGCGGGGTACTAATGGGGGACCAGAAGGTCCACGTGGAGGGTGCTGGGGTCTGGGATGGGGCATCAGACCACCGCTCAGGTTAGGGGACATCGGTGGACCCATGGGTGAACGCTGTACCCCTCCAGGAAAGGAATTTGCATGGGGTGGACGTACCAATGGAGACACCATGTTGGCCTGAGACAACATCTGTAAGCATGATGGAGACGAGAAACCAAGTTAATACTCCAGAAGCGTTATTGAATTAAGATTTCCCAAAAACTTACTTGGTGTCTGTAGTGGCTGACCTGTGGGTTGAACTGTCCTGGGAAGTGCTGGGCAATGCGCATTCCTGCAGATGCCGACTGGAACTGTTTGGGATACAGCATGCTGTTCATCTTGCTAGACTGACTACTGGGCTAGTGGAGCTCGCCCTGAGAACACAAACAAGGAAGCTGTCAGAAAACATACAAAATATGCTTACGACAGATAACGGATATGCATCCAGTACACAAAAAGGCTGTGACGCTCCAAGCTGAAGGTTATTTGTTGGCCAATGAGCTGTAATTGAGCATTGGTCTAGTTTTTGTCTAGCTTTGGTGTGTTCTGCACCATTGACATTAATCAGACCCCATCAGTGGCTTTTCGGCCAATTGAGCTTGTTGAATCGCCAGGAGAGTTTAGCAAAACAACCCATGAGAAGAAAAACTCAAGTAACGAAAGCAAGCAAACAACAAAGTCAAGAAGGAATAACAACAAGCAAGTGCTGCTTTGCTTTTTAAGGTTTGTACACTACCTGTCAAAAGTTTGAAAAATTAAGATTTAAGGTTTTGAAAAGTCTCATATCCTAAATAATGCTTCATTTATTTGATCAGAAATACAGTAAAATGGTATTGTGAAATATGATTACAATTTAAAACAATTAATTATCCTGATTTGGTGCTCAGTTTTTATCAATACTGGTGCTCAATTAATACTGGTTCTTATCAATGTTGAAGTTTTTGCTGCTTATTACTTTTGTGGGAAATGTGATACATCCTTTTTACTTTTTGTATCAAAATTACCCCGCTTTGGATAAAAGCATCTGCCAAATGCATAAAAGTAAATATAGCACTCATTCTTTGATTTCGGTTTGGTGTGTCTGGGCCTTAAGCTGGATGACTTTGCATGCATACACATACCTATAAGGGCTAGATGTGGGGGTAGTGCTTCTGGCGCTGATAGGTGGAGTTCCAGGCTTCATGTCCATTCCACCACTGAAGAGCTTCAGATCCATCTCACACATCTACAACAGAAAAAAAGCATGCATGTTTCAATTGTGCAAGAATTAATCTACTACAGGGTCTACAATGAAAACTTACCAAGCAGCAAACATGAGTAAATATCCCTGGTCTACAGCCATTAACTTGATTATTGCAAGTAAATAAAACCACATTTATACTACAGGGCTGTTGAATGCTTGATTCTGATTGGTTGAGAATGTTCTAAGGTGTGCAATTATTTTCAGGGAAACGCACGGCTAAAGTAGTTCCAGGCGGGTTTGACCGCATTACAGTTCCATATCACTGCACGTAGTTAACTGTAATAACGGAAAATAGGATACAATTCATAACAAGAGAAAACATGCGGCCCCATGCGCTTCATCTGCAGTTTTCAATGTCTAACTTCACAATCAATGGACACATACAGTTTAGTTTTAATAAATAAAGTATGTAGTCCTATCTATAACAGGCTAAATAGAAAATTAAACTGAATATAGGCTATATAAATAAATTGATAGTCCTGCTGCACGGGTTTTCGTAATTATTCCAGATAATATAACAAATAAATAATTATTAATATGTTAAAAGAGCTTTGTGTGTTTCATTTATTAAGTTATCTACTGTCAATTATAGAAAACAAGAATGAACGAATTAATTAAAACGATTTTAATAAATAAATAATAATATTGACGCACATGCTTTTCTGTCTCATTATTGCAACCTCTCTCTCTCTCTCTCTCTCTCTCTCTCTCTCTCTCTCTCTCTCTCTCTCTCTCTCTCTCTCTCTCTCTCTCTCTCTCTCTCTCTCTCTCTCTCTCTCTCTCTCTCTCTCTCTCTCTCTCTCTCTCTCTCTCTCTCTCTCTCTCTCTCTCTCTCTCTCTCTCTCTCTCTCTCTCTCTCTCTCTCTCTCTAATAACTGCATTAATAACTGTATAAAGCCGGGACACACTAAGACAAGGCCAGTTATGAATGTAATTTGAAACTTATGACTGATCATGCCTAAACGCATGTTCAGCGCGTTCAGTCTGTGTTCACAGTCGGTGTTTAAGACCTGCAACAGTCGATGGAAACAGTCAGTCTTCGAATGTTTCAGCGAGTCGTAAGTGTGTCCATCATTATTCTGCTATCAGTGGCTCAAACCTCCGTTACTAACTCTAAAATGACGTTTTGGAATTAGCAACGGAGGCATGGGATTAGATGCGTAAGAAATTAGTCCTACATACAAGAGCGTTTTAATGACAAAAACTTGACAAACGTCTTGAAATGCATCATCTGAACAATGTTTTGAGGTGTGGTAACTGTAGTATAAGCGGAATAATTGACTTCAGGCCTTTGAATTATCCGAAAAATAATGCACACCCGAGGTGTAACGGCCACTCCGCTTCGCGTCGTGACCGCATTACCACCTCGGGTGTGCATTATTTTTCTAATAATTCAATGGCCTGTCGTCAATTATTCCTTACATGAAGTACAATACATTTAAAAATAAATACGTTTTTTAAAAACAATGTATAGAGCAAAGAACACATGTTTATCAGCGAATGTGCATGTGCACAAACCTTATTGGAAGGCTGCATCATACTGTGTGTATTCTGGCCAATAAGGCCACGGTAGGGCGGATTGCTGGGGGCTGGCGGTTGAGGCTGGGAGGCGGGCCTTGGGGAGGGGTCGGAGGAAGGGACTGAGGCAAAGCCAAGAGCGGCTGACCACCACCAGAGCCGAAGTTGGGCAAAGACAACTGTGAACCTGGCACAGGAACGGTCACCTGCTGTAGGGCAGAGCTGGGACTGTGTGTTGAGCTGTAGTAGCTGCTCTGCTGCTGGACTTGTCCAGAGTACAGGTTTGAGTGCTGACTCATTCCCTGACGCTGCAGATCATCAAACACACACAAAAAACAGCAATTTAAATCAAGGTCATGGCAGACTGAAAAAGTGGGAAGGAGGAAAGTACAATTGGCCTCAAGCAGCCGGAATTAAATTGACCTGTAGTAGGTGCGTGTCTATTAGCTGTGATCCTCCCATGCCAGAGGGCTGATTCAGTTGGGGTTCAAACAGGATTGGGATGTGTTGGGTGTTTGAGGTCTGTTGAAAGGCCAGGTTGGACTGAGGCTTGCCCAAATCTGGGGGCTGCACTCCAGGGTAACTATGCAGTGGCGTCCCAGACAGCATCATGGCAGATGTCTGGGAGAGGCTGTTCTGCATGAATGCCTGCTGAGACCTGTGAAGGGAAGAGAACACAATAAATATTGAAATATAATTTATTACATATACAATTGTTGGATGCTGCAAGAGTTAATAGCAGTCTGCAGTACCTGTAGGTTTGTAAGGAGGAGCTGAAGAGATCTTGCTGTTGAGACACTGGAGGTCCAGTGTTGAGGCTCAGCTGGGCCTGGTGCTGATGCTGGTGTTGGTGTTGATGTTGGTGTTGATGTTGGTGTTGGTGTTGGTGTTGATGCTGATGCTGCCCCTGAAGAGGAGCGTAGATGGGGATGGGGATCTGCTGCACCGCTGTGGGCTATAAGGAACAAATCATTATAGGGTATCAACCAACCTCAACAACTTCAGGAAAATAGGATTACTGGAAACATTCTTCCACGTTAATGACTTGACAGGCTGATCCTGCTGGATACCTGTGAAAGTCCAGGCTGATAGCCTTGCTGTTGGGCTAAAGTGGGAGGAGCCAAGCGAGGATGGGGCGCACTGAACAAGTGGCTTGTGTCCATGTAGAAGGCCGGGATTTGAGCTGCAGTACCTACACGATTAGAAACAAGTTAATCACTCATTCAAAAAACTTGCGTGCAGATGAAGATATAAAATATAGAAATGCCATATCAATTAGAAATGGTTAAATGCATATTATCGTTCAAAAGTCTGGGGTCAGTAAGTAAAGAAATTAATACTTTTCAGCAAGGATGCATTAAATTAATCTGAAGTGACAGTATAGACATTTAAAAATGTTATAAACATTTTCTATTTAAAATAAATGCTGTTCTTTTGAACTTTTTATTCAACAAAGAATCCTGAAGTATAATGGTTTCCACAAAAATATTAAGCAGCACAACTGTTTTCAACATTAAAATTTTTTTTTAAAAAAATGAAATGTTTCTTGAGCATCAAATCAGCATGTAAGGCCCCATTTACACTGCATGGTTCAAGTGACCCAAATCCGATTTTTTCCTCTCATGTGGCACAGATCGGATATGACCCATGAACGTGTAAGCAGGAAAAACACGCATGGATTCAGATTTTCTCAGATCGGATTCAGGCCTCACTCATATGTGGTAATAAATCGGATATGAATCGGATATGTGCATTTGCGTGTGCCATGTAAGCAGACAAATCGGATATTCCCCAGTAAATGCGAGTCGTACGTCATTAAAAAAGTGACGAACTCAGGTGGACACCACCAACTGAGATCGCATGAATTATTATAGGCGCGATGGAGGACGAAGGATACACACAGTGGAGCAATGCGGAGGTTTCATGTCTTTTGAGTTTTTGGGAGACAGTGCAGGCAAAAATGCAGGGTTGTTACAGAAATAAATCCGTGTTTGAAGACATTTCACGAGATATGGGGAGGCACGGTTTTAAATGCTCGTGGCTACAGTGCCACCGTAAGATAAAAAGCTTAATGACTTTGCAAAATATTGTGGAAAGCAAAATACTGCATAATTTTATTCGCATCTGCATCCATTGTATTCCGTGCTGTTTTACTTCCTTTTCCGGGTAAGAACGTCTATATTTGGTAGTTTCAGCAGTGTATGGTGTAAATGCAAAAATCGGATACGGGTCACTTTTAAAAGATGATGTAAGCGGAAAAATCGGGCATCGGGCATCAAGACCTGCAGTGTAAATGCAGCCTTAGAATGAATTCTGAAGGATCATGTGACACTAGGGCTGAAACGATTCCTCGAGTTACTCGAGTTACTCGATTACAAAAATTCCTCGAGGCAAAAACTCTGCCTCGAAGCCTCGTTAAATTCCTATGACGCGCACTATACGCGGATCTATACTATAGCGCGTGATACATTTTGAATTTATTTGGCGCGATGGCGGAGAGTAAAGATGTCCATAAACGGCAGAGAATGTCTAAAGTTTGGGATCATTACATACTTAAAAAGGAAGAGAACAAGGTGCAATGTGTCTACTGCAAAGTAGACCTGGCATACCACAACAGTAGGACTGCAATGAATCAGCATCTGAACCGAAAACATCCACTCCATGCTCTCACCAAGCGTCGCTGAAACAAGGTAACCTGATGGTGTGTTCAAACCGAACGCGAGTAGAGCGTCAAATACGTGTCTATCGCGTCTAGTTAGACGCTTAAACATTCGCTCGAGTTAAAAATGTTCAACGTGCGCGGAAGACGTTCGCGTCATTCGCGACGCCCGGCGCGAATGATGCGTCTATTCGCGTCTTTGCATTGACTTTGTATGTAATCTACTCGCGTAAATAAATGTGTGAACCCCTTCACTCTCACACACACACACACGCACGCACGCACGCACCCACCCTCGTCTCTCTCACGCGCCAGTCAGATCAATTGCGGCAATGCATCACATATGCTTAAACTTCTATGTAGCCACGCAACAATAATTTCAGCATGAATTCACTGTATACACCGCGACATGATGGAGGAACAAATATTGTATTGCAGTCTTTGCAAGACCTTTTTTGTATGTCACGTGACGTCTTCCAAATAGTTACAGACAACAACAAAAAATGAAATTCCCCAGCCTGCTTCTCCAAATCAACTCGTACTTTTGGTGGGGGGGGGGGGACATTTTAATCGGCTACCAAAGTAATTGAGCATAGAACACTTGGCACTTATACTAAATGGGTGAAAAAATTGCAATAAATAGGCTTAGTTTTGGAGCCTAATGTTGGAGTTGGAATAAATACCAGGTTTTTTTTGGAGAAATAAAAGCCAAATGCTTGATCATTTTACAGCTACATCATTTTCGTTATGCATTATTTGTTTTGGTTGTTTAAAAAAAAATAAAAAATTATCCGATTACTCGATTAATCGATCGATTAAGTGCTAGATTAATCGATTACAAAAAGAATCGATAGCTACAGCCCTATGTGACACTGAAGACTACACTAATGAAGCTGAAAATTCAGCTTTGCATGACAGAAATAAATTACATTTTAAAAGGTTTGATATGCATATCAGCATATGCAGCAGCCATATCACCCTGTAGCCCAAGACTGGTTGCCCACTGAAGCTAAGCAGGGCTGAGCCTGGTTAGTACCTGGATGGGAGACCTTCTGAGAAAACCAGGTTGCTGCTGGAAGAGGTGTTAGAGAGGCCAGCAGGGGGTGCTCACCCTGTGGTCTGTGTGGGTCCTAACGCCACAGTATAGTGACGGGGACACTATACTGTCAAAAAGCACCGTCCTTCGGATGAGACGTTAAACCGAGGCCCTGACTCTCTGCGGTCATTAAAAATCCCATGGCACTTCTCGTAAAGTGTAGGGGTGTAACCCCGGTGTCCTGGCCACATTCCACCCATTGGCCCCTGCCAATCATGGCCTCCTAATAATCCCCATCCACTGAATTGGCTCTATCACTCTCTCTCCTCTCCAACTATAGCTGGTGTGTGGTGAGCGCACTGGCGCCGTTGTACTGTGGCTGCCGTCGCATCATCCAAGTGGATGCTGCACACTGGTGCTGGTTGAGGAGAGAACCCCTGATCTGATTGTAAAGCGCTTTGGATGTACAGAAGTACATATGAAAGCGCTATATAAATGCCTCATTCATTCATTCATTCATTCATATAATATTTCCTAATAGGGCTGCACGATATATAGAAAAATTATCATCATCGCGATAATAGTATATGCGATATCCGTATCGCAGAGAGGTGCGATAAATTACTTTATTTTCAGACATCCCAAGTCTCCCGGAAGTTCCGGGAGTCTCCCGCATATTGATAGCGGCTACCTGATGCCCGCAAATTAGTTAAAATCTCCCGGAATCTAGAGCGAGCGAGCAAGAGCGCACATGCAAGCAGAGAGGGAGAGAGCGAGAGACCTTGCGTGTGTGTGCCTCATGAAGCGCTTGTAAGACAGAGAACATCCTGATTGGCCTGTACGTCTGAAATATGGCAATATTTTGGCTTCAATAGAGAAGTGTCACAAGTGCAGGTACTGTCTAAGGGGCCGTTCACATATCGCATCTAAACACGCCTGGCAAGTGAGGCCGCGCCGCTATCTCCTTTCCACAAGCACTTGCGTCTGTCGTTTCTATGCAACCATGAACTGCACTAACGACTTTCCATGATGACGAATAAGTATCAGCAAAGGATTAATTGATTTCTAGCCCTTGTATTGGCCGAGCTTTCGATGTTGGTACGGAGAGGCCGAAGCCGATTTTATTTTTTTTGTCTCATGACCTGCGGTGAGCTTGCGGCATTCTGAAAAGTTGAGATGTTCTCATCTCGGCATAGGCGGGCCTGGAAAAATGTGCTTCCATTTTGAGCATGCTTGCCGCGCGCCTGCATTTGAAATAACGAATTTACACGCGCAAAAAATGCGATATGACGGTGTCACTAAGTCGTGCGGAAAAATTGTGGCCACGTCGAGAGGAAACTTATCTCCAGAGTCATCTGAAACACAACCTCGGGGAGCTATATGAAGACTTCAAAAAGTGTAAGGCAAGCCAACATCTACCAAAACTGGTAATGAAATGCCAAGTAACAATAAGTCTCAGACAACCATTAATCACAGTTTTGCAAGTGTAACTCCTGAAAAAAACCTGAGATATTCTTCTGAATATTAGAAGAATATATTTTAGCCTACCTATTTATTTTAGTATGATCATTACATATAAATTATTTTAAAAAAAAGCTTAATAAAAATAGCATTCCACTAGGGAAATTTTATATCGCAAGAAATATCATTATCACAATACTCAACATCACATATCGCATTTTTAATCAAATGAATGCAGCCTTTGGTGAGCATAAGATAGTTCTTTTAAAAGTCTTACCAACCCCAACCTTTTGAACAATAGTGTATTAAATCAAATGAACATCATTCAAAAGACAATATTCAAAATTAATAAAATTATTTATATTGGCTGCATGAGGGTGTTGTGGTCTATAAATAAAAGTACCTGCTGCAGACTGGGATACGAACACCTGTGGGGTCTGTTGCTGCGGTAACAGAGAAGGTGCACAGCCCAGTTGGGAAAAGTTAGTGCTGGACATTACTGAACTCTGCAGCTGCTGGGGCTTCACCTTACAGATGTTGGGAGGGTCAGAGGCTGATGTGCTCTTCGTGCTTAGAGAGGACGTTGTGTAGGTCGCGGATCCTGTATAACAGGACCGATATTAAAATTCTGCCCATGTCTGTTTAAAGCGCTTTTACCAGCACACCCCATGAAAGGGTCAAAGTGTAAAATCCTACCGGACAGTGAGGTGCTGGGGGTGACAGAGGCCACAGGTATCTGAGGCACTGAAGCACTGGAGAAGGAGTTAAAGGAGGCACTGCCTGCTCCTCCTCCACTGGTGATGGGGGAAGCAGAGGAGGTGACAGGAGAGCTCTTTTCACCCAGACTAGGCGAGTTCTCCCAAGCCTTACGTGCGGATTCCATCTGCAGGAAAACATTGAGAAACAGTTTAACCAGATGCTTTTGGTAGCATCTGCCTTCACATACTTGTGTAGATTATGTTTTATGATGAATCATGACTATGGTGAAACTAAAACAAACAAAAGAAACAGGCCTAAAATTGTGTTTTGCTGCCTTTGATTAGTGTATCAGTAAACATTCAATTCTGATTAGCAAATTAATCATTCAGTGCACGTCTTACTTTGAGTGTGAGGTCTACAGTAGCAGGAGAGACGGTGGCAAGGCTAGAGCTTTGCTGCAGGGCTTCTCTTCGCTGAATAGGTAACGGGTGCGGGAGAGCCACCTGAACCAGCAACCAAGAAAAGGATCAGAACGCACAGAAAAACTACACAAACACAAAAATCGATTACAGTACTGAGGCACTTACAGGGGTCACAAGGCTCTCCTCCATCTTTGTCCCTGCAGTGGGGACGTTGTCAGCTAAAGAGGACGACGGGATTGTGTAATCAGTCACCGATTCCTGCACAATAAATACACAGTCAGGGAAAATAAACTATACAATTAATTTTTCTATAAAACATAATACTAATCAAAAGTTTGTGCTTGGAAAAGTCTCTTACGCTCACCAGGGCTACATTTATTTGAGTGTAATAGACAATTAAAAAAAATTTTTATTGATATTTGACCATGAAATGTTCTTGAGCATCAATGTTGAACACAGTTTAACATTTTTTGTGGAAAGTGCTTATTTTCAGGATTCTTTGATGAACAAAGTTCAAAAGAACAGCATTATTTGAAAAGTATTTTGTAACAAATGTCTTTACTGACACTACATGATTAATACAACCTTTCTGAAGAAAAACACATTTTAAGAACTCAGTGAACTTTTGAACGGTAGTGTAATGGAAAGGATGAGGCAGCAGGATATTATATTGCACCTTAGAGCTGCTGGAGTATTCTGCTGATGGAGCAGTAATCATGCCCTCAATGTCTCCACCCAGCTCAGGAACGTTGTCTTTAGTAGGTGAGCTGGAGTCTCTGTCTCGGCTGCCTCCAGTTCCACTTTTATCCAGACCCTCTCCATCGGACTGACGCACATCTTTGGCAGCCTTGCGGTTCTTGAGCGAACGCTCTTTACCAATTGGTCCAGGTTTATATTCCTTGTGCTCCAGAGGAGGGATGTCAGGTAACTGTAGAGGAGAAATTGATTTTTAAATGATGTTCATTATTCACATATAACACAAAAGTCTGGGACAACTAATTAAAATGTTTGTATTTTGCATATCAGCACAACAATTTGTCCCCCTTTTTTTTTAACAACAACAGAAAATTTCACAGCCCTGGGCCACATATCTAGCAAACATACAAATAGTCTGTTTCACTTGGAAATTCTGCTGCATTATGTAATGCAAAAGCTGTTGGACGTTGTATATACAGGTCCTTCTATAGACAAAAGCAGGGTCCTACCTTCTGAGGTTTGACAGGTCCAGCGCGGGGCTGTTTTTGTCTCTGCTCTTTGGGTTCGGGTAGTTTATTATCAGAGGTTTTCTCTAGCAGGGTGGGCACTCCATCACTCTCAGTGCTGCCTGCTGAAGAAGGGGCACCGAACTGGATGCTGTCCATACCCAGCTCAACCCCAGTGTCTGTGCCAGATTTCACACCCTAAAAACAGATGCACACAAACATCACCACTTACTAAAGTTCAAAAATCAAAATGGTGCTGGTCAGCCCGTTACAATATCAACATGGCGATAAACACCCTTGTTTAATTCTTATCGAAATATTCAAATATCCTTCTCACACCTCAGGTATAACAGTCCCAGTAAATGAAGTAAGGGGTTTGTTCCAGGCACTGACAGAGGGAGGCTGGGGAGGGCTGATAGGTCCAACTACAATAGAAAGAGAAATAGGACAACCATCAGATACAGAACTGTTGTTAAAATTAAATCAAAGAAAAATTATGTCAAGAAGAAAAACTCCCTGCTCTTAATTTATTTCTTAGTTTTTCAATAAACTATTCAAGTAAACATTAATAAAGACAGTAGGCGGTGTAAGTAAACGTGGCTTTAAGTTGAGACACTTACGTTTCTTAACATCAGAGAGAACAGTGGAGCCAGCCACCTTGTTCTCCCACAGTTCAGTACCCAGGGTGTTGTGCGTCTGACTCTTGGCAGAGAAGTCTACAGGTGCAGGAGCCAGAGGTGCAACAGCACCCTCCAGAGGCTGGGGCGGGCTAGTGCTCTGATTAGAGACGGGCAGATTGTGCTGTGACATAGAGATAGCTGGCTGTGGTTGAGGCTGCTGCAGGACAGACTGGGGCTGTGGAGCTTGGGCTGGTGGTTGCTGCTGCTGCCCTGCTGCCATTCCTTGCTGCTGTTGATGTTGTTTTTTGGCAAACCGCGGAGGAAGTTTAGAACCACCACCTCCCCTGCCCTTCTCTCCAGAGCCCTTTTTACTCCAGTTCTGCAAAGCATTTGGACAGACAAAGATGATATCAGATGAAAATTTGGCATTGCACCAACTGCCATGGTTCAATGCATGCAATACATGAATGCTAACTGACAATACTAAATTAATAAAATAAATGAATGAGTTCCTTTTTTCCACACCTGTGAAGTCTGCTCTTCTTTCTTTCTTCGTTCCTCATCCTGCAAACGTTTCTGCTGTTTCCGTGAAACAACCTCTGTGAACCCATCATCGGTAGTGTTCGACTGAGGGTCCTCCAGTGTTGTGACTTCTGGGTGGTCATCAATGATCACTACACCTGTGGAAGAGAAAAGACGACAAATGAGTTTCAAACTATTTTATTCAGTTTACCAATATTAAGACTTAGTAATACAATAATACTATACTAGGGGTATATATAGGGGTTTATACTACAACCCCTAATCCAGAAAAGTTGGGACTTTTTGCAAAATGTATATAAAATAAATGAGGATTTGAGGAATGAGATGTTAATTTTTTTTAATTTATTTAAGCCTCGTGTTGTGTTGCGGGTCAATTTGACCCGATTCAATTTTCTAGTTGTTGGAAATACTGGTTAACCTTTGTTTTTTTTTCTTGATATTTTGTGACTTTCTAATTTATCATGATGAACATGCATGCAAAGTTTCAACATGCTGATGTGTTTTGACACATACAAACAAAATGACTGTTACGTTTGTGATGTTCGCGGGTCAATTTGACCCTCATAGGCAGCCATTCAAGCAACTGTACAGACACAAAATAAAAACATTTATTTTCTGTATGTAAGGGCACTTCAACTCCAGTTCTAACGTGCAAGTGTATCTAAAAGTGATCTAACCCTAACCAGACACACTTGAAAAAGCTATTAAAAAAAAAAAAAAAAAAAAAAAAACACTGTTTAGAATTATTTGCAAATTACAGATGAAAATCTTTGTCAGACACAGATAGTAAAATAAGCTCTCATTTCAATATTCAAGATATCTAAAATACCAACCTTTAACCAAAACTTTTATGTAGGATTTTCAAATGCAGCTTCACAGAGCCAAAAAAATTAATAAAAAACATTTATTTGATGTATGTTTTTGTTATGTTTGGTTTCTCACTTCCCTGTGAGTGAATAATGAAACTAGAATGTTATTGTTCAGTTACGATGTTCAAAGCATAAAATGTAAAAAAAAAAAAAAGTAAAAAAAATTATATGCAAATAAAGTCAGTATACTGTTTATTTTCCAATTTTGTCAAATTGTTTTTTTTTTTTTTTTTTGTATATATTTCTTTATTAAGTTTTAACAGTTACAATTACAATCATCTTCCCACCCCCTCCCCCCTACAGCAAAAAAAAAAAAAAAAAAAAAAAAAAAAAAGTATTCCACGTTGCATAGTCCACAGGTTACCTTCAAACATGAAAGATTCAACAGCAGTTATGAAACAGTCAATATGAAGAATATATATATATAAAAAAAAAAAAAAAAAAAAAAAAAAAAAAAGTTATATATTAAAAAAAAAAAAAAAAAAAAAAAAAACAGTATTCCACATTGCATAGTCCACAGGTTTTCTTAAACATTAAAGACTCAACAGCAGTTATGAAACATAATATGAAACATAGTCAATTTAACAGAAACGTATAAAAGGCATACACACGTTACAAAAATAAATAAGCAAATAAAATAAAAAACGTAAAGATGATATATCAAGGGGAAAGGGGAAATTCAGGTGGATTATTCCATCTTAGAGGCAGGGGAGCTCTTCAAAGTATCTTATAAAGGGGGACCATGTGTCTTGAAACTTACGTTTCGAACCTCGAATCATGTACTTGATCTTTTCGAGTTGAATGTAAGACATCACTTCTTTCAACCAGCTTCTATGTGTTGGAGGGTTTGCCTTTTTTCACTGAAATAATATTAAACGCCTTGCCAGTAATGTAGTGAAGGCAATAACAGAACGAATATCTTTCCTGAGTTCTACACCCCTCGGGAGCAACACCAAAAATGCACATTAAGGGATCTGGGTCAATCTGGATGCCATACATATTTTTATATGATTCGAAAATCCCTCTCCAAAACTCCTCCAACCCAGGACAGAGCCAGAACATATGGGCAGTTGTGGCAGGCGATTGTGAACACCTATTGCATGCAGGGCTAACATTCGGGTAAATTTTAGCTAGTCTGGAGTTAGTGAAATGAAGCCTATGAAGAACCTTAAATTGAACTAAGCCATGCCTCGCACAGGGTGAGGAGGAGTGCACCTGATTCAAAGCGCCTTCCCATTCTCCATCTGTAATTTCTCTCCTTAAATCACTTTGCCAAGCTTTGCGGATATCATCCAAGCTCTGTGGATCTATAGATGTTATAATAGAGTATATGCTTGAAATGAGTCCCCTACTATGCGGTTTCAAATCAAGCAATGTATCCATAGGCGAGGTAGGGGGTATTCCTGGAAAGGGGACAAAAACTTTCTTGATGAAACTCCTAATCTGCAAGAATCTAAAAAAGTGAGATTTTGGTAAGGCAAAATTACGTGCAAGCTCTTCAAAAGAGCAAAAAGTGTTATCAAAATATAAATCTCTTAGGAGCCTAATCCCCCTCTCCTCCCAGATACGAAAAGCAGAGTCCACATAAGATGGTGGGAATAGACAGTTAGAGACCATAGGACCTAGAATGGAAGCTGATTGCAGACCAAAATGTCTTCTAAATTGTGACCAAATTTTTAAAGTATGAGTCAGTACAGGATTGGGGGCGGAAAAATAATTTTTCCCCACCATGGGGAGTGAAGAGCAAATTAGTGAGCTAAGTTTGAAGTTGGCACATGATTGTTCCATTTCCACCCATAGAGGGGTATTTTGAGGGTCTACACTAGATAGCCAAAAGATTATTTTTTGAACGTTGCTTGCCCAATAATAAAATAAAAGATTAGGCCACGCCATCCCTCCCTGACATTTTAATCTCTGCAAAAATGTCTTCCTAATACGAGGGGTCTTATTCCCCCACAGAAAGGAGGTGATTAGACTGTCCAGCTTAGTAAAAAAATTCTTCCTAATAAAAACAGGTATATTCGAAAATAAATACAAAAACCTTGGTAAAACAGACATTTTGATCAGGTTTGTACGACCTGCTAAAGACAGGGGCAGAGAGGACCATTTCACAAAATCATTTTTACATCGATCCAAAAGTGGGTGAAAATTGGCCTTAAACAAATTATTAAACGATCTTGTGACTTGCACACCCAAGTATTTGAACCCCTCACGCACTACTCTGAACGGGATAGAGGAAGAGTCTCTACAAGAGGCCGGAGTGATCGGGAAAAACTCACTCTTACTCATGTTAAGCTTATAGCCAGATAACTTGCCAAACTTCTTTATTAGTGAAATAATTTGAGGTATTGAGGAGGTTGGGCTTGATACATATAATAAAACGTCATCTGCATATAATGAAATTTTATGCTCTGTACCATGCCGTGTAATACCTTTGAAATTTGCTGACTGACGGAGGGCAGCAGCCAAGGGTTCAATTGATAGGGCGAATAACAGGGGAGAGAGAGGGCACCCTTGCCTGGTGCCTCGATGCAGAGAGAAGTATTCAGAGTATACATTGTTTGTGCTCACTGAGGCAGTCGGGAGGTATATAACAATCTTATCCACGAGATTAAGTCTGCAGGAAAACCAAACTGTTTAAGGGTGTTAAAAAGGTATTCCCACTCTACTCTATCGAAAGCCTTTTCAGCGTCGAGGGAGATTACTGCTTCAAGTTCGCCTGGGGGAGAATTTGTGTATAATATATTATATAGTCGTCTTAGATTGTTAAATGGGTTACGGCCTCGAATAAATCCTGTTTGATCAGTCGAAATTATAGTGGGGACAATGGGTTCAAGGCGTAACGCAAGAATTTTGGATAAAATTTTAAAATCCGCATTCAGAAGAGAGATTGGTCTGTATGATTCGCAACGAGTAGGATCCTTACCCTCCTTTGGGATAAGAGAAATTGAGGCCTGCGTGAGCGTTTGGGGAAGAGTTCCTGTATTGAACGATTCATTATAAACAGCCACAAAAGCGGGTCCAGTAAGGTTGTAAACTTCTTATAGAATTCTATCGGGAATCCGTCAGGTCCCGGAGCCTTACTGCTCTGCATTGCCGCAATAGCCTGCGCAATCTGCTGCAGCCACAGGTCTGCCTAGGTCAGAGTTAAGGTCAGAATTAATAGTTGGTAAATATATTTCTTTAAAGAAGGAATCTAAAATTGCAGAATCATTTGGGTACTCTGAAGTGTATAGGGTAGAATAAAATTTAACAAAACTGTCATTAATATCCTTCAGATTGTGTACCATGGATCCAGATGGGGCCTTAATATGAGTTATCATTTTAGAATTATTTAATTGACGAGACTGAAAAGCCAATAATTTACTGGCTTTGTCCCCAAATTCATAAAATGTATGCCGCGTTTTTAACAACCTCTTCTCTTCCTGTGCAGTTGACAGCAAGTTATACTCGGACTGAAGACTTATTCTTTCTTTGTATAAGCGAGGGCAGGGAGAGATGGCGTACTGTTCATCTAACCTGTTAATTGCTTCTGAAATATTTCTGAGTTTAGAAAGTTCTTGCTTTTTAGCATAAGAGAGAAGAGATTATTTTGCCCCGCAAATACGCTTTCAATGCCTCCCATAGCACAGATCTAGATATATCATGCCTGTCATTTAGCTCCAAATACATATTTATCTCTTTAGTTAGAAAAATAATGAATTCTTCATCTGCCAAAAGCAAAGTATTTAGTCTCCAGGGTTTAAAAGAAGAATGCTGAGTTGGTAAACTAAGCACAAAAGAGGAAGGAGCATGATCAGATATAACAATACTATGATACCTACTAGATGAGACAAGGGGCATGATACTCTTATCCACTAGGAAAAAGTCAATGCGACTATACGAGTGATGAACAGGAGAGAAAAAGGAGAATGTTCTGGAGGAAGGGAAAAGAAATCTCCAGGGATCTAATAGTCCAAGTTGTTCACAGAAATGTTTAATGTTTATAGCTGCCTTAGAAGGCTGTATGACTCTAGAGGAGGATCTATCCAGAGATGTGTTTAGAACGCAGTTAAAGTCCCCACCAATAATTAAAGCATAATCATCAGCAGGTGGGATAGATGTGAAAACTTTGCTGAAAAAATTGCTATCATCAAAGTTTGGGGCATAAATGTTAACAAGGATAACTTGTCTGTCGAGTAAGCGCCCTGTGACGATAACGTAGCGACCAGAGGAGTCACTAATAACATTTTCACTGGTGAAAGAAATGCTCTTCTTAATAAGAATAGCAGTGCCTCTGCCTTTTGCATTAAAGCTCGAATGGAATACCTGCCCCCCCCAACTCCGCCTAAGTTTAATTACATCTGAGTTAAGAATATGGGTTTCTTGTAAAAAAGCAATGTCTGCGCTTAATTGTCGCAAGTGAGAAAAAATCTTGTTTCTTTTAATGACATTGTTCATGCCTTTCACGTTCCATGTTATAAAATTAACATCACATTTATTAAAGTTGGACATGCATCAGAAAGTAATTGTAAATGAATAATATAGTGAATCTGTTACAACACAACGCATGAGCACCTTGACTCTGAACAACGTATGCTGAGAAAAAAAACAAAAAACAAAAAAACACAAAACAAACATTGATTCCCCTCCCGCCCCCCTCCCTCAAACAACGAACATCTGCTGGTAGACTAAGAACCATAACTCACCAGCTCGTGTTTCTGCTCCTTGAAGCTAAGTTGCTATTGAAATAGCAAAAATAAGTGACATTTATATGAACAAAAGAGTGTGGATAAGTTCAAACTTAAATGGGTCTCTTCGTTCTCAAAACTCGAGCCATAACGTTACAGAACCTGCGCTCAGCGGGAAACCAAGGTGGAGACACGTAGGTCAACATTATCTGCAGTGATGTGAATTCCTACTCACTCGTTGAAGGGGGGACAATCCCTCTCACAAATTCCAAAGCCCGCTGCGGGGAATCAAAAAATGTTTTCGTTCCGTCAATGCTGATCCGTAGACGCGCAGGGAAAAGGAGGCCGAATTCAATTCCTGCTCCTCTAAGTTCAGCCTTTACCTGGTTAAATGCCGCTCTCCGCTTTGCAACCTCGGCGCTAACATCTGGGTAGAAGTGTATTCGCGATCCTTTGTATAACACCTGTCCCCTTTCTCGTGCCAAACGAAGAATCAGTTCCCTCATCTGGTAGTGATGCATTCGCACGATGAACGGCCTCGGGGCCTGATTAGCTTTCGGCGGAGGAGCTAGAGAGCGGTGAGCCCTGTCCACCTCCGGCTTTCTGGAAAAACTCTGTTCACCGAACACTTCGAGTAACAGTGCTTCAATGAATGCAGAAGGATGAGAGCCCTCAGAGCCCTCGGGGATACCGATGACACGAATATTGTTCCTCCTGGATCGGTTTTCCAAGTCATCGAGTTTGGCCTTCAGTTTTTCATTATCTTTTGACAGCGCTGAGCACGTAGATTCCAGGGCAGTAACGCGACCATCCACGTCGGTAAGGGATTCTTCCACATCCTTCAGTTTCTGTTCTTGCTCTAGTAATGAAGTTTTCACCGCAGAGATAGATGATTTAAGTTCTGCAAGGATCTCCACTCTGAGCGCCGCTACCTCAGATCTAATCCCGCCAAGGAGTTCTCTGATATCCCCCTGGCTCGAGGCGGCCTCGTCCACACTCTGCAAATCGCCAGCAACCTCAGTAATATCGGCCGTCTTTTTAGTGTTGTTTCTCGGCATGATTCTACTGAGGATCGCGAGTGGTATTTCAAACTATGTCACCCAATAAGTGTCGAATAAGTCATTAAATAATAAGAAACGCGAGGAGCAGAAAACTTTACGACTTCTCACGCCGCCATCTTACCGGAAGCCCAAATTGTTTTTTTAAAAACATTTTTATAAAGAATATTTTCAGATATAATGTTTTTGGAATGTTGATATTAAATAACAAATGTTGATATTAAAAGTTTACAGTTTGTATCTAAATCTATGTTGTTTTTCATAGTGTGATTTTTGAGGAATCATATTGAATCCAATTAGGGTCAATTTGACCCGCTCCATAAAGGGTGTACACAGAATTCGAACAGTGCACAAGGGTTAACTGACAAAATAACAAAAAAAAAAAATCTAATGTTTTCACTGATCAAATTAATTGTATTTTCTAAATATAAAACAAATATTGATTTTGATGGCTGCAACACACTACAAAAAAGTTGGGACAGACACAAAATAAAAGTGAAAAGACTATAGAATATCCAAGTTAAACTGTTTTAAAAGAGTTCACAATTAGCAGAAACTGGTAATTGGTGGATGCTCCTTTTATATCCAATCTAACCTAAGACTCGGTCTTTGCAAGCAAAGATGGGCCATGGCTCACCACTGTGGCAAATTTCATGAGAATTGTCAAACAATTCAAAAATCACATTTCTCAATGCAAGTTTGCAAAGTATTTAGATCTTTCACCAACTACCATACATATTTTGATGGACTGAGATTTCTCTGGATTCCCAGAAGCTGTGTACTGCAAGGCAGGAGAATGAATGTGTGCAACCCTCCAGCCCTCAGATGGCATTGCATGGGAAACCGTCATGCTTCTTTGTTAAGTACAGCCACATGGGCTTGGAAGTTCTTTGGAAAACCGTTCTCACTTCACACAATGGCTGCATAATATTGGAAAAATATGATTGTTTCAGCTTGTTTTTGGCAAAATGTTTCAGAGTGCTCAGAGACGAAAATGACCATCCAGAATTTCATCAGTGACAGGTGCAAAAGCAAACATCTGTCATGGTATGGGGGTGCATCAGAGCAAAAGTTATGGGTGACTTGCATATGTGCGATAGGGGTTGGCGATATATCGTTTAGACGATAATATCCAAATTGTTGTCTGGACGATATGCAAAATTGGGATATCGAATATTTCATAATTTGTACAATCCAACCCCCCAAACATGAAAAGAGCTGAAGGAAGTTAAAGAGAAAACAAAAAACTAAGGTGGCCGCCTAAGCAACTCACGCCTGCCGCCTTAACTATACGTTGGCAAAAAAAATTATATGAGCGATAACCGCCGTGTTACTGTTTTGAGGACAACCAGCACGTCATTCGGGCATTAGCACTCCGGGTGTTAAAGGATATCCTTAACAGGCAGCCGTTCGCAAGCGGCTCGTGACAGAACATAGACTGACTGAATGACACTTCAATTGAAGTTGAAAATCTCAAATGAAGATTGCTGAACTCCAGCTTACTTGTCTGTGTTTTCAGATCATCCGCGCTTCTTCAGCAGTGTAGAGAGCGCGCATGGTTGCTGATCTCCGGCAGTGTTTTTAATGTTGATGCAATGTTCCACACACAATTTCAAATGTGACATTGATTTTATACAACAGTTAAAAAAACAAAACAAAAGGGTAACATTAAGTGATTTACTAAATTTAAAACAGTATACTCAGGCTTATTGCTCTATTTTGCAACGGAATCTGTGGCTTTGAACGAACCGTGAGATTCAATGAATGACTCGATAACTCACACACATAAAGACAATGAGTTACCGCCACCTACTGGCGATTTTATTATAATATTTTTATTAATATTAAACGATTTTTAACATTGCCTATTTAGTGAACATTGTTTTTATTTAAGGAATTATTTATTTTTTAAAGGTATTACAAAGGTAAAAAATGAAATGGAAAAATGTATTAAAGGGGGCAAAATATTGTCTCTTAATGGAAAAGCTGTGCCTGCAGTCTAAGTGGAAGAGGGGTACGGCACTCTAAAACATTGGAGAACCACTGAACTAAGGAAAAGGGATATGTAGAATTGCACAAGTGCTACTGCTAAAGAGTGCAATGTCAATAATTTCTCATAATCTTAATTGAATTGGTCTAGAGAGAGACTCAAGTTTCAGTATTTGTCTTAATTTGTGTCAGGAGTTATGCAATACCCCCCGCCCCCCGCAAAAATATCGTCTGAATATCGATATCGAGATATTGAAAAAAAATATCGAGATATTCATTTTTGTCAATATCGCCCACCCCTAATGTGCGAAGGTACCATTGATGTGGTGGCACAGAAACGTATACCGACATCAAGATGACATCTTTTCTGGGAAGCAAGACAATGCCAGGCCTAATTCTGCACATGCTAAAAAGTGGTTTCTAGACACGCTACACCATAGAAGGGATGTGCTTGACTGCATGCAGTCCAGATCTGTCTCATAATAAAAAGGAGAATTATACAAAAATGATGCATCAATCGAGATTGAGGACACTAACAGCAATTGGAATTTTTGCCCAATTTCCAAACATCAAAAAAGTATAATTAAAATTAGGTATGTCAGTTAAACGCGTTATTAAAGGCGTTAACGCAAATCCATTATAACGCGATTAATTTTTTTATCGCGAGATTAACAGTCTTTTTGGCCTGGCAAACTTTGTAGTTTTTTCCACATGCTTTTGCAACAGGACGCGGCATGCGTGGCGCTGCGCTATGAAACCGATGCACTTCAATGGCTTGTGCCGCGCGAGCACATTTTGTTGCTTCGTCGAGCAAAGCACAAGCGCAGCGGCGTGCACACCGCGGTCAAAATAGTGCGATTAATTGCGATTAAAGGGCACCTATTGTGGATTTTTGAAAATTGCCCTTCATGTAGTGTGTAACATAGATCTAAGTGAACGAAAACATCCTGCAAAGTTTTAAACATGAAATTCACCGTATACAAAGTTATTGTCTCTTAAAAGTAAAAGTCGACTGAGTCGCTGATATGAATCGTTCGACGAACGATGCTTTTCCTTTGTCTAGATGACGTCAACTTGACAAGTTATTTGAATAAGATATGCCCACTTATTACGTTCGGAGACGCCAGGGAAAACTAACATCATGTCGACGAGACGCTGTGTTTTGAAGTGCGACACAAAAGCAAACTTTTTTCATCTGCCCAGTGAGGAGCATTTGAAGACTAAGTGGCTACAGTTCATATATACAACTATACCACAGAAGTATATAGCCCGAACCTTGTTATGTGTTCGTGTCATATCGAAGATGATTGCTTCACAAACCTAAATGCTATAAAGCAGAGGTCCCCAACCCCCGGGCCGCGGACCGGTACCGGTCCGTGGGTCATTTGGTACCGGGCCGCACAGAAAGAATAAATAACTTACATTATTTCTGTTTTATTATTCACACATTTACCTGTTCAAATATCGTGTCTTTTGCGCGCTCAAATTTGTTATTTCAAATGTAGGCGCGGTATGCGCACTCATAATGGAACCGACGCTCTCGTTTTTTCCAAGCGAGTCCAAGCGAGATAAAAATATCTAAACTTTTTCAAAATGCCGCAAGCGCACCATAGGTCACGTGACAAGAACCAACCAATCATCTTCAACACTGTAAACTGCTGCACTAGTTACTAGTAAAAAATATTTTTACTAAAAATATTAATGCTCACAACTGATTCCTTGTTAAATCCATCATTGTTTATCCAGAATTGTTCTATATTCTATATATAAATGTGTATGTGTTTGCAATTTCTGGCGTTTTATGACCACTTCAGTTATTGTCTAACCTCAGACAAATGCAGAGCCGTTGCGCAGGAGAGTTTCACGGCAGAAGCTCTGTTTACTGATGCTTGGGCCAACTTTTCTTAAAATAATCAAACTGGTCCTTGTCCACTCTGAAATAGGCTTTGAACCTCCCATTGTCCAGACGGAGGTCCTGAATCAGCTGGTGAAATTACCCATGGTTTTTGTAGTATCAGGTGCACCCAAACACTGCACATCTTCTTAGTAAATAAATCTTGTAACAGAGTTACAGCAAGGGGTTTTCGGTGGTGGAAATCCATTGCTGAAATTTCCTTGCTGTAACGGAGAGCGCAGCTGATGGTTGCTTAGCAACGACAGACGCCTCCGGAGCGCAACCTCGCGCCTAGTGTTTTCTACGCGTTTTAGGCGCTATATTTAGGCGCACCTTAAAGGCCGGTCCGTGAAAATATTGTCTGATATTAAACCGGTCCGTGGCGCAAAAAAGGTTGGGGACCGCTGCTATAAAGTATGGATTTGCGAGCCGGCTGATACTGAAGGAAGGTTCATTACCGAGTTTATTTGGATCATCTTCCTTCTCCGAATCACAACCTGTAAGTATTATTAATATTAATTGTCGCTTTTATGTTTTATGTATCATGCTCAATTATTTTGTGTGTTGTGTACGCACAGCGCAGCTTCTAAGACTTCAATGTCAATTGTATTGAAATATGAGAAGTGCAGGGCTCTCAAGTGTCACGCATTGAGCGTGACAGTCACTCATTTCGGTCTTTTGTCACGCTCTCCCGCCACACATTGTATTTCTCACGCTGAAAAACTATTTGTAATATATTTAATATGCCGCAGCGCCCAAAACTCTGGCCGCGCCGCTCTCACTGTGGAACCAGCAGGAATCAAGCGCGTCTCCTCTGGTGTTGTTCGTCTGGTGTTGTTAGCCAATCAGAAAATAGCACTATTGTATCTGGGTAAGATTTAACGCAACAACCAATGACACCCCGTCGGCTCGGTGTCACTCTTTTGGGCTATGGTAGCTAACATATCACCGCAGATTAGCGTCACGCAAAGGCGGGGTTTGGAAAAATGACTCGCTAAACGATTCATATGGGAGTCGGTGAGCAAATCAGGTAAAAATAAATGCATATTACAAGACAACAAAAGTGTTTTTTTGTCATTTCATGCTTGTAAAACTGTTGTTGGGGACTCCCAGAACAATATTAGGAACATTTTAAATGCCATAATAGTTACCCTTTAATCCATACCTGTCAACACTCCCGTTTTTCCCGGGTTTCTCCCGTTTTTTAGCCCTATCTCCCGGACCCCTCCCGGTTTGTTATTTTTCCCAGGAAACTCCCGTATTTTGCATGGCCCAAACTCCTTAAATAATCGGACCAATATGTTTGTCTAATGTTGACCAGTTGCCAGATTTGATTAAATGCATTATATTCACACAATCCACAGACCATTTACAATTTCAACCCGTTTGTCACCTCAACCTGGCAACCTATAACGCAGTTGCGCAGTCGCGGAAAGTTTAACCCGAAAGCGAGCCGATAGACATGATGGCAGGTGAAGGCGGTGTCCCCGCAAAGAAACTGAAGTACAGTTAACGCGTTGCTTCAGGAAGAATAGGGATAGCACACAACTGAAGTTATTGCATGCAGAGGCCAGACAGACTCACGGAGGCGATTGGCATCTCACAACTCGCCCTTTATTCCCAAATCGAACTCGTGTAGCCTACTCGTTACTTAATAAACAAAATAAGATAAAAATAGCATCAAACAGAAATTAGACATCAAACAGTGTTCGCATAGACAGTAAAAGGGGTGTTCGAGGCACACGGCACATACAATACTGCCGACAGTTCAACAAGGAGCGCACAGATCTTAAAGGGGCCGCACCTTATTTCCACTCGTAACAAGTTGCAAATTTGTAACACCCCACCCGTCGACAAATCTCCCGGATTTTGTAAACCAAATGTTGACAGGTATGCTTTAATCTCGAGTTAACTATGACAATGCGATTAATCGTGATTAAATATTTTAATCGTTTGACAGCACTAATTAAAATGAAAGGTGATGTGGGTGAGAAAAACATGCCACTGTCCCAACTTTGAGTGTGTTAAGCCATCACAATCAAAATTTATTTTTATTTACAAAATGCACTCAAGTTGGTCATTGAAAACTGAAAAATCTTTTCTTTGTACCTTTGTCAGTTAAATAAAAGTTAAAGAGAATTAACAAAAATGACAAAATGTTCCAACTTTTCTGGATTTGGGGTTTTAATATTAAAGCTTCTAGCTTGAAGCGAATCAGCTAGCTAAAACGGCAGGGGTTAGAGTCACTAAAAATTGTCTATTAATTACTATGAAAAAAAGGTTGCTACTGGGTGCAACTACTGCAATATAGACAAAAGTCTTGAATACTCACTGGCATAATTGTTGAGATCGAACTGAGACAAGGCATTTTCTTTCTCTTTGGGTTTTTTGACAGCTTGTTTTGCTTCCTCTTTCCGGCGGTTGGGTGCTTGATCTTTCCCAGCCTTTTGACCTGTACCAGCCTGAGCGGCCTCTGCATTCTGAGCAGCAGCACTGTAGGGAATAGAGAGAAAGTATTAGCTCATCAGAAAATCAGAGCAAGGCAGATTCGAATAATATGTTTCCAATAATGCTTTAATAAAGCAGGAAGCCATGAAAGGCTGAAGTATTCTCAGACCATATAATCAGTTGTTTAATTTTAAGATGGTTTTGTTCTGAAATGCAATTCTTAATTTTAGGCAGGGATGTCCAATCCTGCTTATGGAGGGCAAACATCTTGTAGAGTTTAGCTCCAACTAGCCTCAACACACCTGCTTGGATGTTTCATGTAATACTTAAGACTTGATTAGCAGGTTCAGTTGTTTAATTTAGGGTTGGTGCTAAACTTAGCGCACAGTGGCCGTCCAGGATTGAATTTGAAGTATAAGCAAAGTAACTCTGGTGCTTGCCTTAAAGCATAACAGATAGATATTTCAGCTATAAACTGCTATACTAAAACTTCCTGGGACAACGCAGTTCAGGACTCACCCCCTGCGTCCCGATTTGGCTCCAGATCCTCCCCTTCTCTCACTCTTGCCTCCAGGGTAGCCTCGACCTGTTTTAGGCCCACTATTTCCCCGGCGGTTCTGTCGATCGACAGGCCGTTGGCTGGAAAAGCTCCTCTTTGCTGCTGAGGCTAACTCCCGTTTTGGGATTGCCACACTTTCTGTGGGTGATTTGCTCTGTCCCCCAGAGATCAGTGTGGGCACAGAGGAGGAAGTGGTGGCGGTCATGGCCGCTTCAAGTTGCTTCCTGTCCTCTCGCTCTCTTCGCTCATTGAAGTCACTACTCTCAGAGGCTGTCTCCCACTCCTCGTTGGCCTGGTCAGAAGAGTTTTGATTGGACAAGTCTGGTGATTTGCTGCCAGCAGCAACTACAGTAGTGGCTCCCATTTCAGGAACAACCGTTTCTGTGACAGGAAGTTCAGGCGAAGTCACATCAGGAGTGAGAGAAGGTGCTCTAGTGGCATCAACCACTCTCTCGGGCAAAGTGACCAGAGTTCCAGGAGCTCTAGACCGTGTCGGGGAGACAGATGTAGGTACTGGCATTCCAGGAGTAGCTTCACCAGCAAAAACTGCTGCTTCACGTTCTTTAAGCCTCCGAAATCGTGGGGGCTTGTCCTGTCTGGGTGGACGGGCTGCCCTTGGTCTCCGGGGCCTCTCTCTCATGCTTTGTGCACCATCTCCGATCTTCTTGTTATCATACTTGGCGTGACGTCGTTCGGAGGGTGTGCTATCAGTGCGTGAGGTCTCAGCTTCCTCTGGTCGAAATGTCTCCATGGGCTTTGAGGGCCACTGTGAGCCCTCTTTGACAGCAGCCCGACGGAAAGGAGCAGATCTGTGGCCACCTCGTTCCCTGCCACCACCTCGCCTGCTGTGCAAACCACCCTTCCCCCGGCGTGCGGCCTCACCCTTTAACAGAAAACCTGGTTTAGGTCGCCCATCCTCATCCCGAGACCCAGGTTTTTCCGGAATAGGTCCAGCTACAAATCCGGAGGCAGATTTAGATGATCGTGATTCCGTCAGCTCGCGACAAATCGGTCTGCTCGGTTTGGCGCTGGGCTCGCGATCTGATGCTCCGGTGTCACTGGCAGATTCTCTACCTTCACTTTCAGAATCGGTGTCCGAGCCTCGTCTGCGTCTGCGCTTAGGCAAGACTTCGAAATCTGAGCTCTCACTACGTGTTTCACTCTCTTCACGGCAGCGGAACCCAGCAGTCCCCGTGGCACTTAATGGCAAGTCTGAGCGTGACCGCGGCTCTCTGTATAGGTAGTCCCCTCGACTACGGCCACGGCTACCTCGGCCCCTCCCACCATAGCTGCCTCTGTAACTCCGGCCGCGGGAATAGTACTCTCCTCGACCGCGGCCTTTATAATCAGATGGCCAGTCCTTCTCTCTTTCTGCTTCTCTATCCCTCTCTCTGTCACGTTCTCTCTCTCGCTCCCTCTCGTCTCTGCGATAAGATCTGGGAGGGAGGTTGGACTCTTTGCGAGATGGTAGTTTGGGTTCAGGACGTTTGTCATTAGTTGGAGGCATGTCTGACTTTTCCTCAGGAGCAGTTGAGACTGTAGAAACTACCGTTGTCTGAAGATCTCTGGATTTTGCTCCACCAGTCGCTACTCCCACATCAGGTTCTACCACTACTTTCTTCCCATCACCAGATGGCTTCAGTCCTTCTTTCAGCCCTGCTTCTACAGCAGCTGAAGTAACACCTTTGTAAGTAGTGCCCTCTTTTTTGGATCGTTCACCTCGCTGCTCTTCTTTCTCTCTTCTCTGTTCCCTCTCTTCCTTCATGTCTCGTAGTACAGGTTTCTTAATAGGTCCAGATCTCCTGACTGGCCGCTCCCCTCCGGGACCCTCTCTCCTCCCAGATCCAGATCCACGGGATCCCCAGCGCATTTCTGACTTCTGCTTGCTGGGACCAGGTAAAATAAGCTTTTCAGTTTTGTGCATACCATCATTAGACACAGGAGGAGTGGACCGGCTGTTGTTCATAGACCCTTGAACAAAAGGCTCCTTTCTGGACTTGTCCTCAGGCCTTTCCACAGTATCAGGGAGGTCCAGGGTTTTCTGTGCTATGATAAGTCCTTCAAATCTGGGCTCTTCCAGTTTCAAAGAGTGACTGGAGCCTTGAGAGATACTCCTTTTCAATACAGCCTGTCCAATAGCTTCAACCTCATCTGCACCGGAGAGGTTAACCTCCTCAGGTTCAAAGGAAGGGATGACTGGTGTTCTGTCAGTCTGTAAGAGACCTGGTACCTCTTCGGTAATACGACTAAAAGCAGATAAGGTTTCAGATGAATCCCTGAAGAAGTCACTTTTGCCCCGGGGCTCCAGTGGGCTATGGTCCTGAGGGTAGACACCCGATAGACCTCTATCCAGCTCCAGACCAGCATCCAATCTAAGAGGGGACGAGGAAAACAACAGGAAAACATCTTAGCATTTGATTAACAGGTTATTTCTAACAGGGGGGGGGGGGGAATCGTATTACTATATTTTTGTTCTAAAACACTGCAGTCTCCACCTTGGCTCCTTGCCATCTTCTCGTCCTTTAGCAGCAGCAGAGGAAGGCAGGGGCTCTGTTGGGGGATATGGGTCAGAACCCCAAACCATTCGAGGCTCACTGGGAACTCCGTGTTCTCTGATTGGTCGTGTCAGATGATCAAAAGTGTCTGATCCAGAGCTGCTGTTATCTGCGGGCTCTCGTCGTACCAGCTGCTTAGGAGGCATTCTCCCTGATGATGAAAAATAAAGTTACTACGACTGCAGATATAGAATGAAGCAAAACAATTGCTCCAAAACAAATTAAATTGTCAGAAATAATGTTTTTCACAATACTAAAACTGGAGACGTATTTAAAAAAAAAAACGAGGAAGTGAAACAGCATAAGCTGAAAACAACGAGGAAATTTGTTACTGTATATTTTAAATAGTTTACAGTGATTGGGTTTGTTACCTAGTTACTAGGAAAGGAAACAATTTCAGTTTGCAAGAAATACCGGGGTGCATAGGAGGCATGTCTATTGGTGGCCGTCCAGACATCATACGAGGATCCATGTAAGATTGCATCATTAGCCAGCGTGGGTCAAAGCCCATCGAGGCTAGGTGTTGGTGGTGGGGGCCAAGAGGTTGGTATAGGGATCTGTGCTGAGGGGGAACAGAACCCCCTGAGGGAGAGACCGGACCCCCTCCACCTTGCTGCTGCTGCTGCCACTGTTGTTGTTTAAGCTGTTCCTAAAGAATAAGAGGAAATAAAATAACTACATTAAACGTGACCTGAACAAACTATACATTTTCATCTTTTACAGGGTTCAAACTAAAATTGATGCTTAAAAGGATGCAGGCAACAAACAAAGCCAGGACAGTGTGTGAGCACCTGTTGTCTAAGGAACCTGGGTGGCAAAGACTTCTGGAACTGTTTTGAGTATCCAGAGGTGACAGAAGGGCGAACAGCAGTCCCTGCCTCCCCCTCATTTTCCAGTTGAGATGGAAGAGGTGTATCTTCATTAACAGAATGATCTAGTCTGGACAAAGACAACTGAGGCTCCTCAACTGAAACAAAAGAATTTGACAATTTTAAATCTATAACTAGCACACTGTATACAAATAATTACATATCAGGCAGAAGATGTTATCCCAATTTATTGTAAGCATCAAACCAGGTGAGCATAATTACGTTTCTTGTCACACTTGCTTTGTTTGGTCCAAACAAGATTTTACACCCTACCCTGGCTGGTCTTATTTTCACATTGTAAATTAAATCATTTGATTCTATCGATTTACAACTAAAGCTTCACTGCAATAGAAAGCCATTTGAGATTATATGCCGCAAATGTATTGCTTCACATGCAAAGAGGTACATTTTTGGAGACAAACCTCTATGCGAAATGCACTCGATGTAATAACAGTGATGGGAGCATCCAAAAATGCTAATTAAATGTCAATGAGGATGCACCGCTTTTATCCTGATGGTGAACTGTACCAGCAAAATCACATGAACCGCACATGATGTTTACAATCCATTTACCTCTGGGCTCCTCAGCACTGAAGTAGTCTCTTGTTCGTTGTCTATCCACTTGTCCATGCACCTCCTCACTTATAGCAGTATCAACTTTGCTTTGGGGTTCTGGGGCAGTCCTATGAACAGGAGGGCTAGGTTGCCGAGTAAGAAATTGTGGTACTTCCTCCACAGTGGGCTCTGTCCTTTGATGGTTTGGCATGGGAAGGCAGGGTTGCTGTGCAGGGGGAGGCGGTGCAGGCTGAGGGGGTGGAGTTTCAGCAGGTTGTTTAGGCACAGTTTCAGTCACTTCCTGGTGTTCATCGTGAGCTTGCGTAGTTGGTTTAGAGGTTTCTGTAGTTGATGGTCGACGTTTCTCCTCCAGTTGTTTGAGTTTCTCTTTGCAGGCAGCAAGTCTCTGTTCTTCCATGCGCCGTTCCTCCTCCTCACGCCGCCTGCGAGCACGCTCTACTGCTTCCGAGAGCTCTGACTGCTTCTTCCGTTTCTGTCGCCATGCTTCCGTTTCCTCCTCACCTGCAGGGGGTGCTGAAATGGGCAGCTTTGTAACACGTGGGCCACCACTTCCCACAGAACGTCCAACAGTTTGTCCCTGCACAATACATTTTTTTGGGAAATTAGACAAAAAACACACAGCAGCTAAAAAAAGAAAATACATTTTCAGCTAACTGTCAAATTAGAGACTACTGTCCCAGTGCACGCCATACCTGTTGGTCCATCTTGCTATAATGGACAAGATTGCCAGGGGAGGGAGCCCTGGGATCTCCACTTTCCACCCATGAACTCTTGCCATCACTCCTCTCCTCTGCTCCTTCTTTCCATCCCTCCTGGACATCAATTTTTCTTGTTCGCATACGATCAACTTTGGTCATCCACTCCCTGTGTTTTAGCAAGAAACTTTTATTGGACCAATTTTCACTATGCCCAAATACGTTTTGCAATTTTTATTCCATACAAAGATGAGTGCTTACCAGCCATCACCTTTCTCCTTAACTGAATGGTTCTCCTCATCATCACTAAAGTTCAGTTTCTCAGTATAGTCAACTTCCATCTGGGCACCTAAATAAGACCAAAAATGGTGACTCAATGGACACTGATTTAAATATGAAATAAAATGTGGCAATACCTAATAAGCCCGAGAATTAAAAACGTCATAATCATTTAATTTTATTATTTTGTAGTAGGGATGGGCACAATTAATCGACGATCGATTATTGATCGTTAAGAATTTCGTCGATCACGTTAATTTGTTATCGATTATCATTAAACTAATGCTGCTGCGCAGTGTGAGTGGAAAGTGGCGCGGAGGTTCCTGTGCATCCCGGCAACGTCAGTCCCATCAGAGTGTTTTCAGCGGCTGGACTGAAGCCTTGTTTACACTCGACGCGTCCGCCCGAGCGCGAAGGTGAGCGCGGCAAAAATTATGTCATTGTGGTATTCGGTGTTTCACAGGCGAGCGCGTCGAGTATAAACGCCTCGTCCGGTTGGGGAGGTGCGCGAGCACTCTCTGCGGAGACTCGCGGGGAAGAGCCAGGCGAAAATGTAAACACGCTTGACGGTCACCAGGTTGCGGTCGCGTCTGACCCCAGATCATGTCATCAACAAATTTCTCAACAAAAATCAGTAGACTGGTGTAGAAGTTGTATGTGAGTTACTAGTTATTTTTTATGAGGCTTTGTTTAGTAGCCTAGCTAGGCTAATTGATTGTAAGGTAACTTAGGCTAATCTCTCTCACTCTTTCTTGACTCCGTGCCTTGGATAGTTTTGAGTTAGATTTTGACAAAACCTGTCAGATCTAAGTATTATTATGTTTTTGGTTAAGTTATTGTTTAACATGATTTTTTTATTATTTAGGAACAAACGAGGGTCTCTGTTTAAGATGTCAACTTGCAGCTGCAGGTTCTGTTGTGTTAGACTAGCTAGCACTGCAGCATATCTTCAAGTTTAGCCTTTAACCGAACGTCCAGTTTAACTGCCACAAGTTGATCATCTTGTAGCCTAATAAAGATCTAATCGAGGAAAAACACGCTGTATTTTTGTATTTTCATTGAATTTTTAATTTATAAAAAGTTAAATAAATAATGAATTTGAAAATAAAAATATTAATGATTAATCGATAGTCGATCGTTAATTCTCCCGACGATCGACTAAGAAAATTTAATCTAATGCCCATCCCTATTTTGTAGTGTACTTATCTTCTGGTGCGCACCCATGACCTTCAAAATGTAAGACCACTCATAACATGAAGTACCGACATTGTTGCAAAAATGAATGCTTTGCATTACGAGTTAAAAACTGGGGCTTAGCCTACTTAGTTGACTATTAACTTGCTTATTTACTTATTAATTTGCTTGTTTTATTACTTTGTACTGCACGAGATAGGAACACGTTTTAATAATTTCTTGGGTCAAGAAAGAGTCAGAGTTTGCGATATATGTCATCCTACCAGTGCTCTCTCTATCTGGATGTACTTCACAATGCACACTTCAATAGGAGGATCTTTTGTGACGTCATTGTTTATGTTTGTCGCGTTGCATCATGGGAATCGTGTGGCAGGAAACACCGCTAGATACCTGTAATTTGATTGTTTTGCACGTTTGGAGGAGGATTTAGAGAAGAGGATGGTTCACTCTTGCTGTGTGGTCGATTGTACGGCTCGTTGGGGGCCTGATAAAAAGTTTTCGAATTCCCACCGAAAAGGATTGCGAAAAACGAAAGAAATGGTTGTGTGCAATAGGCGATTGAACCTGGACGCTGGATTCCTGCAGCTTCTGATCGAGTTTGTGAGGCTCATTTTGTTCATGGTAAGTCTTAGAGACTATGTATTTATAGAAGATTGGAAAAAAAAAAAAAAAAAAAAAAAACTGAGTCAAATCAACCGAGTCATATGTTTTCGCGTTCTGATTCAGGAGTCCCAGTCTCACTCTGAACATAATTGAATTGGTACAACAGTCACTACATTTTCAATAAATAAATAAGAACACTGATCAATAAAGACTTGCCTGGCTTTGCAGTCGCAGTGAGCAGTGATTATTTCGCTGTTCTCTTTGGCGATCTCCCGTGGATCTCTCACACTGTGACTCTGCTTATAACACGATCACTGCTTTCTGTTTGGCAGAAAAGATCGGCCCAACTTTTCGAGAAACAAAATAATCATAGGCCTCCAGACTTTTGAAAACCTTTAATCTTTCATGAGTGAAGAGTCCAGGGGTTTCTATTAAATAAGAATAAATGCCTCCCCAGCAGATTGGTGGCCAAGACACGGGCGAGTCGGACCAACGTTTTTGTCATCCCAGATCTCATATGGCCTTTGAATAACTTCGATTTTGTCACCAATACAAATTTTGAGCTTCTCTCCAAACATCCTCCGGTCTTCAGATGTTAAAGTGTTTATATATTGTGGATTTCGCCCGCTAACTCTCTTTAAAGTGCTCGTCGCCCCCTATACTGTTTGTTTTGTTGCCACACAACCACTCGCGCATGCGTACAAATATGTCAACAAAGATCCTCCTATAAGCCCAAAGAACGCGGGTTAATGGGTTTTAAATACTGGGAGAAATCAGAGTATAGGGCAAAGATCTAGCTGAGTCGACCGTTTTAGACTTGAACTTATGACTTGAGGAAAGGAAAATGGGTTAATGCATTTACATGACCACATGCATTGTCAGTTTATTCAGCATAATCGGATTAAGAACGTGCATGTAAACGCAATAATTTCCTGAAAGTGAAAGCAGAAACGAACTGAGCTTTCGGCATCTGTCGCTGCATTAACACCTCATTCTCTCTGGCTTAATATTTCTATTGTGGACCTACATTATTGACAGTGAAAAAATTTGAAGAATATTCCTTGTTAAACAAGTGTTTAAAGCTGCTTTTGATTTTCACAGATGGCAGAGTTGTGCTGTGTTCTTGAACTAAAGACTAGAGATGCACCGATTGATCGGCTTGTGACCGGAATTGGCCGATTTTCACGTGATCGTCCATGACTGGCCGGTCAGTCTGACATATGCCGATTTTATGCCGGTCAAATGCACGCCGCATGATTAACACAGCGCAACATCATCACACATGCACAAAGAACGCACATGTAGGAAACCGCATGAATAACGGCCGTTTCACACTGCAAGTGTGAGCAGCGCGTGTTTTTTTTCAGCGTGCATGTTAATCAATGAGTGCACTCACACCGGGAACAGGAGCAGCGCATGAGGGTCGAACAGGAGCGTTGCGTGAGCAGCAGTGAAGCGGGGTTTTTGAGTCTATTTTTGCTGCGCTGCTCGCGCTCAATTTAAGTGAAAGCACAATTTTGATGGACAAAATAAATGTGATTTCACACAAAAAATGTGTTTTAACAAGAACTGGAGAAGGCTAGGTCAGAAAAGAAAATGAATGTGCTATGGAAACAAAATACTGAAGAACAACGATGCCGTTTTAATCTTGTATCTGTATAAGAATGATGTGTCTGTTAAAACTGGCACTCTTGACAATTTGTGAATGGATCACTTTGCAATTCAATTTTGATGTAGGATGTAGTTTTTTGTCTGTTTTAAAAACATTTTCTTAGAATGCACGTGTCGGTGATGTCACACGTGTTAGGCTATGTGGTGATGTCGTTACGAATTTAGTCAAGGCAAATTAATGGTAGTCCTAATATTAATTTAATAACAATACTAGCTTTATAATAATATAATAAAATACATTAATGGGAAACTGGCATCATATCAAAGGCATTTGTTATCAGCGATAACTGACTTTGACTTTGATCTTTGATACTCGATACTATCGACACAATCCTAATACCCATGTGGCTATCTGTCATTATATAAATGGTATAGCAACCTCTAACAACGGAGACATTTCTAACAACGGAGACATTTCTAACTACCACAAACTAAGAAAAAAAAAAAATATTCAATAGTCACTCACCTGCCCAACCCTCATCAGCCTCAGTGTCCAGATTGTCTAGCTCCTTTAATTCAGTGGCACTAACAATTGATGGCCTGTCTGGATCCTGATGCCATGGCTGAGTGGGAGGTTGTGCAGGTCTTCCTGACCGTGGACCCCTTAGTGGAGAAGAGAGAAAAACGTGAGAAAGCGAGAATTTACAAAGCTCCAAATGTCCTGGAAGTATCCCAAAATACCAAATTGTCTTGTTTAATAAAAATTGTCTTTCAACTGCTTCCACTTTAAACTTTTCTATCTAAAGCCAGTTAAGGTTAGTTTCAGACCTTATGGGACCACTTACTTAGACATCTCTGGTGGTCCAGGGTATCTAAAGCTGCCTTGTACAGGAGGAAAGGGCCCTCGAGGGTAAGCATTAAACATCTGAAAAGATGCACACATTAAAATAACAGTGCCAAAAGTACTTCACAAATCAGTACCAGCCAGAAAAATATATAACAGCATGCCACATTTCAGAAGGTAAAAGAAATGATAAACAATGATTAAATAAATCACTCACATATGGCGGCATCATGCTCCTAAACTGGGCAGCATGGAACTGCGATGACATCCCTCCCGGTGGTTGCTGGCCACCGTTGAGTTTATGCTGAGGGGCAGTAGGTGGGAGCCTGTCCCTGGCATCCCTCTTTTCTCTGCCCTCACCAGCAGAGGGTTTTCCTGCCTCATCAGAGTCCCCAGAGGGAGATGGTGTGCCTCTACCCATGCCCAACTCCTCAGAGGGCTTACTGTCAGTCTCTGAGGGGCTGGGAGCACTGTTTAAGTTCCTGCCTCCACCTTCTCGCCAGCTACCCACATCTGGTTGGTAATAGGCATTAAAGACCAGAGTAAGGTGAGTGCACATGAAAATATATATATTTTTAGCATTAATAAATTGTTGAATATTTCAAACGGTATCGGGGATGTTACACAAAGCTTGAGAGTGAATGGGAAGGACTATTACTCTGAGGCCTGAGGCTGGGGCCCGGTCCATAGGGTTCATCTTCCTGATCGCCTGATTTATCCACCTCACCCGCCGCCTGCAGACTCGGAAATTCCTGATGGAACTGACTGCTCATCCGAGGAGCTCCTGCACATACAGCGCCATTGAAGAACTTGGCTTTAGCCGTTTAAAACTGATAATTTTGATAATTCTGCTACTTAAATATGCTTAGGATTTACAGTTCACAGAGTAGTATTTTGAGAACACTTCAACAGTGTTTACAGAAGAAAAGGCTTACCGTCCAGCTGCCCAGGCTGTTTGCTGTTGGCCCAGGAGCGGCTGCCACCCAGAGGAGCATCAGAGGTCTGGGGCACAGTTGGCTTGGGCTGTGGTGGAGGGGTCTCTTGCTGCCTATAATTATATAAGAGAAGTGTCGATGGAATACCGCAATCTAAAGCAGCATGTTTGGAACAAGAGGGTTATAACTTCCAAAACTAATCTGGCAACAGGCAATATACCCATCATTTAAGGTGGTGTAGTTTTACCGTTCGTCTCCTGGTTGATCCTGTCTGGAGGCCCATCCGCTGCCGTCCTTGGGTACGATGCTGACGTTGGGATCGTTGCCTTTGTTTTCAGCTTTCAGGCTGGGCAGGTTAGCTGGAGGGGGCATGCGTCGACTAACGGCAACTTTGCCCAAACTTTGGAGCCCATGTCTGGCGGCAACTGAGCAGAAAAAATAAATAAAAATTCATTAGCCTTAATTACACACTAATCTTTTAATTTAGACAAAGGAACTATAGTTTTCTGACCAAAATTTAACAAGAACATCATTGATTGCAGCTATAACCTTATAACAAATGTTTTTGGGCACTCTCTATCTGCTAAAGCTCATAGGAATTCACAGCGGGTACTAAGAGGACAAAGGATGCTTATTTGATCCAGCAATGCACAGGAGGCTGATTGGGGAGCTCAATAAACGACAATTCAACGACTTCACTGCATCACTTGACACTCTTCTCAATGAACAATTCTTATACTAAGTGCAAGATGAGCTACACATGTAATCTTGGCACATTTTGAAACATGCACATTTCTCCATAAAATAAAGGTAGTTCATTGTCTGTATTAAAAGCTATTGCATTAATTATTGCATTTAAAATGTAAATGTTTTTTCCCCATTTCATATTTTTTTTCTAATGCAAAATATGCAGTTTACTGCTTTCAATTTTGAGGTGAAATGTAACATGGAAATGTTCTTGACAGGTTAAGAGAGATTCACTCCACTACCAAGATTTTGGCAATTAACAACAATATGTAAGAATGGTCAGTTGACTCACCTGCAGTTTTCTGGGTCTCCAGAGACTTGCCCTTATATGTGTTGAAAAGGCTAAGGGTTGCATACTTTGTTTTGCCATCCTTTGCCTTGGTGCTCTGCCCTGACTTCTCGGACATTTCGCTGGAAACTCATTGAGTCTGGTCCTGCGGCCTCACCCCTCAGAACCAGCCCCTTGGAAAGAGACCAAGAAATGAAAGACTGAGTGAGCTGACAGTAAAACCAGATACTTTCTCTAATATCTACCCGCACCTTTTATGTGTTTCAAGCTATATTTCCTGAGCAATAACCAAGAGACATTATGTTTCCATCCACCTATTTTTATGCACATTTTCATCCACAATTAATTTTTTTTTTAAATGCTTAAATGGAAATGTGCAGAAAAAAAGAAAAAAAAGGCACAAAAAAATATCCACATAAACTATGGAAACAGAAACAAAATTCTTCGATGCGCATCAAAAAAGACGAGACTTTGCGATGGGTCGGATGCACAGCATGCCGTTTTGGTTGTTCTGAAATGCTTGAGCAAAGTCTGTCGTCAAAGTGGTTCAGTTAGTATAATTACCTCCCAAAATTGTCTTACATGAACGTGTTCCCAAACAGCCACATCTGCCTCTGAAAGCAAGATAATTTTATTGTGTCGTCTGCGCACTCTGAGGTGCAAGTAATTTATTATGTACGCAATTGTTATACAGTGCCTTCTATTGCAGCAACTTCCATTTTTCTTGGTGATATTTAACGCCTTTTTTTTCTGGAAGTGATGATTTTATCATCTTTGGCTCACTGGACGGAAATGGTGCTTTATTCACACTTTATGCAATATTACAATTTTATGCACGCGATAACCCACTTTTGTGCACAAGTTAAATTTGCAACTTTGGATGAAAAAAGCTATTGTTGAGCAACTACAGGGAGAAAATGACAAATGTGCATGTGAGCCAGCAATTATTCCCTAAACACCTTATTTGCAAATGATAGCCTTTTTACTCGTTTTACAAACATTACTAAATTTAATTGAGTGCTTCAAACTGGGAGGTTTATTTAAGGCCAAGGCCCTTACTTGCAGAAAATAACTAAAGTGCAAAATCAGTATTTTATTAAACTTTCCAACTTCCTGTTTGAGGCAGAATCTTATGTGCTGAATACATTTTACACTAGTAATGACTTCAAAATATCGACCAATTAGTTTGCCAGGCCAACAAACAGTATATTACTAGTTAGAACTCTACATCTTTAAATCTCAGTGGTTTAAATCATTAGCTGCGTTTACATGGACCCTGAAAATCGGATTGACGGCTCAAACGGACAAAAAAAAAAAACTTCATGTAAACACCTTAATCGATCCGATTGAGCTCGATCCGACTGGAATTTTGATCGGATCGAAAGGGGTGGTTTACGTATGACGTACGGAACGAGCTGTTCTTACTGTTGAATAAAGTGTCATATAAATGAGTGTAGGGATGCACCGATACCACTTTTTCCAGACCGAGTCCGATACTTTCATTTTTGGTACTCGCCGATACCGATACCGTAACCGATACCTGTATTTTTAATTTTCAATTCATGCATTTGTAATTTTTAAATGTATTGGTAGAGAAACCAAAATAATATCAATCATATTAGTTTATTAAATTTAAACTTAATTTGTTCAACAAATATATATTTCATGCACTGCATATTACTGTATAAACTAAATATATATGGATCTTTTTGTAAAGTTGATAGAGGTAGCCTATTTAGCCAAGAGCAGAGAGTAATTTATTTGTCCTTTGTTTGATTAACATTAAAACACAGCAGCAGATTTATTAAAGTGCCGCCCCTTTAAGGCCGAACGCACAAACGCACTGCCGCCATTTGAATTATACTGTCTACGTTCACTTGAGATATATATAACAGACTTTTACTAGGATACTCGCCAAGACAGGTGTTTTTACATAGTTTTGTGTGAATTCCTCCGTACAAGCGCAATGCGTGAAAGACTTCCATTCAGTATTTGCGCGCTGTCTGGTGGTTTTCGGGGCGCGCGCTGTGGATGTTTGAAGTTCATGGAAATTCTTGACCTGCAAATGTCCTGTAATAATGTAGGCAACCATTCGTTAAACATAAGTAAGGTAACAGTTCATGTTTTACTTACATATACGATTTAGTTTTAATCCAAATAACACGTGCTGAGTTAACGATCCGCAATCAACAGCATTCAACAGAAGCGCTCTCTCTCTCTCTCTCTCTCTCTCTCTCTCTCTCTCTCTCTCTCTCTCGTCAGTTAACGTTATTAATAAGCTACATGCCTCGATTTACTTGATTTGCCATTGACATCCGACTGAACTACAAACTTTCCACTGACGTCTGTGAAAAAGGGATGCGCTCGACCAGCTCGCGCCTCTGTGTCGTAGCGCTCAATCCTCTGCGCGTTTTTCTCTTATCAGCTTAATTGCGCACCATATAGTTATATAGACGACGCGTTAATATATTCTGTTTAATATTCCACTGATAAGATACATTTATTTCATATATATACAGCCTTCTTTTTTTATACCCATTATAATTTCTGACACTGTACACATGCTGCCTGGTATCGGTTGTTGGTATCGGGGCATGTTTTACGAGTACGAGTACAAGTACATGAGCTTAGTATCGGGCCCGATACCGATACTGGTATCGGTATCGGTGCATCCCTAAATGAGTGTTCCGTTATTAAAAAAAATCTCATTTCACTCATCGTCTGTGAAGTGAAGCAGGACAACGTCCCACCAGTGCTTGTTTTAGATTGTCATCCACACACGACTTTTGGGCGCGGGGTTTTACTGCGTGATCAATATAAGCACGGCAAAACGGTTCATGCTCATCGTCTCCAAATCATGACAGAGACAGATAAATATTAAGAACCAATAGAGGAGAATAGTTACAAAAAATCTATTCTGATTTGAATCTTGTGACATAAACGTGCACATCAACCACAGGGCTCGACATTAAGGCTTGTCCGCTTGTCCGGGACAAGTGGATTTTTTGTAGGACAAGTAGAAGAGAAAATTAGTTGTCCGACCGGACAAGTTAAATTTCAAACAAAATAAAATGCCATGTTACTTCACGTTATGTGCCACTCGTTACGTCTATTTTACAGATTTAATTTTACCGATTTGAAATTAACACATTTTTCGCGCTGCCTGTGAATGTCCTGAATGTGACTCACAGAAAGACGCGCGCCAGTATGATGTGCATGCACAGACCGCGCGCCAGAATACAGTTCTCTTTCGCGCTTGAACGAGCATCAACAACAACACACACAATTAAGTCAAAATGTCATTTGTCGATTATCTTCATAACATAAGAGCAATCATGTCTTATGATGGACATAAAGAGTTGTGACTCGTGAGAGAATGAGGCGCGTGTGAGATCCTGTCCACAGCGGCTGCTCTTAAAGGGCCAGCTACCAATAAAGCGTTATGTCAGTAAATTTAATGAAAGAACAAAGGGAACAGAGAAAATTACTCACTGCTCTTGACTAAAGAACTTGTGTAGCTTTAATAAGGAGTAGTCTATATATAATTTATAATTTATGCAGCGCAGACTGTTTGATAACTTTATTCAATTTCTGTATATGTCCTACCTGTTAGACAGTTAATTTTTATCCAGACATCAATGGCTTATTGATCATTATAGGTGTTATCAATCATTTAGTTGTTATTGCTAATTTCAGAATTATCACTAATCTGTGTGTGCATTTGGTTTAGAACCAAACAAGTTGACTCATGAAACCATTTGTTTATTATATCGCAATCGCATATCGCAACCTCAATATTGACCTCAATAATCGCAATATGACATTTTCCCCAAATCGTGCAGCCCTAGATAAAATTATAAATCTTTACCCGGACAAGTGTCTTTTGTGCATGGACAAGTGAAACATAAATTTACTTGTCCAAAGGACAAGTGCCTCAAAAAATTAATGTCAAGCCCTGAACCAGATTACTTTATTTATTGTTCATGTAAACACCGTGTTCGAATTCATCAATCGGATTGATTTCATTCCGATTGAACCATGTAAACGCAGCTATTGACGCATATGTTGCCATGCTAATCAGGGCTAGAAGATTAACTTTTTTACTTGGTAACACTGGTGCTCCCAACTTCAAAAAGTTAATAGCACCAACAAATATTTAGGAGCACCCACCAAAAATTAAGGAGCCCCACAACTACAACATATATTAACAGATTTATTTTATTTAAAAACACCAATCAACACCAACAATCACTGGGGCTTTACACATCCTGTGGCCAGGATTTGAAATTTGGTCTTCTGGCTCTACATCATCTCACCCAGATGATATTAGCACATGATTTGTCATTTGCATACGTCATGTTTATTGCAACTCCGTTCTTCTTCATGAGCTGCAAAATAGGTTTAAATTTATTGAAGGCAAGCTCTTCTTTGGCAATTGTGTATGCGGTGTTAAATTTGACGTTTAGCTCTGCCAGTAGAGCGGAATAACAGGCAGCATCCTGGCGATTAAAAGCCTTAATCGAACCCGATTTGTTTGCCACACACTTGTCCCTGCATTTTTTTCAGCTTGGCACTCTTTCCGTGTTTAACCAAGCTCTCGTGCTTAAAATGTATCGATTCAGTTACAAAGGCTGTGTTACCAGCAAACTCTGTCCACAGGCTTTACAATGAACGCAACGCATTAAAGGATAATTCCGGTATTTAACACTTTGGGTCAATTTTCTAGTTTGTTTTGGATGAACTAGAGTGGTGGACTTAGAAATTTTGACAATGGGTCCTGTCTTGACTTTTTGACTATTTTAGGATCGCCTCTGGGCGCTTCAGAGTGGCTCTCTACGAGCATACTGAAACATGTCCTTAAAACAACACTTAACATTAGCTCTCAAAACTGTGCAACTCACCGAGTGGTTAGTGGAGTTCGTTGATGTTCCAAAACAAGTAGCGTAGCGAAATACAGTTTCTGTCGTGTTTTATTTGCTATTTTTTAAAATTCCATTTATGTCTGTTGGAGCCTCAGTGCTCGTTGATATTACTGCGCTCCGGAGACCGAAAGGGGGTCTGTTTACATTTGGTTGTAGTCTTTTCGCTCGGTTCTCCGTCTCTCAGTAGGCTAGCGTGAGCAGAGCAACTGCGGCAAAGTGGTTGTCGCCATCAAGTGGTCGGGAGTGTGCTAACGCTTCAGACTCAAATATTGAGCGGAAGTTTATATGCGGTTGTGAGGTATCTGAAAAAATAGTTCCACTATAGTAAATAACACGGATTGAAAGCATACATTGCGCCGATATATTTGTTTTTAATCATCAACGGACACCACTAATCACTCGGTGAGATTCACAGTTTTGAAAAACGAACGTTAAGAGTTGTTTTAAGGACATGTTTCAGTATGCTCGTAGACTGCCACTCTGAAGCGCTCCGAGGCGAACCTTAAATAGTCAAGTCAAAACAGGACCCATTGTCAAAATTTCTAAGTCCACCACTCTAGTTCATCCAAAACACACTAGAAAATAGACTCAAAGTGTTAAATACCGGAATTATCCTTTAACCACATCAACTCAAAGATTATTTGTGACTTTAGGTGACAGCTTACAAAAGAAATCTGTCAGCGTTCGTTTCATCATCTCTTGTTCAGCCTTTTAAATTTCACACGGGAGTCAGCTTCCTGTCACATGACAACAGAGCACCATGAAAGAGTGGGAGTGATTGACAGTTAATATAAACTAATCTAAAATCAGCCTTAAAGTTAAGAACGTAAGGATGAAGTTTGATTGGTTATGCAACGCTGGATAGATGGTCCGGCCACCGTGTAAGCACGTATCAGTGAACATAAGGTATACACTGTGTGTGTGCAGTAATTTGCGAACATTTGTAGAGAAATGAAAACAGGTCACACCACAACCATTATTTGCACTCGCACAAATGCTCCCAAATATATTTCTAAGTCACACCGATTAAATTTCAGGAGCATATGCGACCAGAATGGTCACAATGATGAGACTTGCTAATGTTAGTGTAGATAGTGAATTGACAGTAAAGGAGGGGGTGCAGAAATCTACAGTGAGCCACATGGGGCTCCATTCATAATTGATGAGGTGTGAGTCCTTCCTTATGCCAAGACAACACAGTAGAAGCAACATGGTCACCTCAACATGTCCATACACAATTAGATTCACCGCGCATACTGGTCTGCTCACTGTGAATGTCACAGTATATCTTTATACCTATATTTATATATTGTGCTATCCAGAAAAGAAAAAATTAACAAAAATCTTCAGAAGCTGTTAGAAATTCACAGCTTTAATATGAAATCAACAATGAATGCTGAAGCAATGAGTCTCAATTCTTAAACAGTTGATTACCTCTAGGACAGAGTTAAAGGCAACATGACAAATCAAATTAGGGGTGTGATATGTAGCCTATATCGTCTATGCTGCGAACATCGTAATATTGTTTTAACGATGTGCGATCTGACATCAAGTAGCCTATGTACCTCAGTTTTCCAACACACCAAGTAGGGGTGCACGATATATCGAATCAATATCGTTATCGCGATATCACGTTGCTCGATATCAATATCGAAAGTCTCGCGATATTTATGCAATATTTTGATGCGTCCGGTCCGACATGCACCGTTGCATTTCCTCCGACTAATTTCCTGATTCTCCTTCTCCATAAACATGAAATCAAGGAGAGGGTTAACTTTTCATGCTACAGATTTCCCATAGTGGTCAGAAAAGAACAGGGGAGACACTTCGTTTTTCTTAATATGACTGTAGAGTCGCTACTCGCTCCAAAGCTAATCGCCGTCACTCTCTCACTTCTCCCTTGCTCTACTACCACACAGTCGACGCACACCAGCGCACAAACATCAGGCCACCTGGCAACTTCATGTGTTTTCTCTGATCGGATAGCTAGCTGATATATTCCTTTTACACCTGGTCACATAAATGTGTTTTTGCAAAACAGATATAAATCCGATCTGCAATTCCTGCGATATGGAGTGCACGTCACAGAAAGCAACAGTTGAGCTGCATTTTACGATCATCAGCTAAAATGTCAAAATCAAATAACGCAATAAGAGAGAACGGCAACAGCCCCATTAAGATAATTTCGTTTATTTACTTTTAATAAAGTGTAAAGCGTCTGCGACTTACTTTCACTTTGATTTGCGATAGTTTGCGGGTTGGCTTGATGAAGAGATGCAGCTGCTCATCTGCGGTGATGCGTGTTGCAGTTGCGCGCGCCGTCATATTTGGCCATAACATGACATGTAGCCTGTAACCCGTTCTCACACGTTTATTTTTTAGCGTTTTTGGGAGTAGTACATTTTACAAATGTGGTTTCAACAACGAGATGCATTTATTGTCCAGTTCCGTCTGAATGCGGCCCAGACCTTCTCCTGAAGTGGTTTCAGCGATCGGATTCAAATCCGTCTCGAATGCGTTTCGGAGGGCAAACCTGTTTTTTTTTTAAGATCGGATAGCTATCCCATCACAGAAAACGCATGAAGTGGCTAGGTGTGTTCTGTAGACTTGCTCTTTATTTATTGTTTTTTACACTGTAGTGTACATACAACCAGTAAAACATGTTCTGTTCTGTGGACATGGTTATTATTTATTTATTTATTTATTTATTCATGTTGTACCAGTCCAATATGACTGTCAGTTGAAATAAACATTATGTTGTAAGAAAACTTGTTTTATTTATTAATATTTTTTGCTGCGCTTTCCCATAACTTTTTTAGTTTTACATACGTTTAAAAATATCGAAATTAATATCGATATCGCAATATTCATCGATATCGCAATATCACTTTTTTGTCAATATCGTGCACCCCTAACACCAAGAGAGTGTGCACGCCTACACTACCTGATGTAGCTAGACTAATGCCTCGTTTCCACTGAGTGGTACGGTACGGTACAGTACGCAATTATTTGCGTTTCCACTGTCAAAATTTGTGAATGGTACCAAAAAGCCGAACCGTACCATACCACTTTTTGGGTACCCTTCCGTTGGGGTACCTAGCACAGTGGTACGGGTGGAGCTAGACTCACTGCAGAAAGTTAATTGGTTGACAAGAGTATCGTCACTTGCACGTGCTACAAGGGGAATGACAACATAAGCAGCGCCATTTTTTAATATACAGTTGGAATAAAATACTATGGTTATTCTTTCACGAAATGTAGTTAAGAGTTTTTCAGGCGAGAATGTAGTTGTTTAAAGCTCAAATCTTTGGATTATTTATAATGATTTATGATAATCTGATCCATTCCCGGTGATCACCGGGCGCTCGGCGCTCATGTTCCCCGGCCGGAACAGCCTTTCCTCAGCTGGTCATTCTGACATGCCGCTGGCTCTGTAGCAGCTAGTGGTAATTCGTCTTGTGTATATCTAACGGGTTATCTTTGGTCTCGTGAATCGATAATTCGTTCCCTGGCCAATTGCTTTGGCTGAGGGCTAAGTGAAGTTTCATATATTAATGCTATTTAACTTTTCCGTTGTAACGTTAACGTTAGACTAGCGCTGAATTTGTATATTTTGACTGAATTGTTTGCTTTATTTCTTATTGTATAGCTTCTTATAACGTTACCTTTTATTTATACTTTTATAATAGCTATTATTAATAAAACTGAAATTTAACAAAGAGATAGGGTTGAGTTTTGTCATTTATTTTATTACAAGATTATCACTGTAATGTTTATTGCAGCATTTGTACAAATGCATATTGCCTGGAATATGTTTAATATTTTTCAAATTTAAACGAAAAGGTGCAGGGTTGTGTTTTATATTTCTTTTTAGATGATTTTAATCATCTGTGGAACGGGCAGGACTCGAAAAACCAATCATTTCCAAGACCACCTAGAATCATTGGACAATAAGTTTGTCAATCAAACGGTTGTACCACACACCCCCTCCCCCCAGCGTGCGTGACCCCCGTCGTGCGCATACGTGCGCATATAATGCGCATCTCGTCAGTAAAGCCGGTTCCATGATTAGTAGTAAATCGCCATTACAATCTCTCGCGCATCTGAGTTTTCACTCGTGCATGATTGCGCGTCCATGTTCTTTGAATGGGTGGAGTCAGGGCCAGCGTTGGAGGAAAAAAGGTAGGACCATTTGAATTGTATATTTTCAAAATCTGCCGGTCGTTTTCCAAATCACATACCCCACCTTTAATATCACATGAAAAGTGCAGTTTCTTTCTCAAATATCAACATGATTACAAATGTGATTTAAATGTTATACAACAGTTTAATAAACAAGGTAGCCTAATATTAGGTGACTCACATTTTAGACACAATATTGCCTGATTTTGCTCCATTACGCCAAAATAACTCCAAAGCCACAGGACTGTTTTACGTCTCTGAGAAAGACACAGCAGTGAAAGAATGAGTCGTTTGAATTAATGCTTCAATGACTCTCATTAAAGGGATAGTTCACTTAATTTTTAATTCTGTCATTACTCACAAATGTCGTTTCAAACCCAAGACTTTCATTCATCTTTGGAACACAAATTAAGACCTTTTTGATCAAATCTGAGAACTTATGTTTACAGCTACCACTTTGACGCTTCAGAAAGTTCATAAAAAGATCGTAAAACTAATACATTTATAAAGTGGTTTTGTTCAAGTTTCTGAAGAGACTTGAGTGCTTTATAAGATGAATTGATTACATTTAGGCTTTTATTCACATATAAACAATCTAGGCCTGGGCGAAAAATCGATTGAATGAATTAATTCGAATTTTTTGTTGCGGGCGATTTAAAAAATAAATAAATCGAGTTTTTGTGTAATGGCGCATATTTGGCCCCCCGGAGTTTCCGTAGCGTTAGTTTCACTCACGTCACGTAGCAGAATGGCAAGCGACGACGACAACAACAACATCAACGCACACACGAAACTGCAACAGCATACAGCAAGCGACAACATGGCTACCGGTGAGAGTGGGAAGTTTGTTCCTTAGCATAGGAGTGAACTCGAGCTTATAATGCCCGAGCGGGTCGTAGTGTTGCACGGTGTACCGATACTTCAAAAGTATCGCGATACTCGGAAATTAAAAACGTCACGATACCTAAATTTATTAGTATCGATACTTTTTTCTCCTCACGCACGCAGCAGAAGAAGCTGCAGCTCTCATGTGACAAACACTACAGCGAATTTTTGTCCCGCCAAAGTCTTATTTGATCGGTGAGTAATGTAACTTACTTGCGCGTGTGACAGGGTGAGTAATGTAACTTAGATGCGCGTGTGACAGACAGAGAGAGAGAGAGAGAGAGAGAGAGAGGAGAGAGAGAGAGAGAGAGAGAGAGAGAGAGAGAGAGAGAGAGAGAGAGAGAGAGAGAGAGAGGAGAGAGAGAGAGAGAGAGAGAGAGAGAGAGAGACCTGATTGGTCGCGCGCGCACGCACTCTATCTGCGGAGCCAGGCGAAAGTAAACAAGGCTTCCGTCTCAAAACTAAGCGCTGTCTTGCTCTCTCCCACATATTAATCAAAATAAATCGACACGATGGTATGGTCTGAAAACTAAATTTTCATGTGGAGCATTCGGAGATTTGTTTTCCTGAATTACCGCTGGGTGTGAATTGTGCTAAAATATGTTGCCTTAATTATCTTCTCTGAAAAGCGTTCCGCACATTCAGCTGATATAAACCACACTTTAAATAAACGAAAACAAACCTATCCAGTGATGATGTTTTCTGTGATGACACAAATCTTGTGGGATGTCCTAAACTGCGGGGATAATCACACAACGCGCACACGTCCGATAATGACACGTCCAATTCG
>CM070829.1:20627057-20736142 GCA_036326025.1 Chrosomus eos
GGCTCACACAAGAATGAAGTATCCATTAAGATAGCTGCTGATGGCCAGTTTTAAGTTTAACTTTAAAGCCTGCCATATGAAACAGTTAGAACATTTTTAGATAAAATATAATAAAAATAAACTGTGGAAAGGTGTCGGGACTTCCCTATTCTCAGAATTAGAATAACTTAAAACTTCACAGTTATAGATTGCCACTGGTGAGAACAGACCTTTAGTAAGATCATAAGGTCTTATGATAAAAGCCCTGTAGTTTTTATTGTGGAGGCAAGGCTTGTAATGCAATGAAATACAAATGATGATATAGGCTAGAGATGTAGAAATAAATGTTCCTAAAAAACCCTCATATTTGACACATTTCAACATGGTTTTCCTAAAAATGACATATGGATAATCAAGCAAACCTAAGCTGCTTTAGTCCAGTAAATATTCATCTTGAAATATTACTAACACAAGATGTTTACTTTACTTCATTCAATATTGCACAGCAAAAAGTCACCCGGAACTGGACATTTTTAACAATTATACTGAAAGACCTTTTTACTTGCTAGAAAAGTATGAATTATCAATCAGAAGGAGAAGGCATCTAGAAGATTGTAAAAAAAACTGTTTTAGAGCAAAGTATAGTTGATAATTTAGCAACTTTTATGCATCAAATATAACAATGTAAAGGGTTAAATCACAAGCATATGCTTGATAAGTCAACATGTTGAGGAATAAGCATGCAGTACTACTGTGTGCATCTTGCATGTGGTAAAGTGGAAGTTGTGGCAGCTCGTTTGCATGCACTGATTTTAATGTTTTGTTTGATGTAACGTTACTGTAATAGTCATGTGAGCCATCACCTTTGGCTAACCTACCTCTGCACAACCAAGAATAGGACACTGGATAACTAGTGTCTTCCTCATGACTGCGAACTAGCCTTTCAGCTTTAAAATGCAACAATATAACTACCAAGTAGAGATCGTGTGGATGGAACAAACATATTATTTAACAAGTCAAACCATTTTCCACGTTCAACTAATTTTGCCGGCAAAATTAGTCATTTATTGAAATGGGCTGGTCAAGTGGGCCCTGTGAGGTGGCCTCCAAACCCCCATTCTTCCCAAATTCTACCTCCGGCAATCATCTTTCCGCAATTTCTACACTAAACCTGTCCATATTAATGCTAACCTGTGTGAGAGAACAAGAAAACGAGTTTTTAGTTGCGTGATTTGTCGTTGCTCATGGCAGTGCTAACATTAGCTATTCTTTTCTCTTCATACAGTAACGTTACAGCAGCAGCACATTGATTAACCGTTAACATACCTGTCTCCGCCGGTCCTGTCACTCTCTTCAGGAATATCGTTTATTCCGTCCAGAAGGTCTGGGTCCTGGTCCTTTCTATTGTGTTGGAGCGAGCGAGCGTGTGTGTGTGTGTGTGTGTGTGTGTGTGTGTGTGTGTGTGTGTGAGTGAGGCCGGCTGTGGATTACAAAAGCTCGTGCTATGCTAGTCCCAGCTAGCCGAGCGGTTAGCGACCCACAAAACCTCCTCCACAAAAGAGAGAGAAGCCCTTTTCTCTCTCTCGCTCTGTCGTTTTCGTTGCGTTTATCTCTGTCTGGTCGCGCGGCCGGTGTGAGGTGAGTAGTAACGGCCGGTTGGCGGTGTCTCGTGCGCTCGAGAGAGGGCCCCGCTCGCGCCGCGGCCTGTCGCACAATCAAAGATGGCAGAGCGCCAATCCACGAGAGCCTGACGTCACCGCGTATACCGCGTCAGCGACCACAGACCATTTTTACAGTCTATGCCACAGACGCGCCTTTAACATTTAAGACACAGCAGATGGCGCCCTTTAACCAGTTATCTATTAAAAAACTATCAAACTATTTTCTCTTTCCTGTAATAATAAAAATTTACCTAGAGGAAATTCTTTTTGGAATGCACAGTTCGGTGATATTCATTGGAAAGAAAGAGGCATGGTTAAAAATCCATATAAGCCTACATTTTGTATGCTTGCTGAATAAATTTAAAGAGGTACACTTTTAAAATACTTCACAAAATCTACCCATGTAAAGCTTCCTTATCAGAATTCATGGACATTGACAACAAATGCTCTTTTTGTACTGTACACGAGGAAGACTTTTGTTTTACAACTGTGGTTATCTTTAACATTTTGGTCTGATGTTAAGAAATGTTAATTATAAAATATCTCTAAAATATGTTATATGTTCTTTCCATAGGTTATTTCACACACAGAAGCAAAATGCTTGAATATGTGGTGAACATCTACATTTTCAAAAATTTGTGTAAACAAAAACTGCATACCTAGCCTACATGTAATTTATTCTTAGAGATGGAAGAGTCACTGGAGAAGTCCTTAAAGTTGATTATTAACAAAAATATTGATTTTTTTCAACTTTATGGAGAAATTATTTCTAATGAAATGTCCCCACTATGATTCACCAAATTCAGTGAATCCTGAATACGTGTCCCTATAGGGAAAAGGAAGAAATATTTGCTTTTTTTATTATTCAGATTGTTTACTATGTGATATCTGTCCCTTGCATTCTTTGAAACCAGCTATATGACTCATTTTGTTCAAATAAATAATACAATAATGTTCTATCAGTTCTAAATTTCTACACAAAAATGTCAGTGTACATAACATCCACTCATTAATCAAAAACTCTATATTCATAAAAATAAAAAAAATGTTCTCCAAACAGGTGCTGTAGTCCTTGGTCTCCTGGAAGAAATTAAATGAAACTTGGCTTGGACCCTGACCATTCCTTTAGTGTTTGTGTATTTTATAAATATCATACATTTTATAAACGTAATAAATAAATTAAATTAAATGTTTAGAAATACAAATATTATAATTATTTTCACTGGAATTTTACATACCAAAATTATTAATCTTGAATATGTCTTTTTTCCTGTTAATACGACTTTCAACATCCACCTCCCAAAAAATGCATTTGGGCAATAAGCTTTTATGAGCAGCTGTTTCAACTATTATAATCTATCTCTGGTTATTTGCATATGTCATTCAAGTTATAGCTCTCCCTAAATAATTCTGTCACAAATCCATATGATTTATTTTTTACTGTGGAACACAAAAGATGTTCAGCAGAATGATGGCACTGTTCTTTACATATAACCAGGAAATTTCCAAAAATTCACTGTTAATTTTATTGATTTATTTTTCTTATCAACACCACAACAAATAATAGGGTAATTTGTTCATAATAATACAGTAACATTTTGATATTAATTTGATAAAATTGAGTATGCTCAATGGTTAAAATAGCTTGTGTAGTGCTGAAAAAGTATATTCATACCTTTCTTTTAATGATCAAAAAGTTTACATTTATTAAACGTATAAATTTTGTTACATTTTAAATTTGCAAATGCAATGATAGCTGGTGATAAACAGCTATAATTTACAGACTGTAAGAATCTCACAAACTACTTTTTCTCAATTACAATTTACTCTAATTGAAGTACACTTGTTATAATGTTAGATTTAAAGTATGTTAAGTTTCTGATATATATGATCACTTTGTGGTCACTGGCAATGGTAAAAAAGCCCTGATCTTGTCGAGGAGCGCTGAAGGGTCTGCTATGAGTGAGTGCAGACTGGCCCTGCTGTAATACAGAGCAGACAGCAGCACTGCAACAGACACTGAGAAAAAGAGTGAATACGAGGAGCGCTGTGACTGCGGCTCTGGTGCACAACGTGTTTTCAGGGGCTCTGTGACTCGATCCCACTGAGTCAGGATGGCCTGCCGTGCACCTTCCCATCGGCCCGGTCCATGCAAGCGAAACTGGTACGGGGTGCAGGGCCCAAAGATGATGTTCAGAGCCAGTCTAGGGTCTGTCAGGAGCAGCTTCAGGATAGATGGACGGACACCCACTTGTTTAGCCAACTCATCCATGTAGGGGATGTAGTCCACCTGGATGGTGTGTCTCTGGGCGGCCACATACCTGCATGACAATATGATTAAGAATCATCAAGATACACTTAAATTACATTTCTACATAATTGTAGAAATTGTGTAAATGTTGTGTTATATAGTCATGTGAGGTGAAGTGTGGAGCACCTTTGAGTCATTTCGTTCTCTTTTGCTTTAATGTCCTTCATCATTGCACTCATTGAAGGCAGTTTGCACAATCCTAGCAAGCATATCACAGTTACGTACAAAAACTCTCTATTTAATGTTCATATCTTACTTAAAAATTAATTTAATAATTTTTATATGTGATTTCATACTGTAAACTCAAAACTGTCAATCCAAAAAGAAAATTAATTGAAAATACGATTCATCTGAAGGTCTAGTAGCAAAATTAGTCAGTTTAATTCTACAGGTAAAAACAGAAAGGGGGAAAAATGGTCATTAAAATTAGATTACAATGCAAGAAACCTTTAGTATTATTATCATCCTTATAACAACTATGTAGTTTTGCTTAAATATTGCTAATGTTTTCACACATACATTGTGTGCTAAGGGACTGAATGTGTATGTGTGAAATTAAATGATGGCGACCCAATAGGGCACACAGCACACAATACATTGGACAGCATAGACTATTATAAGATAGCAGAGATAGTTTTGCAAGGTTGCAAACTTTCAAAAGCTACTCTGCTATGAGATTTATTTATTTGCATGGAAACATCACTATCATTTATAATTAATACCAGAGTTTTTCCTGGCTTAAAATGAGGCGGAGGTGGTAAAATTGTAACACTAGGGGGGTCCGGGGGCATGCCCCCCCCGGGAGAAAATTTTGTACATTTTATTCATTAATCTGGTGCACTTTGAGTCACTCAAATCTGTTGTTAAAAATAAATAATAATCCACCCGCCAACCACCCATATTCTTTGATTTAGATATCTGCATCTGATCATCACATTACAATTATTCAATTAAGCATGATAATATGGTAACATATCACACAATTAACATTTATTTAAATTAAAAGTTCTTCTTTTGGCAAAATTAAATTTTCTTTATAGCCTAAACAGAGGCTTTACTCCCTTTAAACTTATTGTCAATGTTTCATTTTTGAAAACTCTTATCGGAATAATTTTTTGTACCTTTATAAAGGGCATTTTCCCCCTAATTTTATTTAATGTATGCTCTAAATTTCATTTAAAATTCTTACATTACATTCAATTAAAATAATAAGACACTAGGCTGTTACCAATCAAATTAAATAATTTACATTGAAAAATTATAACTGTATTAAATGAGATTATTTTGAATATTTTTTGAATATACAAGGAATGTTGAAAAGAGTGATACTTTGAAACTAAACCGCCAGTAGGAGGGGGCAGGCAGCCGTCTTAATGAGCGAGTCTTTGAGTCATTAATGTAAACGATTCCTTCAAACGGTTGATTGATTCAGAATGAGGCGGTTTAATAATGAGCAATTGAATCTTTGACTCAAGCGATTAGTTCAAAACGCTGAATGATTCAGTAATGAATCATGGATGAGTGTTGCTGTGAGACGCGATATGGTTCTGTTGTTTGGAACTATTTTCGCTGCTAAAACAGAACAAAAACAGTCTAAAAATGTAAGTAACTTAATTTTAACTATTTGTTTATTGAACTGTTATGAAATTAATATCTCGGTTTCAATCGTGATGGCATTCAGGAAAACAGCACTCTGGTCGTGTGTAGCCTATATATTGTTTCTTAACTATGATTAATGTTATAAATATCTGCGCGAGACTCAACAGCGCAACTTTGTTACCGTCTGTCATTAGGTACCATGATGGGAGTTCCGTGTCTTATTACACTCATTTAGCTGTCATCCACCCTCGATTGAATGGAATGTTTTTATTACTCGCCCCGCTCGACCCGCGGATATGATCTGTGCAGCACTCGGCAAACTACACGGTTAGAGAATGGACACAAGCGGGAATCGCGACAGAACTGTCACGGTGGATAAAGTGTATGAGCACGTGACTGTCTGTCCGAGTTTTGTCGAGAGGCGGAGGCGGCACGAAATTTGACGGAGGCGCCCGCCTCATAATTGTCTATGCAGGAAAAACCCTGAATACTTGCAGGGAGGTCCACTCTGCTGTTGGATGTACTTTTTTTCTTGTTAGCAGTATGACTACAACTAACATCAAGACAGCTAAAATATCATGAAATGTAGTGATAGGATAGTAGCATGCTAACGTAACCTGAGCCAAAAACATTCGCAACTTATATCAAAATTTAATTGGGAATTGGGAACTTATGATCAAATACGTCCTCGGTTACTAACGTAACTTCGGTTCCCTGAGATACTGGAAATGAGTATTGCTGTGCTAGACAAGATGGGAAAAATTTCTCAGAATACTGAAGCCTCATAGAATCACGCAGTGAAACTGCCCAAGCCTATGGCTGTAAAATCTGGTGAGTGTGGACAGCGAGGACCAGCCGGCCGCCGCATAGATGTCACCAATGGATACTCCACTGGACCATCCCCAGGAATAGGCCATGCCTCTGATGAAGTGAGCTCTTACTCCGATGGGGCACTGAAGGCCCATAGAAGTGTAAGATAGCGCAATGGCATCTACTGTCCAGCGGGATAATGTTTGTCTCCAAAGCACACAAAAAGCTGCTCTGGATGTCTGAACTGGGCAGACCACTCGATATATACAAATTAAGGCACAGAAAGGGCAGAGTAAGTGCAACTTTCGCTCATCTTCCGAAACAGGAAGAGCAGCCAGAGTAATGATCTGTGCTCTGAACGGAGTAGAGAGCATTTTAGGCACATAGCCGTGTCTTGGTTTGAGGACGACTTTACAGTCATGCCACATGCTCAGAGGAGCGGTGTTTTAAAACAAACAATCTTTTAGATAGAAATATGCCCTATGAGTCTCACCTCATAGTCACAGTGGAGAAACGTCATTCTCAGTTGTCGAGCTGTGAGAGCTGTACTCAGCTGCAGTGCCCTCAGCGCTGTGCTCACTCGCACTGGGGCACCCCCTTGCTGCAGCGAGAGTGAGATACGCAGGATATGGACCGGCGTGAGCTCACTTAGTCCCGTTCACTCAGCCCTGCGACTCCATTGTTTCTGTTTCTTTTGGCTTGTAGGGGCAGGCCCGGCAAGTGGCGTGCTCAGAGAAGTGCTGCATTTTGAAACAGACGCTGGAGAAAATATGCTCTTTTTGAGAAATATGCTCTCTAAGCCACAAAGCCATGCTTGTGCAGTTTCACTGAGTGATTCTGTAAGGCTTCACTATTCTGGGAAAAGGGAGTTTTTTTCTTCGCGTCTAGCGATGCAATACGATGAAAATGTATCAATAGTGAACTAGTGGGTATACAACTTTTATGACATAGCTAAACATCAAATGCAAAACACAAAACATAGCAATTCTGCTAGTCCAGCATCAGGAAGGCCAACTCTGCGTCTCGCAGCATTTAATTTTACAAAGCTCTCACCACAAGTATATGCCAAAAATGTCTCTTTGGTCTCTAAAGGCCAATTCACACTGGACCGAAATACGCGGATCAACATGGACAATCGTTAAAGGTCCTTTCCACAACCCAAAAAACACAGATTGAACATGTTCAATCAGCAAAAACAAGCAGGACCAATGGCCAACAACAAAACCCAACGGTGTCTGTGGGTGGAGTATGAATTGGCCTTTAGTCTACCATGATGTCCATACTGAAAATACTTCTTTGCTAAAGATATGTTGGTGAGACAGAACTGCTGTACAGTACTGGGTACTGCTGTAAAGGAATCCACCCTTTTCATGGAATTTGGTGATGGTTTTTGGGGAGCTTTGAAAAGAAAATGCCATTCGCCTAATAAGAAGTTTGATTTTGTAACTGATATTTCAAGGTTAAAATACAGTTGTTTTAATGGATGAATAATGCACAGGATTGAGTAAGACCACCCTGTATTTGTAGGAGGTCAGGAGGTCATGTTTGATACCTTTAAAAACACGTGTGGCCCAGCGCGCTTGCATCTCAGAGATGGGCATAATGGCTCCCAGAGGCTGGATCAGACCAATCACAGCTAAAGTTGGGCGCTCTAGTGCTGGGGGATACACATATTTGTACAGGGATACCTTGTTCTTTGAGACAGGAATTACATGTGAAGACAGGAAGGGGAATGAGAAAGTGTATCCTGTGGCAAACACCACCAGATCAATGTCATCCTCAACTGTGCCATCCTCAAAAACCACACTTGATCCACGAAACTCTTGCACATTCGGCTTGACTGAGACAGTACCGGAGAGGATCCGGTTTGGTAAATCATCGTTGACCATGGGATGTTGGCTGAAAACTCTGCCAGGTGAAAAAAATTACACATACACAAAACAAAACTATAGAACACAATATAATATTGAAAAGAGTATGCTGTATTTAAGACTGACCAACATAATCAGAGTGTTGTTTCCTCAAGTGTTCACAGTACCTGTGTGCAGGCTGCAGCCCATAGAGCTTGTGGTTGAACCGTTTATTGAGTTGATTCTCTCCCCATTTGTTAGAATATCCAACAGGCAACAATCCAAGAAACCACATTAGTGCTCTGTTATTAAACACCATATCGAAAGGAACACCTTTGTCTCCTACACGATTTAATATCCAAGATCCCTTTCGGGTGCTCAGATAAACCTGAAATAAAAGAGACGGTTTACTTAAAACTCACCATCATTTTCTCACCATCATTTTGCTCTAAATCATTTTCTTATTAATTACTTTTTTTTTTCTGTGGAACACTAAAGGAGAAATTCTTAAGACGCTCTTTTCCATACAATGGCAATGAATGTAGACTGCAGCTTACAGCTTTCAAAAAATGACAGAAAGGATAATAAAAGTTGTTCATATGACTTGTGCGCAAAGATTTTCTGTGAAAAAATATTTTAAACAAATTTCATACAAAGCTATGACTTCAGAATACTTTCAATATAGCAAACGAGTCAAACGAATTATGTATAACGTTTATGATACTTTTTCGGGACTTATGTTATGTGTCCGTTTTATATGTGTCCCTCTTATATTTACATTTAATAATTTAGCAAGTGCTTTTATTCAAAGCTTGATCAAACCAACAATAGGGCAACAATGTGTAAACGCTGTGACTAGTCCCAGCTAGCACAGTAAATGTAGCAAGGTTTTTTGCAACACTTTATTTTAGGGTCCAATTCTCACTATTAGTAGTTGCTTATTAGGTTTCATATTACTAGTATATCGGATGTGTATTAGTACTTATAAATAACATATTAATTGTCAGGGTTCTGTCACTTCTGTCTAGTCTATTTCTTGGTTTTGTGACAGAGCCCTGATGCTAATGTTTTGTCTTGTGCTGTGTAGCACGCAGTTTGTGTTTTCACTAGCTGTGTGCTCTCATGTTGTCATTTTTTGTGTGAACATGTGGCTTATGAGTGTTCTCATCGGCTGCGTGTTCATGTCTCGCTTTGTGTGAGCACATGGCTGGTGATTTGTTTTACTGGCCATGTGCTTGTGTTTTAGCCATGTTTGGTAAGCACATGGCTTTTCATGTTATGTTTCCTTGTGCCATGTGCTTTCCTGTTTGTCTAGCCCCTCCCATCTTGTTACCTGTTTAATTTGCCCCACCTGTCCTCCCTTGTTACCTGATTGATTAATTTGCCCCACTTTTCCTCCCTCGTTACCTCCTTTGTTTGTTCTACCTATTTATTCTCCTTTTGTCTGCAGTCCTGCGCTGTACATACTCCGATACAGTAGGTGGCGGTATGCACCTTCAAAAGTCATGGTTGCAATTTGCCATAAAATGAAGAAGAAGAAGAAGAAGAAGAAGAAGAAGAAGAAGAAGAAGAAGAAGAAGAAGAAGAAGAAGAAGAAGAAGAAGAAGAAGAAGAAGAAGAAGAAGAAGAACACGCAGCACCGGATGAATCACAATGAAACAGGTATGCAGGTATGATAATTAATGTTGATGTGTATGGGATGATATAGGTAGAAAGGTTTTTTTTTTTTTTTTTTTTTTTGAATCCAGACTCATCACCCAAGGTTAATTTGCCATCCAGCAGCACAGTAGGTGGCGATAATGCTACTTAGGAGTTAATCGCCATTAAACAGGAAGAAGAAGAAGAAGAAGAAGTCCTGTGCTGTTTCGTCGTCGTATGTACACTGTGTGTTTCCCTGCTGTGTGCTTCAGTCAAGTTAAGTCAAGTCAAGTCTAGTCTAGTCTAGTCGTGTCAAGTCAGTCTTGTTTTCCCCCTCGGGGTAGTTTTTGTTATATTTTGTTTTATTATTATCATTAAAAGACCCATCATCTCTGCACCTGAGTCCTCGCTCCTTTCACCACCACCACACCTGACATTAATGCCTTATTCTGCATGACCATAATCTACATCCCTTAATCCTCAATACCTAAACTAAAACACTACAAAAACTATTAATAAGCAGTAAATTAGGAATTTATGCAGACAAAAATCGAAGTTAATAGTGAATATGTGTTCCCCATACTAAAGTTTACCTTTATTTTATTAAATAGATATATAGTAAGAGTTACAAGAAAGATGCATCTTCAGCAGTTTCGTGAAGACTCGGCAGCTCGGGTTGAGATTTGGAACAGCCAGGGTAAAGGTCTGTGAAAGTGATTTTGTTCCTCTTTGAGATGGGACCAGATGCCGTTCACTTACAAAAAATTTCCATCTCAGGAACTGTCATCCCAACCATCACGTAGCAACCTGTCAAGAGTTTGGGGAAGCTCTTTGACTCCAGCCTGAAAGACTCTGCCGCCATTCAGAAATCCAACAAAGAACTTGGAGCTTGGCTCACTAAGGTGGACAAGTCCGGTCTGCCTGGTAGATTTTAAGCCTGGATCTACCAGCATTCCATCCTGCCCCGAGCCCTGTGGCCTCTGCTGGTCTATGCAGTCCCAATGACAACAGTTGAGTCCCTAGAAAGGAAGATCAGTGGCTTTCTTCGGAAGGGTCTTCCACGCAGTCTCACCAGTGCTGCACGATGATGTGTAACATCCTGCAGCTGCCCTTCAGTGGCTTCACTGAAGAATTCATGGTGGTATATACGCACCAGAGAAGCCCTACAGTACAGGGACTCCAGGGACTGCAAGGTGTCACAATCTGGCATTGAGGTGAGGACAGGAAGGAAATGGAAGGCTGGGAAAGCAGTGGAGGAGACAGTCACGCCTGAGACAAAAGGCACTGGTGGGCACCGTGGCGACAGGCTACTTCCCAAAGACTCTAGTCAGCCAGCCCCGTGGCAAGGAAAGACACCATCTACTAGAGGTCCGAGCAGGTGTGGAGGAAGAGCAAGTGGTGGGTGATCGGACTCCGGCAGCAGGGAGCATGGACTAGGTGGGTACACTGCAGCGCAGGATCACTTGGGCAAACATCTTGCAGGCAGATTTTCAACAGGTCCATTTCCTGGTACAAGCTGTCTATGATGCTCTGCCAAGCCTAGCGAACCTCCATGTTTGGGTGAAGAGCGAGACACCTTCCTGCCTTCTTTGCTTTGGAAGCGGCTCTTTAGAACATCTCCTCAGTAGCTGCCCAAAGGCGCTGGCTGATGGTCGCTATCGTTGGCGCCATGACCTGGTGCTTAAGGCAATTGCTGAGAACTTAGCCTCAGCCATCAGCACCAGCAAACATCATGCTCCAAAGATGGCAGTCCCCTTCATTAAAGCTGGAGAGAAACCCTAGGCGTTCCCACGATTAACAACAGGCCTCCTCCATAAAGCCTCGGACTGGCAGCTGCAGGTCGACCTGGGAAAACAGCTGAGGTTCCCTCAGAACATTGCAACAACAAGACTCTGCCCAGACATGATAGTTATCTCTGAGGTTTCAAAACATCTGATCATGCTGTAACTGATGGTGTATTGAGGTAGAGCGTATTGAGGTAGCCAATGAGAGGAAACGCGCTAAGTACCAGAAGATGGTGGAGGAGTGTAGGGAGAGAGGCTGGAGAACTTTCTATGAGCCTATAGACCTTGTGTAGCAACGTCCCTTTTCAGCGCTGAGCTCGCTGTCTTTTGACTTCCGGTCTGTATTTTCACAGCGATCTTGCGTAGTTATGAATGAAAAATTTCCAAGGTCCATTTGTTAAGACATATGCTTTGCAATGGTTGTGATAAACATTACAGTGCTTGTGATAACTTTTGTTAACTCTACAATAAGTAAATTAACTTCACCAGCTAATTACTCCTGGACAGCGATGCCATAGAAATATACAGACCACTGGCTGTATATGACCGCACAAACGGAAGTTCAAAGACAATATTCTCAAGATGGCGGCGCCCCCGTTTCTCTGGTGCATAAGGTCTATAGAAGTCGGCTGTAGAGGCTTTGCAGGACGTTAATTTGGGAAAGTCCTCAGTCGTTTGGGTGTTACAGGGGCGGCCAAGAAATGGGCCATTCAATTCGCGGGCGAAGCCGCAGAGAAGGTCACAAGGTGGCTTTGAATTAAGATGGCTGATCCGTGGACTTCTACTGGAACGCAAGTCGGGGCTTGATCAACCCAGCTGGGTCGCCTGGGCGAGGGTGTATGATGTTGTGAGACCCGAAACACCCAATGATCCCAGGATACATCACTGAGTATGCATCCCAGTGTATCAATGAGATGTTTCTGCAGAGTCTGGAGGGCACATAAGTCTAGTGTGTTTAAGTATAGGGGGGCAGAGCCAGTGGTTGTTCTGATGGCAAACATCAGTGCCCTGAATTTGATGCGAGAGGCAATTGGCAACCATTGCAAATTGATGAAGAGGGATGTGATGTGTGCTCTCTTTGGCTCAGCAAAGACCACTGTTGCTGCAGCATTGTGGATCAGTTGCAGAGTTTTTACAGTGCGTTTTATTGCAGTGCATGTAAAATCACCTTCAAAATTTGCATTTTGTGTTTTGTCGAAAATAATTGTTTGGAACAAATTTTTGGACAAGGTATTCTTTTGAAGTAAAATAAATGCATTGTTTATTATAAATTATAATTTATAATAAATTTATGAATGTTAAATTTGGTGGGTAAAAAATACATACCAATGTGATTGGTGGGTATTTTACAAAGAAAAATGGAAAAATATATGAAGGCTTTAATAAGAGTATAATAATTCATACACTATAATTATTTATACTGTAGTTGTGGCATATCACCTGTTTGGCCATTCTGCTCAGCTCTACAGCAATATCTCCTCCAGAGTTCCCAATGCCAATCACAACTACCCTCTTCCCTCGCCAATCTTCAGGGTTTTTGTAGTTGCGGCTGTGGAAGAATTTCCCCTTAAACGCGTCTATCCCTAAAGAGAGGATTTGAATAAGTAGCCACTATGATATGGAAAAGATAGCTGGTCAGAATTATTTGCCCCTTTGTAAATATGATCAAAGATGGCTGTAAAAAAATAAACATTTATTTCATAATGCGATTCCCCCCTCCACCCATCCCCCCCACTCTCAATTCTTTTACTTAAAAAGTTGTATTTTTTCCATTTTTTTTTAATAAAATATATATAATTAACAATGCAGATTTATTTTTTACAGCCATCGTAGATCATATTTACCAAGTGGGAAAATAATTCAGACCAGCACTGTATACATATATGACTAGTTCATCATCCATGAGACTGTAGAAGGCACAGGCTGATCACAGGCACAATCACAACATTTACTATATGGCAAAAGCTGTGAATGCATTAGCAGTAGCACATCTGTCTATCTGTCTGTCTGTCTGTCTGTCTGTCTGTCTGTCTGTCTGTCTGTCTGTCTGTCTGTCTGTCTGTCTGTCTGTTAAATTATGGCAGTTCTGAAGGCAAAAATGGGTCCAACCTACTAGCAAGGTGTATACATAAACTGTCTGTGTATATATGTATACAGTCAAAACAAAAATGATTCAGACACCAGATATAATTTTTGATATTTTTATAACGAGAACGAGAATACTTTTTGTGCGCAAAAAACAAACACAAATAACGACTTTATTCAACTATTAATTTTCTTATCTGTGGGCCTCAAGTTAACTGTAGTAGAATAACGTAGTATAACTGCGCAGCACATCTGTGTTGTATGTCACACGTAGGCTCACTATTGGCCGACGTTGGTCATGTGTGTGATGCGTGTGACGTTCAACCAAAAGCGCTGCGCAGTTGTACTACGTTATTCTAGTCGTTATTTTTGTTTGTTTTTTGCGCACAAAAAGTATTCTTAGATATATATATATATATATATATATATATATATATATATACAAAGTGTGTCATTGCATATTCTATATTTTGATGCTGAATCATTCTTTGCAAGCCCTGTAACAAATTTTAAAGAGTGAGAGAGGTTTCTCTTAATTTTACAACAGATCAGTGATAAGGCCTAATAACTCTTGTACTCTTGTATGAGTGTCCCAGTTCGGCTTTTATTAGGGCCCGAGCACCGATGGTGTGAGGACCCTCTTGGAATTGCTCTGTTTATTATTATTATTAGGGCCCGAGCACCGATGGTGTGAGGACCCTCTTGGAATTGCTCTGTTTATTATTATTATTATTATTATTCTTCTTCTTCTCCGCAATGAATCGCATTTTTGAGGGCCTAAACATGCACGAAAACTCACGAAAATTTGCACACGCGTCAGAACTGGCGAAAATTTACATCTGATATGCGTTTCAAAATTGGGCGGGCCAAAATGGCTCGATAGCGCCACCTATAAAGGTTCAACGGAGTGCGCCTCGCGTTACGTTTCACGTACGTGTACGAAATTCGGTACATACATGTAATGGCCCAATACCTACAAAAAAGTCTCTTGGAGCGTAGCCCTAAACACAACAGGAAGTCAGCCATTTTGAACTTCCTCTCAGATTTTTGTGCAGTTTTTGCCATTTTCAGGCCTCGTACTTTAACGAACTCCTCCTACAGTTTTAATCTGATCATCTTCACATTTGGTGAGTGTAATCTTAAGGCCTTTGCGACGTTAAATTGCGAAGATCTTGAGTTTTCGTCGAAGGGCGTGTCCTCGGCGGCCTGACAAATTTTGATGTTTCGCCATGAAACAGGAAGTTGCTGTAACTCAGGCAAACAATGTCCAATCTGCCCCAAACTTCACATGTTTGATAAGAGTTCTGTCCTGAACACATGTGCATGCTGATATTCAGTTACAGTCATAGCGCCACCTGCTGGCAACAGGAAGTGACATGTTTAACACTGTTGTGGACTCCTGATAACATATAAAAAAGTGCCAGCAAGTGTTAAACATGCTAACAACATACTTGAAACATGCTAAAACATGCTAGCAAGCACTTAGCTAAGTGCTAAAGCATGCTATTACTGCAATTCAATAGGAATTTGCTGTAACTCAGGTATGGAATGTCCAATCTGCCCCAAACTTCACACATTTGATAAGAGTTCTGTCCTGAACACATGTCCATGCTCATATTCAGTTACAGTCATAGCGCCACCTGCTGGCAACAGGAAGTGACATGTTTAACACTTTTGTGGACTCCTAATAACATATAAAAAAGTGCCAGCAAGTGCTAAACATGCTATCAACATACTTGAAACATGCTAAAACATGCTAGCAAACACTTAGCTAAGTGCTAAAGCATGCTATTACTGCAGTTAAATAGTAATTTGCTGTAACTTCGAACCCCGAAACCCCGAAACTTCACACATTTGATAAGAGTCCTGCCCTGAACACATCTACATGAGAATATTCAGTTATAGTAATAGCGCCACCTACTGGGAACAGGAAGTGACATGTTTAACACTGTGATGCAGTACTAGCAACATATTAAATATGCCATTGAATTATAAACATGTTATAAACATGTTAAAACATGCTAGTAATTCTTAGCTAAGTGCTAAAGCATGCTAATGAAATGAAACAGGAAGTTGTTGTTACTTAAGAAGACAATGTCCAAACTGCCCCAAACTTCACACATTTGATAAGAGTCCTGCCCTGAACACATCTACATTACAATTTTCAGCTATAGTAATAGCGCCACCTACTGGCAACAGGAAGTGACATGTTTAACAGTGTGATGCAGTACTGGCAACATAGTAAATATGCCATTGAGTTATAAACATGTTATAAACATGTTAAAACATGCTAGCAATTCTTAGCTAAGTGCTAAAGCATGTTAATGAAATGAAACAGGAAGTTGTTGTTACTTAAGAAGACAATGTCCAATCTGCCCCAAACTTCACACATTTGATAAGAGTCCTGCCCTGAACACATCTACATTACAATTTTCAGCTATAGTAATAGCGCCACCTACTGGCAACAGGAAGTGACATGTTTAACAGTGTGATGCAGTACTGGCAACATAGTAAATATGCCATTGAGTTATAAACATGTTAAACATGCTAGCAATTCTTAGCTAAGTGCTAAAGCATGCTAATGCTATGAAACAGGAAGTTGTTTTTACTTAAGAAGGCAAAGTTCAATCTGCCCCAAACTTCACATGTTTGATAAGAGTTCTGTCCTGAACACATGTGCATGCTCATATTCAGTTACAGTCATAGCGTCACCTGCTGGCAACAGGAAGTGAGATGTTTAATAGCATGCTATTATACCCATAATAAAGGACATTTTTGTAACTGACTTTGACATACTCCCACTATATTTATCTACTTAAATGCACATTGCCCACCGTGGTCTGTCTTCCTAAAGCCACCAGGTGGCGATGGCACGGGTGCGAGGGCCCTTTCAATGCTGCTTGCAGCTTTAATTATTATTATTCTTCTTCTTCTCCGCAATGAATCGCATTTTTGAGGGCCTAAACATGCACGAAAACTCACGAAAATTTGCACACGCGTCAGAACTGGCGAAAATTTACATCTGATATGCGTTTCAAAATTGGGCGGGGCAAAATGGCTCGATAGCGCCACCTATAAAGGTTCAACGGAGTGCGCCTCGCGTTACGTTTCACGTACGTGTACGAAATTCGGTACATACATGTAATGGCCCAATACCTACAAAAAAGTCTCTTGGAGCGTAGCCCTAAACACAACAGGAAGTCAGCCATTTTGAACTTCCTCTCAGATTTTTGTGCAGTTTTTGCCATTTTCAGGCCTCGTACTTTAACGAACTCCTCCTACAGTTTTAATCTGATCATCTTCAAATTTGGTGAGTGTAATCTTAAGGCCTTTGCGACGTTAAATTGCGAAGATCTTGAGTTTTCGTCGAAGGGCGTGTCCTCGGCGGCCTGACAAATTTCGATGTTTCGCCATGAAACAGGAAGTTGCTGTAACTCAGGCAAACAATGTCCAATCTGCCCCAAACTTCACATGTTTGATAAGAGTCCTGTCCGAACACATATCCATCCTCAAATTCAGTTACAGTCATAGCGCCACCTGCTGGCAACAGGAAGTGACATGTTTAACACTGTTGTGGACTACTAATAACATATAAAAAAGTGCCAGCAAGTGCTAAACATGCTAGCAACATACTAGAAACATGCTAAAACATGCTAGCAAAAACTTAGCTAAGTGCTAAAGCATGCTAATGCAATGAAACAGGAAGTTGTTGTTACTTAAGAAGGCAATGTCCAATCTGCCCCAAACTTCACACATTTGATAAGAGTCCTGCCCTGAACACATCTACATGACAATTTTCACCTATAGTAATAGCGCCACCTACTGGCAACAGGAAGTGACATGTTTAACATTGTGATGCAGTACTGACAACATAGTAAATATGCCATTGAGTTATAAACATGTTATAAACATGTTAAAACATGCTAGCAATTCTTAGCTAAGTGCTAAAGCATGCTAATGAAATGAAACAGGAAGTTGTTGTTACTTAAGAAGGCAATGTCCAATCTGCCCCAAACTTCACACGTTTGATAAGAGTCCTGCCCTGAACACATCTACATGACAATATTCAGTTATAGTACTAGCGCCACCTACTGGCAACAGGAAGTGACATGTTTAACAGTGTGATGCAGTACTGGCAACATAGAAAATATGCCATTGAGTTATAAACATGTTATCAACATGTTTAACATGCTAGAAATTCTTAGCTAAGTGCTAAAGCATGCTAATGCTATGAAACAGGAAGTTGTTTTTACTTAAGAAGGCAAAGTTCAATCTGCCCCAAACTTCACATGTTTGATAAGAGTTCTGTCCTGAGCACATGTGCATGCTCATATTCAGTTACAGTCATAGCGCCACCTGCTGGCAACAGGAAGTGACATGTTTAACAGCATGCTATTATCCCCATAATAAATGACATTTTTGTAACTGACTTTGACATACTCCCACTATATTTATCTACTTAAATGCACATAGCCCACCGTGCTCTGTCTTCCTAAAGCCACCGGGTGGCGATGGCACGGGTGCGAGGGCCCTTTCAATGCTGCTTGCAGCTTTAATTATTATTATTCTTCTTCTTCTCCGCAATGAATCGCATTTTTGAGGGCCTAAACATGCACGAAAACTCACGAAAATTTGCACACGCGTCAGAACTGGCGAAAATTTACATCTGATATGCGTTTCAAAATTGGGCGGGGCAAAATGGCTCGATAGCGCCACCTATAAAGGTTCAACGGAGTGCGCCTCGCGTTACGTTTCACGTACGTGTACGAAATTCGGTACATACATGTAATGGCCCAATACCTACAAAAAAGTCTCTTGGAGCGTAGCCCTTAACACAACAGGAAGTCAGCCATTTTGAACTTCCTCTCAGATTTTTGTGCAGTTTTTGCCATTTTCAGGCCTCGTACTTTAACGAACTCCTCCTACAGTTTTAATCTGATCATCTTCAAATTTGCTGAGTGTAATCTTAAGGCCTTTGCGACGTTAAATTGCGAAGATCTTGAGTTTTCGTCGAAGGGCGTGTCCTCGGCGGCCTGACAAATTTTGATGTTTCGCCATGAAACAGGAAGTTGCTGTAACTCAGGCAAACAATGTCCAATCTGCCCCAAACTTCACACGTTTGATAAGAGTTCTGTCCTGAACACATGTCCATGCTCATATTCAGTTACAGTCACAGCGCCACCTGCTGGCAACAGGAAGTGACATGTTTAACACTGTTGTGGACTCCTGATAACATTTAAAAAAGTGCCAGCAAGTGTTAAACATGCTAACAACATACTTGAAACATGCTAAAACATGCTAGCAAGCACTTAGCTAAGTGCTAAAGCATGCTATTACTGCAATTCAATAGGAATTTGCTGTAACTCAGGTATGGAATGTCCAATCTGCCCCAAACTTCACACGTTTGATAAGATTCTGTCCTGAACACATGTCCATGCACATAATCAGTTACAGTCACAGCGCCACCTGCTGGCAACCGGAAGTGACATGTTTAACACTGTTGTGGACTCCTAATAACATATAAAAAAGTGCCAGCAAGTGCTAAACATGCTATCAACATACTTGAAAGATGCTAAAACATGCTAGCAAACACTTAGCTAAGTGCTAAAGCATGCTATTACTGCAATTAAATAGTAATTTGCTGTAACTCAGGCATGGAATGTCCAATCTGCCCCAAACTTCACACATGTGATAAGGGTCCTGCCCTGAACACATCTACATGAGAATATTCAGTTATAGTAATAGCGCCACCTACTGGCAACACGAAGTGACATGTTTAACACTGTGATGCAGTACTAGCAACATAGTAAATATGCCATTGAATTATAAACATGTTATAAACATGTTAAAACATGCTAGCAATTCTTAGCTAAGTGCTAAAGCATGCTAATGAAATGAAACAGGAAGTTGTTGTTACTTAAGAAGCCAATGTCCAATCTGCCCCAAACTTCACACATTTGATAAGAGTCCTGCCCTGAACACATCTACATGACAATATTCAGTTATAGTAATAGCGCCACCTACTGGCAACAGGAAGTGACATGTTTAACAGTGTGATGCAGTACTGGCAACATAGTAAATATGCCATTGAGTTATAAACATGTTATAAACATGTTAAAACATGCTAGCAATTCTTAGCTAAGTGCTAAAGCATGCTAATGAAATGAAACAGGAAGTTGTTGTTACTTAAGAAGGCAATGTCCAATCTGCCCCAAACTTCACACATTTGATAAGAGTCATGCCCTGAACACATCTACATGAGAATATTCAGTTATAGTAATAGCGCCACCTACTGGCAACACAAAGTGACATGTTTAACACTGTGATGCAGTACTAGCAACATAGTAAATATGCCATTGAATTATAAACATGTTATAAACATGTTAAAACATGCTAGCAATTCTTAGCTAAGTGCTAAAGCATGCTAATGAAATGAAACAGGAAGTTGTTGTTACTTAAGAAGACAATGTCCAATCTGCCCCAAACTTCACACATTTGATAAGAGTCCTGCCCTGAACACATCTACATGACAATATTCAGTTATAGTAATAGCGCCACCTAGTGGCAACAGGAAGTGACATGTTTAACAGTGTGATGCAGTACTGGCAACATAGTAAATATGCCATTGAGTTATAAACATGTTATAAACATGTTAAACATGCTAGCAATTCTTAGCTAAGTGCTAAAGCATGCTAATGCTATGAAACAGGAAGTTGTTTTTACTTAAGAAGGCAAAGTTCAATCTGCCCCAAACTTCACATGTTTGATAAGAGTTCTGTCCTGAACACATGTGCATGCTCATATTCAGTTACAGTCATAGCGCCACCTGCTGGCAACAGGAAGTGACATGTTTAACAGCATGCTATTATACCCATAATAAAGGACATTTTTGTAACTGACTTTGACATACTCCCACTATATTTATCTACTTAAATGCACATTGCCCACCGTGGTCTGTCTTCCTAAAGCCACCGGGTGGCGATGGCACGGGTGCGAGGGCCCTTTCAATGCTGCTTGCAGCTTTAATTATTATTATTATTCTTCTTCTTCTTCTCCGCAATGAATCGCATTTTTGAGGGCCTAAACATGCACGAAAACTCACGAAAATTTGCACACGCGTCAGAACTGGCGAAAATTTACATCTGATATGCGTTTCAAAATTGGGCGGGGCAAAATGGCTCGATAGCGCCACCTATAAAGGTTCAACGGAGTGCGCCTCGCGTTACGTTTCACGTACGTGTACGAAATTCGGTACATACATGTAATGGCCCAATACCTACAAAAAAGTCTCTTGGAGCGTAGCCCTTAACACAACAGGAAGTCAGCCATTTTGAACTTCCTCTCAGATTTTTGTGCAGTTTTTGCCATTTTCAGGCCTCGTACTTTAACGAACTCCTCCTACAGTTTTAATCTGATCATCTTCAAATTTGCTGAGTGTAATCTTAAGGCCTTTGCGACGTTAAATTGCGAAGATCTTGAGTTTTCGTCGAAGGGCGTGTCCTCGGCGGCCTGACAAATTTTGATGTTTCGCCATGAAACAGGAAGTTGCTGTAACTCAGGCAAACAATGTCCAATCTGCCCCAAACTTCACACGTTTGATAAGAGTTCTGTCCTGAACACATGTCCATGCTCATATTCAGTTACAGTCACAGCGCCACCTGCTGGCAACAGGAAGTGACATGTTTAACACTGTTGTGGACTCCTGATAACATATAAAAAAGTGCCAGCAAGTGTTAAACATGCTAACAACATACTTGAAACATGCTAAAACATGCTAGCAAGCACTTAGCTAAGTGCTAAAGCATGCTATTACTGCAATTCAATAGGAATTTGCTGTAACTCAGGTATGGAATGTCCAATCTGCCCCAAACTTCACACGTTTGATAAGAGTTCTGTCCTGAACACATGTCCATGCACATAATCAGTTACAGTCACAGCGCCACCTGCTGGCAACCGGAAGTGACATGTTTAACACTGTTGTGGACTCCTAATAACATATAAAAAAGTGCCAGCAAGTGCTAAACATGCTATCAACATACTTGAAAAATGCTAAAACATGCTAGCAAACACTTAGCTAAGTGCTAAAGCATGCTATTACTGCAATTAAATAGTAATTTGCTGTAACTCAGGCATGGAATGTCCAATCTGCCCCAAACTTCACACATGTGATAAGGGTCCTGCCCTGAACACATGTCCATGAGAATATTCAGTTATAGTAATAGCGCCACCTACTGGCAACACGAAGTGACATGTTTAACACTGTGATGCAGTACTAGCAACATAGTAAATATGCCATTGAATTATAAACATGTTATAAACATGTTAAAACATGCTAGCAATTCTTAGCTAAGTGCTAAAGCATGCTAATGAAATGAAACAGGAAGTTGTTGTTACTTAAGAAGCCAATGTCCAATCTGCCCCAAACTTCACACATTTGATAAGAGTCCTGCCCTGAACACATCTACATGACAATATTCAGTTATAGTAATAGCGCCACCTACTGGCAACAGGAAGTGACATGTTTAACAGTGTGATGCAGTACTGGCAACATAGTAAATATGCCATTGAGTTATAAACATGTTATAAACATGTTAAAACATGCTAGCAATTCTTAGCTAAGTGCTAAAGCATGCTAATGAAATGAAACAGGAAGTTGTTGTTACTTAAGAAGGCAATGTCCAATCTGCCCCAAACTTCACACATTTGATAAGAGTCATGCCCTGAACACATCTACATGAGAATATTCAGTTATAGTAATAGCGCCACCTACTGGCAACACGAAGTGACATGTTTAACACTGTGATGCAGTACTAGCAACATAGTAAATATGCCATTGAATTATAAACATGTTATAAACATGTTAAAACATGCTAGCAATTCTTAGCTAAGTGCTAAAGCATGCTAATGAAATGAAACAGGAAGTTGTTGTTACTTAAGAAGACAATGTCCAATCTGCCCCAAACTTCACACATTTGATAAGAGTCCTGCCCTGAACACATCTACATGACAATATTCAGTTATAGTAATAGCGCCACCTACTGGCAACAGGAAGTGACATGTTTTAACAGTGTGATGCAGTACTGGCAACATAGTAAATATGCCATTGAGTTATAAACATGTTATAAACATGTTAAACATGCTAGCAATTCTTAGCTAAGTGTTAAAGCATGCTAATGCTATGAAACAGGAAGTTGTTTTTACTTAAGAAGGCAAAGTTCAATCTGCCCCAAACTTCACATGTTTGATAAGAGTTCTGTCCTGAACACATGTGCATGCTCATATTCAGTTACAGTCATAGCGCCACCTGCTGGCAACAGGAAGTGACATGTTTAACAGCATGCTATTATACCCATAATAAAGGACATTTTTGTAACTGACTTTGACATACTCCCACTATATTTATCTACTTAAATGCACATTGCCCACCGTGGTCTGTCTTCCTAAAGCCACCGGGTGGCGATGGCACGGGTGCGAGGGCCCTTTCAATGCTGCTTGCAGCTTTAATTGACTTGATGTTGTTGGACTTTGCATATAGACTGTGTTTGCTTAGTTATCACATGTTCTGCACCTGGAAAGTCCTTTAGAGGGAGGTGAGGGTGACAGTGGTGACCTGTGCAGACCATCACAGCATCAAACACCTGCTTCTCTCTCCGACCATCCTTGGACTCCGTCTCTACATCCCACTGACCAGAGTGAGGGAAGTCTGGTCTTGGGGTAACATGAAGGACTTTTGTCTAAGAAACAACAAAAAAGAAAATAAATTAATTTGTTAACCTTTGAAACCCCAAAACCTAAGATAAATATGAGGTACAGTATATGTCTAACTTCACAGTTCACATAAGCTTTCAGGCCAGACCTGGAAACGGATGTGCCGTTTGAGCTGAAAGTGCTCAGCGTACATTCGGAAGTAGTCCATGATGAGGGAGTTGTGCATGTAGTTTGGGAAGTGGGCAGGGATAGGGAAATCACTGTAGCACATCATCTCCTTTGAAGTGTTGATAATCAATGAGTAGTAAATACTAGCATGATCTGGATCTGGATTTTCCTAACATGGAAAGACAAGAAGCAAACTGCATCAGTTTCTCACAACATATTGTTCATTGATGGTCTGCAATGAACTGTGCCTCAGGGTTCGGTGCTTGGCCCACTTATTTTCTTTATGTTCACAACTTCAAGGAATTCACAACTTCATATAGACGTATCTCACCTTAAAACTCCAAAGACCCCCAATGTCATCACTGGTCTCAAAACACACTGGCTCCAGGCCTTCATCCAGGCAGCATTTGATGGAGGTCAGCCCAGAGGTTCCTCCTCCAATCACAGCAACACGTTTGGCCATGATGATCCACAACTGTCTGACTTGATGCAGATGGTAATAAAAAATAATGAAATTTGAGATTTAAACTGGTTTCTATATGTCAGACTCAGACGTGTGTTCTCTCAGTTGTGTTAAGAAGACGCTGCTATGATTTTAGCTCCTAGAGTTCAAAACTATATAAATGATAAAACAATTCAACCAGGTCGCTGAAAAAGTAAATATGGACTTTAAACATTGATGACAGCGTTGGTTAATAAGAAGTCACCACAGTTTACTGTAGCTACAATAAATTGCAGTAACAACTGATAAAGTGAAGGGCTAAGAGCTCCAGCACTTTTAAAGTTAGGTCAGGACTCCATTTTGTTGTGGTTTGCTATTCATAGATTTCACATGAATTTGGAATGTAAAATTATTGGAACCCTAATTGGAATGCCCACCTGGAGGCCAAAACAAGGCTTTCCACAAGACACCCTTATTTAGCGCTTTATACAGATTGTTTCAAAGCAGCTTTACAGTGATAACAATGATTCAATGATGCTGTTCGGCTGTACAGAAGATCTACATTTTTAAAGCAAAGCTCAGCCAGTCATTTTTATATTGTACTAAGTGTACTACTGTAGTAAGACAGTGTATTAAAAGACCAAATTTAATATAGCATACACCTTATTTATGATGCATACTATGTACAGGCAAGCAGAATGCAATGAAAAAAAAAACAGAATATAAATACAACATGCAGTTTCTCACTAAGCGGTTTACCACAGAAAACCATTAGAAAGAAAATGCTTAACCATTTAACACATTCATTTTAGAACATTTAGTTCATATTCTGGGCTCATCGGCTTGCCTATATATGCATCATCAATAAGGTGTAATTTACGGTGACCGGGAGGGGACATGTTCGGTTCACTTATTTTTGTCGTGGCCACAACATATAAACTCGTGGGAACGTGATAATATCTCGTGGGAACGTCATATTAAGTCGTGGGAACGTGACGTCATATTAAGTCGTGGCCACGAGATCATTTTGTTGAGGTAACAACATAATTATGTCATGGCCACGTGATGCAAAGTCGTAGCCTCGAGATCATATGTTGAGGGAACGATATATTTTTTCGTGGCTTCATATTTTGAGAGAACGATCTATTTGTCGTGGCCATGAGTTATGTTGAGGGAGCCACAGTGGCCAATACTGTAACCGTACCATAGCATAGACTGGGCTACACCAGAGATGGAGATGACAGAAGAAATAACCTTTTACTTTAAATTAGGAATGTCATATAAATATATAGAGTTCGATATTCACATTATTAGGGACCGTCTCAAAATTACATGCGACATTGGCATAAACGTTTCCAACTTCAATAGCATTTTAGGACAATGACTTACAGTCATAAAACCAACTGTACATTGTTCACCCAGGTCTCATGTATGATGCACACCTTTTGAATTTTTGATATTTATGACAATAAACTGCTAAATCATATGCAAATACTGCTATGTACAGTATTTCATTACTGTATGGAATCATATACAGAATATGACAATATTTAAAGCTCAATAGCATTTGAAGACAATGACTTACAGTCATAAAACCAACTGTACATTGTTCATCTAGGTGTCAGGTATGTGACAGTAGTGAAATACATAGCAATATTTGCATATGATTTAACGTTTTATTGTCAGAAATATCAAAAATCTTAAAGTTGTGCATCATACATGAGACCTGGGTGATGTACAGTTGGTTTCAAATATAGGTCTCTGCAGGACAGTAATAGGAGTTACCAGATCAGTGAGCAACAGAGGGGCGTTTTCAACCGCGTTACCTGATTTGCCCATGTCACAGTGAGGGTAGGTTTAGGGGCGGGGTCAGGTGAAAGGCATCATTTTCATTGCATGATTTATAAACACCCACCAGTTTGAAAACTCTCACAAATTTAAAAACGTCAAACCAACTTCATGCCAGTGCAAAAGTGCGACAAAAAAGCCCATTCAATTTAAGAATGCGCTTCAGGTGTCTTTCACTTATAACGTACCCATGTCTTAATGCCAAAGACCGCACTATATATTCATATGACATTCCTAATTTAAAGTAAAATGTTATTTCTTCTGTCATCTCCATCTCTGCTGTAGCCCAGTCTATGCTATGGTACGGTTACAGTATTGGCCGCTGTGGCTCCCTCAACAAAACTCGTGGCCACTGCTCAAAAAAATAAAGGGAACACTTAAACAACACAATGTAACTCCAAGTCAATCACACTTCTCTGATTCTCTGTTGTGCAAATGGAATAGACAACAGGTGGAAATTATAGGCAATAAGCAAGACACCCCCAATAAAGGAGTGGTTCTGCAGGTGGTGACCACAGACCACTTCTCAGTTCCTATGCTTCCTGGCAGATGTTTTGGTCACTTTTGAATGCTGGCGGTGCTTTCACTCTAGTGGTAGCATGAGACGGAGTCTACAACCCACACCCACAAGTGGCTCAGGTAGTGCAGCTCATCCAGGATGGCACATCAATGCGAGCTGTGGCAAGAAGGTTTGCTGTGTCTGTCAGCGTAGTGTCCAGAGCATGGAGGCGCTACCAGGAGACAGGCCAATACATCAGGAGACGTGGAGGAGGCCGTAGGAGGGCAACAACCCAGCAGCAGGACCGCTACCTCCGCCTTTGTGCAAGGAGGAGCAGGAGGAGCACTGCCAGAGCCCTGCAAAATGACCTCCAGCAGATCACAAATGTGCATGTGTCTGCTCAAACGGTCAGAAACAGACTCCGTGAGGGTGGTATGTGGGCCCGACGTCCAGAGGTGGGGGTTGTGCTTACAGCCCAACACCGTGCAGGACGTTTGGGCCCCCCAAAGAAATGCCACCCCACACCATTTCTGACCCACCGCCAAACCGGTCATGCTGGAGGATGTTACAGGCAGCAGAACGTTCTCCATGGCGTCTACAGACTCTGTCAAATCTGTCACATGTGCTCAGTGTGAACCTGCTTTCATCTGTAAAGAGCACAGGGTGCCAGTGGCAAATTTGCCAATCTTGGTGATCTCTGGCAAATGCAACAGTTGCATCCATATAAAAACAGATCACATAAAAAAATTCTTATGTTTTTACTTAAACATAATATAGTTCATCAGGTTGGAGCAAGGACAGGATGTTTATGTCTGTGTGTGCACGTGCGTGCGTGCATGCATACAGATGTCTGTGACCATGCAACACATTTTTCAAAAGAAAAAGTATAATATAAAATATAGTTTAAAAAAATGTTTTACATGACAATAGGCTAAATAAAAGTTAATTGCCTCACACATTATTCCATTCTTCCTATGTCACTAAAAGCCAACTGTATTTTCTGTATTATATCTGCACATAAGGCCTACTCATCTAGACAAATCTATAATTGTCATCTAATCAAAGCTGATGAATAAATAACACTGTAATTTTATTATAACTGACATTTTTGATAATAATCTTTTTGCTAACACTGACATATTTTGTAATATACTGTATTTGTAACATGTTGCAACCATTTCCAAACAATGTTGCTACTGTCCCCGGGCCCGGGATCAGTTGCAACATCTGACTCCTTACATTCAAATGCAAATTGTGAAACATGTAGATTCTGTAATTATCTTTAAATGGTTTAGACTATTAACATACAGATGTAAGTTTATTGTAAACAATTGGTTTGTCTAATCAAACCATCTCTGAGTAACACTTGAAAGTGTACTCTCTTTAATTACACATTTTATTTCAGGTACCAAGTATTTTATTATCTACGTATAAGTACAATGTAAAAAAAGTTAACTCATTATAACATTTAACTTATTTCGATAAGTTGAGGACAAGAAAACTTAAAATTTCTTGTTGTCTGGACAATCTAGTTAAAAAAATAAGTTGAAATAACTAAATTGCTAAAATATTTTTTACAGTGTTAGCAACGTGGTCCATTAATGTTCTTATGTAGCCTAATCATTTTTCTGTGTACAAATGTGGCACTCGTATGTCTCTGTTGTTGTCACACTGTCCATATGTAATAACTTGTTGCGTCATCACTAGTGTAACATGTGGGAATGTGTTGTGAAATCGACTTGCAAAATCACTGACAGTAACTTCCGCATGTAACGCGTCTACAATAGCCTATACAGCATCTGCAACCCATTCAGATAAATTATTATTTTAAGCAAACAACACTGAAGTCACGTAACATAAACTAGTCTGTAACAGCCGGAAATATAGTTACATTAATGTCAATATAAAATTGTATCTTACCAAGTGTCAAGAAGAGAGTGAAGAAATTAATGAATGATGGTCACTTCAGAGAAATATGAACACTTCACCACTCCCCCTGTAGGGTTGCAAAAGGGGCAGGGATTAATTTTCTGTCAATGATTATTTAGATAATGCTGACATTTAGGCTGCATCCAGGGTTTATGACTGGGTGACATATAAGTAATAATATATTAGATAACTTTTAGATATGATGATTGATTATAATTATATTACATTTGACTATTTTATTCTATTCATAGACTTTTACAAAGCATTTGATACCATAAGTCATGAGTTTATGTTTAAATGTATTAAACATTTTGGTTTTGGTTTACTTCCAAAAAGCTAGAACTATTTGCAATGGATGTAATAGTTCAGTCAATTACTAATGGCTACAAGTGGTAGATTTGAGATGAATCGTTGTATACAGCAGTGTAGCTATTTGTCTCCATTTTTGTTTTTATTAGTTACACAAATCATGGCCCTATATATATATATATATATATATATATATATATATATATATATATATATATATATATATATATATATATATATATATATATATATATATATATATATCCAGCTAAAAGTGTGTTAGAGAGGTTTAATTTAGATAATGATTATTCATGTGATTTTTGTTAAAGGGTACCTATCATGGAATTTTGAAAATTACCTTTCATGTAGTGTGTAACATAGATCTAAGTGAACGAAAACATCCTGCAAAGTTTTAAATATGAAAGTTCACCGTATACAAAGTTATTATCTCTCAAAAGTAAGAGTCGACTCTGAGTCGTTGATATGAATCGATAGACGAACGATGCATTTTCTCTAACTTTCGTACGTCACTTGTACAAGTTATTTGAATAAGATACGCCCACTCATTGCATTAGGAGACACCAGGGAAAACATCATGTCGACGAGACGCTGCTGTGTTTTGAAGTGCGACGCAAAAGCAAACTTTTTTCATCTGCCCAGTGAGGAGCATTTGAAGACAGTGGCTACAGTTCATAACTATACCACAGAAGTATTATAGCCCGAACTCGTTCTGTGTTCGCGTCATTTTGAAGATGATTGCTTCACAAACCTAAATGCTATAAAGTATGGATTTGCATGTAGTATGGCTGATACTGAAGGAGGGAGGTTCAGTACCGAGTTTATTTGGATCAGCTTCCTTCTCCGAATCACAATCTGTAAGTAGGCTGTTGCTTTTATGTTTGTATCATGTTCTATAATTATTTTGTGTGTTGCGTACGCACAGGCACAGCGCAGCTTCTAGCAGCTAACTTAGGTCTTCAATGTCAATTGTATTGAAATATGTGAAGTGTTTGTCGTTGTTAATGGAGTTGTCACAGGGCTCTCGAGTGTCACGCATCACGCATTGAGCGTGACAGTCACTCATTTCGGTCTTTTGTCACGCTCTCCGGCCACACATTGTATTTCTCACGCTAAAAAACTATTTGTAATATATTTAATATGCCGCAGTGCCCAAAACTCACTCACTGTGGAAAAGCGCGTCTCCTCCAGTGTTGCCAGGTCTGTATGCCTGCACTGTTTCCGCGGGTTGTTTGTGTAGTGCACGTTGGTTGACGCGATTGTTTTATCCACTGGAACATGATTGTTATTGAGGAAACACCCGGGAACGCTATTTGAATATTTTTGGCCGTGATTGGGTTAGTTTTGATGAGCAATTGGGCTGGTTTTGTTGTGCAGACCTGGCAACCCTGGTCTCCTCTGGTGTTGTTAGCCAATCAGAAAATAGCACTGTTGTATCTGGGTGAGATCTATGGGATTAATATCCTGCCAGGATTCAAAACTGAAAATAAAGTTTTGAAAGGTTGAAACTAAGTGTTCAAAAACTCAAAATCTCACAAAAAAAGTTTTGCAAGATCGAAAAATAAGATTTGCAAGCTTGCAAAATGTAAAAAAAATTAAAAATATTTCTGCAAACATTATGTTGTTTTTGATATTTCCTTCTTCAGAACTGCAACATTTTTTTTTACGATGTTGTGCAAACAATTTTTTAGAGTTTCAAATTTGTCAGTGTTCTCCCACTGTATTAGTTTGTTTTCCAGGTTTGAAACCTTGTAAATGGTGATCTGAAAACTGGTGTGCGAATGTGTGCACAAACGTTTTGAAACTCTGAAAACAGAGTTTTGCAGGCTTGCAAAGTGGTAAAAAAAAATTAAATCTCTGCAAACATAATTTTGTTTTTGAGTTTTCCTTCTTCAGAAGTGCAACACTCTTTTTTAGGGTGTTGTGCAATCATTTTTTCAGAGTTTCGAATTTGTCAGTGTTCTCCCAATGTATTAGTTTGTTTTCCAGATTTGAAACCTTGTAAATGGTGATCTGAAAACTGGTGTGCGAATAGGTAAAAAAAAGTTTTGAAACTCTGAAAACTGAGGTTCGAAAGGGCGAAACTTATTACATTACATTACATGTGCACTCTTATTGCAGACTATTTTTTCAGACCCGAGTTTACAACACCCACTTTGCGGAGATACGCCCACACAGTTGCGAGCTTGCGACTTACGTGATTGGTTGCAGCGTTGTCACGCAGCTCTGCTCTGAAACTCTGAAACTCAGACTGAGCGAAAATGAAGCTTCGCAACCTCGCAACCTAAAAAAAAAAAAGCCTAGAGGGAGGGCCTTCTGCTCTTTGCCAATCCCAGATAGCAATGAGTCGGCGGACCGCCGGCGGCGCGCCGGAGGCAGTAGAAGCGTCAGAATGGCGAAATCGCAAACACGTTTGACGGCGCACCGCCGGCGGCAGCCGCTTTTTAAAAGCGGCAGCCGCCGTCCTACCGCCTTCGTTCCGCGGCCGGCCCGCAGGCCAGCCGCCGTTCAATCGAAGGCGGACCTTCCGCGGCCCGTCGGAGGCAAACGCTATTTTCGAGCGAGCTGCCCCGCCGCTTATTGCATATATATATATATATAATATATATATATATATATATATAATATATATATATATATATATATATATAATATTTATAGCATGCAGTTTATCAAGAATAATGATTGCTCAAACTAGACACATTTCCATTTGGCATTTTAATTCCACATTTCAAAGTACAGTAACTGTCATTAAAACAAGATGTCAGATCACTGAAATATAACAGAAAAAATACAAATACACACACACACTAACATGCAGGTTTCCAATTAAATTTTGGTTAAAAAAACACTTGTAAAAAACACTATTGTAACACTTACAATACTTGGTAATAATATAAAGAGGTCAGCTCTGGGATTAAAAGAATTACCAGTAAACTCAAGTAATGAGGATATTTGGTACAAAAGAAAGTGAAGGATACCAAATAATTTGAGGTATAACATCATATTTACAAGTCATTTCTAACAGTAGGTGAAGTGGTAATAACTGAGAGTAAAACCTCTAGAGTACAATATACCATTATAACTGCAATGCTGACCTGTGGCACATGGATTTATAAGCTATTTTTAACAATAGAATAACAGTTAAGCACTGTGACGGAATGAAGTAAAATATTTAGTACCAGGTAATGTGCAATATCAATTATCAGAGATATAGCTTGGTATAGTATTCCAAGCTATTTTTAATAGAATAACAGTTAAAGGGATACTCCACTTTTTTTGGAAATAGGCTCATTTTACAACTCCCTCAGAGTTAAACAGTTAAACAATACATTCAGCTGATTTTCTGACATTTAGAATAATATCAGTAACCAGACAGTTTCTGGTCCCATTGACTGCCATAGTATATCCTACTATGGAAGTCAATGGGACTAGAAACTGTCTGGTTACTGATATTTTTCTAAATGTCAGAAAATCAGCTTAATGTATTTGAAAATGGTAAAACTGTTTAACTTTGAGGGAGTTGTAAAATGAGCCTATTTCCAAAAAAAAAGTGGAGTATCCCTTTAAGCACACTGATGGAATGAAAGTAGAATTTTTGGTACTAGTTAATGTGCAATATCAAATATCAGGCATAAAATAGGATTTACAAACTATAATAGAATCGTTAAGCACTGACAGAATTAAATAAGCCAATACTGAAGTCACGGTAAGTAGAATATTTGATACCAGATAATGTGCAGATATCAAGTATTAGATGTATAATCTAGGATTTACAAGCTATATTTAAAAATAGAATAGTTAAACACTGTAACAAGGTTTAAGGGGTCGGCTGTGGGTCCCTCTCAGCGGTGCGGCACCTTTTTCCGCCTTCACGGTCAGATGCTCCTCTCAGGTAACGCATAACGTTAACCTGGATCTCCTCATCAGTGGCATCCTGTGTCGCCGGGTTCTTCCAGATGGCTCCTGTAGAAAATACAGATCTGTCATTCTATTTGAATAGCATAAGGTCATACACATCTACTTACATATTAAAAAAAAATATCCAACTTACTTTGAACAATGGTCTTCAGGAACATGTCTCTAAAACATGCTTTATCCCCTACACCAGTCCAGATTGTATTGATGGAAAAGTGATTAGAGAAGATACTCTGAAGTATTCGCCACACGGTTGTCTTTAGGTCCCTCCCGCATTTGATTGCCAAAAACCGAAGCTGAAAATACAAAAAAAGTGTAACAAATTACATTTCTCTGAAGCTTCTCATAAATTTAAAATGTAACAGGCTGTGGATTCAGACTGTAGAATATGCAGTGTACAATCTTAATTTTACTTTTTAGATTACCCTATGGCGTTATAAACGAAATCAGAACACTTACAAATTGTTCCTGGAGCTCTTTATCCTGCCTCATACTGTTGTCAAGTAACGCCAAATCTTCCTGGGTGTCTAGGGGGAGTAACGGATCTCCTGGCAGGGATAACTCTCCAACAGACACATTGGCACTGAAAATGTTGCAGCATAGTGTCCATTTTGTTGTCCATGCTACGCACAACATCACCTAACTTTCCAAGATGTCGCAGCATTGGGGTCTGATCTGCACCTACAGGGGTTCCCAGAATAAAAGAATAAAGTAGTCAGTCCTGGCCTCTCAACTACTAAACTATAACAGTTATATCTAGGTCTACTACATGTACAGATGGCCCCAGTGGGAATTAAACCAACAACCAACGCCTGCATTGTTTGCGAGTTGTACCTGATTGCCCAGTGCGAGCAAACATCTTCAACATTGTCCCAACTTGCTTCACCTGCTCTCGAAGTGAGCCGCTGTCATCTGAAGCTACAAAATAAAAGGCATATGGTAATTTTGGACGCACACAAAAAAAGTTAAATTTAAGAAAGAGTGCATGTTCTCACCTGCTGATGCATTGCTTTCTCTCAGGGTTGTTTTTCATTCTGGAGTCTCTGGAAATCTACATAAAAAAATATATATATATATATATATATATATATATATATATATATATATATATATATACACATACAACTAAAGGCACTATTTTCAATACTGTTAAAACACTGGACACTAAGACATAGGCCTAGAATATACCTTCATAGCAGAAAACTTCATGCTGTACACGAGGTGCCAGGGGAGTCCAAGGGCCAATAACTGAGCGATGACTTTCTCCCATTGTTTATTCAGGCACTCAGGGAAGTTTTCAAATGGGAAGCATGAAGATGTTATCAAGGACACCATGCGTTTTGGCATCTTGTATGAGGTGCACCAAAGCAATCCATGCATGTTGTATGTCACATGTTCTTTTCCATAAAGCTTGCTGCAGTGATCAAAGAGAACCAATATTAACCACTGTAGCTACATTGTGAAATAAACTAGCAGCATACTTGTTTGGACAGACAAAATAATTTATTACACAACCTATATACATTATTATGTTATGTTTTGTTAGAAAAAAACTTACGTTATACGTAGTCTTTCTAGATGTGAAGCTTTGGCTAACTACTGTAAGTAGCTAATTACATTTCTACATGTAACAGTTACTAGCAACATTGCTTAACCTCAGTGTGCCCTGTAACAAAGGCAAAACAGCATGTGTTAGCTAACACTTGCTAACGTTAGCCACTCTAGCTACTGGACTAGCAGCATACTGCAAAAACAAAGATTACTAACTTGGATATTTAAAAAATATTAACTAAAACAATGTAAACATAATATTGCGTTACACAAAAGGGAAACATATACTTACTTAAACGACGGTAGTCGATGACTTTGCTAGCTAGCAAACTGTAGCCTGTAGTAACTTCGGCAATCTTCTTCTTCTCTTGATTAATGCCGGATTGTAAGTTGTAACCAACTTGTAGGTGCATACCGCCAGCGACTGTAGAGGAGTGTGTAACACAGGGATGGAAATTAACTTTTTTGTCCACCGGCCACTGTGGCTGGTGGATTTCAAAATCTACCAGCCACTCAATGTTTTTACCAGCCACTTTCTTGTTTTTAACCGACAATGTGTAACTGCATGTGAAAATTAATACTACAAGATCTACAATACATAAGCAGTTTATTTAATCTCAAGTCTCAATGCAATACTGACATTTTCTCTTTCTATCTTATACACACACAAACCATGAACTGATATACATTTCATTAAATGAGTAGGGCAGATTAAACAAAAAACTGAACCGATGCTGAACCGCACTCTATGCTGGACAGGGAACTACACTAACCTTTTCCACTGGTGGCACTTGCGCTACTACTTTTTCAGTTACTGGCGCAAAACATGATTTAGTCGCACAAATTATTTATAGTAAGGTATGGATAATAATGAACAATAATGAAACTGTATTGCATTAGGGGTGGAACGGTACACAGAAGTCACAGTTCGGTTCATACCTCGGTTCAGACATCACATTTCGGTACGATTTCGGTACAATGGAGTGAAAAGCAAAACAAAAATGCAGAAGGCATTTTTATAAATGTCTTAAGCCTTGTATTTTTAAGTTGTATACGTTTTATTAATAAAGGCATAGAACCAGTTTATTTGTAGTGCACTGACAATAGTTTTATACAATTCGTTTATTAATTAAATTAATAAAAAGACAAAAAGACCTTGAGATATGTTTGGTAATTGTACCTGAATTTAAAATTAATTTGCTATATTTCAGATAAATTTATTTGTTTTCCTTAATTTTAATTAACCTTAACTTTATTCTCATCTGAATTATAAATAATTGATTTCCGTATAAAATAATACACCATTAAAAACACATTTGATTTTCTTTTTACATCGATGTAGAATGTGTACCTTTAAAAAACTAAAAAACAGATTAGTGCTCTGACTCCGAGGACAAGAGATGAAAACCAATGCGATATGAATGTCCAAAAGATGTAACCTGTTTTGACTGTTTTGAAATGGGGTTGGATAAAGGTTTTGCTTTTAAAAACTGTGCGTGGGTGCGTCTGTGTGGTTGGGTGACAGTTGTAGGTTACAGTTTGACAAGAGTTTAGAGTGTGACAAAAGCACAATATTGTGTTTTATTGCGAGTGTACAAAAATATAAATAAACATTTGCAGTTTGAATGATGTCCTGTTTGTATGTTTTTATGTTTCCACTGATCACGCCCGCGACACATCTCTCTCTCTCTCTCTCTCTCTCTCTCTCTCTCTCTCTCTCTCTCTCTCTCTCTCTCTCTCTCTCTCTCTCTCTCTCTCTCTCTCTCTCTCTCTCTCTCTCTCTCTCTCTCTCTCTCTCTCTCTCTCTCTCTCTCTCTCTCTCTCTCTCTCTCTCTCTCTCTCTCTCTCTCTCTCTCTCTCTCTCTCTCTCTCTCTCTCTCTCTTCTCTCTCTCCCCCTCCCTCCCTCGGGACGGCAAACCGTCTCTCGCGCTCAAGCCTCGACGGAAGAAGCGCGCGGGTAGATGTTCGCGCGGCTAGCTCTTTACTACACAATAGTAAAGCCCCGCCCTAAAAATAGACCATGCGCTCGCGGCTAGCTCTCCCTTTGGACGGCAAACCGCCTCTCGCGCTCCAACGCCGAGCCTCGACGGAAGAAGCGCGCGGGTGTTGAAGGTGTGCCTCCTCTAAAAGTGTCTGCCGTCCGGGTGAAACAGTATGCAATTTTTATTTACCCGCCACGGTGGCCGGTAGGTGAAGCGAGTTTACCCGCCACAACACAAAATCACCCGCATTTGGCTGGTGGCGGGTGCTAATTTCCATCCCTGGTGTAACACCACGCCATTTAAGTGTTCTAATCTAACTGCGGCAAATCCATAACCAAAGCCCGTCAACTGATGCGCAATGTGCGAGCCACGAGCCAGCCTCAGCGGCTCCTCCTCTAGTGCGTCATCGAGCCACTGTTTTAGCCCCGTCCAAAAAATCCTGAACACACCATGGTGCAAAACTGTTTAACCGTCTAACTCCACAATTCAGTAGGCTACTTCACAGTTTACAGTCTTTGTGTTTTAGCAATACATTTTTAACATTTATAATGTGTTTAGATTTTTTTTAATTGCCTTTAAAAAAATAATCTGCTAAATTGTTCATACCATGAATTAAATATCTATTTTAAAATCTAATCAGAAAGATATTTATTGCCAAGCAAGTTTATTGCCAAATAATTTTTGGTTTATTGAAGCATGTCTCAAATGTGCATCAATCAAAAAAATGTAAAAAAAAATTTACCTACATAAAATAATTAAATATATTTTACATAGCCAATATTACTGTATAATCTTCAGAGTTTCAAGGTAATTTAAAATGTCATTTCCTAAACATTATAATGGAATCAAGAGTCAAATCTGTTATAGCCTAAAAAACCAAGCAAAAAAAAGCAAAAAAAAAAATAAGCCATGGCTGGTCGATTTTGAGAGTAGAAATCCTTGTATTTCAAAGCGGCTTGCCGCCAGCCGGCCGCGGTCCATTAGACGGAGGCAACCGCCAGAGAAAATGAAGCCAGCGGCCCGCCAGCTATTCGCCGGCGGCATCTCGCAAAAATGGGCGTGACGAATTCGGCGGCAAACGTAAGCTCCCCGCCAGCGAGACGCACCTATAGCCGACAGCTTAGGGCCGGCGGCAAAACGAAGCCGTGCGGATATTTTTTGCTATCTGGGATGATTTGCTGTCTGCTGACGTACAGTCCAATCACAAGTATTTACTGGAAAGGTGGGATTGACCGACTGCTCCGCCAATGACGAAAGCGTATGGGATGAATATAGTCAGTCAGTCAGTCATATTTATTTATAGAGCATATTTAAAAAACAACAGCTGTTGGCCAAAGTGCAGTATCAAAATATAGTATCAATATATATATAGGCTTATATCTTATATCATATATCTTACTCATGCTGTTCAATTTTCACAATCAGCATAGATGTAGGCTAAAAAAAATAACATTAAAATATTTTAACAAAAATGAAACTAAATGCGCATATTTAATGGCTACAACACATATAGTGGGCCAGGGCCTATACAGACTCTCTAAATATTGACATTAACATTAGCAATGCTAGCTGTAGAAGTGCAGTTTGTTAATAGTAAATGTTAACTAATCTATAAGTGTTACCGATTTTTTATAGGCCTACACCGATTCAGAGGTCTCGTGCAGTTCAGTGTTGGACAGGTCAGTTGTTTTAACTGTTCATTAAAGTGAATAGTTAAAATGACATTCGTTTGCGTATCGGACGTTAGTGGACGTCGTACTGCACGCTTGTGTGATTATCTCGGCAGTTTAGGACATCGCACAAGATTTGCAATTTGTACAAATAGAGACATTTTTGTGAATACAAATGTTTTCTTTTGTATTAGTGTATCATAATTTGCGCATGCAACAAAGAAGACTTGCATGTGTGGATCAGGTGACGCGCGTGCATTCATTGACGTCTTTTCTGAGTCAATATCATTTGATTCATTTGGATTTTGAGACTTTCTTTTCGCGGTTTTTAAGCATTTCACAACCCACACACAAACAAACTACAAATGAATAGGCCTGGTGCTAGTTATTAATGTGGGCACAACTACACATCTATTTGACAAATTCATAAATGTGCGTCACTAAACTAATAGGCTACAACTTGTGTGTGCAAAATCCAGAATCACATGAATGTGCAGCATTTTGTACAAGAACCATAGTTGTTAATACAAAACCTCGATTTTGTATTAATGTATCTCGCATGCAACAAGTAAGATGTGCAATTGACCGTTCGCAAAAGCCACGCCCCCTAGTTATTGTTGCTACGCCCGTCAAACAAATGGTCAAACACGACCAGCGCCACAGATTGCCATGACGGGAAGAGGTATACCCGTGCGTGTCAGTGACCCTTTTTTGGAGCAATACCTCCGCGATATCCTCCAGATCGAGGCACAAGGGGTTACAGTATACAGTGGTGGGATATATTCAAAATATAAAAATACGCAATGAAGGAGACACGACTACTATCGAGGCTAACGTTAATGCTCACCGGTCTCAAGCGAAATCTGAGAAACCCGACCTGTAACGTTACCTCAAATGCAACAAGCACAGCCTTGAAGAAGATTTTATAAGCTGGTTCAGTGGGTAATTGTTTGGAGATAGAAATATATAACTCACGCTGCATATTTAGTAATTTTGCCTCAGATACAGGGTTATACATTCGCTTTAACGAGCGGCTTGTTCATTACCACACTTGCGTGCCATGCTGAATACGATTTTTGTGTTTAAAAAGTAACTATACATAAGAGACGGAAAGATGCAGATTATCATACATTATTTAAGGTTATTTCTATTCGTTACGATATTGATATGTGAACTGATGTTGTCAAGTAAGCTTCATGCGTTCCCCGTTGCGAGCGTGCACTCCTCTAAACTGTACAGGTCCTGCACTGCTAGTGACTGCTGCTCATTTCCCCTGAAAATATCATGTTAACAACAACCCTTTAGAAAATGTACTTCCTTTGTGGATCCTCTTGACCTGCTTTCTCCATGTTTCTTTGACTAATCTCAGTGTGTCAGTCTCACGCACGCGAGTTAACCATGTTCGACACAGTGCCGTCCACACTGTTTTATCCATTGTAGGCACCGCTCACGTTGTGTTTTCGGCTTTGGGAATGGAAAGAACACAACTCCTCCAGACAATCTCTCGGGGTATCTAGTGTCTGATTTACAAACGCTGTGGGTGCACCGCTTCACCAGCTTGCTTGGAGTCAATGTTTGACGGACCTGCTCACATAGTAACGGTTGCTATGATGTGTGATTGGACAATGGCCGTTTTTGGGGAGGGGCCTGCGAACGGTCAATTGTTGATCAGGCGACACGCGTGCATTCATTGACTCGTTTCTAGAATGCATGAATAGCCATATTATATTCATCCCATACGCTTTCGTCATTGGCGGAGCAGTCGGTCAATCCCACCTTTCCAGTAAATACTTGTGATTGGACTGTACGTCAGCAGACAGCAAATCATTGGCCAAGAGCAGAAGGCCCTCCCTCTAGGCTTTTTTTTTTTTAGGTTGCGAGGTTGCGAAGCTTCATTTTCGCTCAGTCTGAGTTTCAGAGTTTCAGAGCAGAGCTGCGTGACAACGCTGCCACCAATCACGTAAGTCGCAAGCTCGCAACTGTGTGGGCGTATCTCCGCAAAGTGGGTGTTGTAAACTCGGGTCTGAAAAAATAGTCTGCAATAAGAGTGCACATGTAATGTAATGTAATAAGTTTCGCCCTTTCGAACCTCATGTTTCAGAGTTTCAAAACTTTTTTTCACCTATTCGCACACCAGTTTTCAGATCACCATTTACAAGGTTTCAAATCTGGAAAACAAACTAATACATTGGGAGAACACTGACAAATTCGAAACTCTGAAAAAATGATTGCACAACACCCTAAAAAAGAGTGTTGCACTTCTGAAGAAGGAAAACTCAAAAACAAAATTATGTTTGCAGAGATTTAAAAAAATTTTACCACTTTGCAAGCCTGCAAAACTCTGTTTTCAGAGTTTCAAAACGTTTTTGCACACATTCGCACACCAGTTTTCAGATCACCATTTACAAGGTTTCAAACCTGGAAAACAAACTAATACAGTGGGAGAACACTGACAAATTTGAAACTCTGAAAAATTGTTTGCACAACATCGTAAAAAAAATGTAGCAGTTCAGAAGAAGGAAATATCAAAAACAACATAATATTTGCAGAAATATTTTTAATTTTTTTTACATTTTGCAAGCTTGCAAATCTTATTTTTCGATCTTGCAAAACTTTTTTTGTAAGATTTTGAGTTTTTGAACACTTAGTTTCAACCTTTCAAAACTTTATTTTCAGTTTTGAATCCTGGCAGGATATTAATCCCATAGAGATCTAGCGCAACAACCAATGACACCCCGTCGGCTGGGTGTCTAACATATCACCACAGATTAGCGTCACGCAAAGGCGGGGTTTGGAAAAATGACTCGCTAAACGATTCATATGGGAGTCGGTGAGCAAATCAGGTAAAAATAAATGCATATTATAAGACAACAAAAGTGTTTTTTGTCATTGCATGCTTGTAAAACTGTTGTTGGGGACTCCCAGAACAATATTATGAACATTTTAAATGCCATAATAGGTACCCTTTAAATAGAAAAATAATCTACTATCCATCTGTTTTGTAATTATATATACACAAAGTTTATTTGGGTGGATTTGGAAAATTTCATTAGAAGGAAAACAAATGTTATAATTAAATAAAATAATTTTGATATATGTATGTATTATTCCAATGAAAGTAATAATAATGTAGTGGCCGTTTGTCAACAAACAAAAGAAAATTAAACTTAAATCAAACCTTTAAACGACAACTTCTAGCACCCTGGGCAGGTGATGTACGCAGGCAAGAAATAAAGTCAAATTCAAGCTGGATTCAGGGTTTGTGGCTGGTTTATTTGTTCCAACTGAGCAAGCAATACAGCATCTCTCGCGCTGGTAGAAAACCATGTGCCCATCACCCGGGACTCATACATTTTGGGGCATCTCGCCCGGGGTGCTACAGGCCACTTCCTACTTCCTACCTATATTCACCTTCACCTGTGCCCACTACTGCCCTCAGGTGTCTAAATCAAACATTGCAATTATTAAACTAACCAAAAATAAAGAGACTAAACATATAAATAAAAACACAATTAACTAAACAAACAAACAAAGAAACATTACCAAATTATATTACTAATGTGAACAAAATCATAATAATAAATTAACAAAATTACCAATACTGAAAGCAAACTAATGTAGCTCCAACAAATAATAAAAATGCACCTTTTATTGTACAGCTTTTTATTATTTTGGGAAATGTCATACACAAGAAGAAATGGTTAGGATCCAAGCCAAATTTTATTAATTTTCTTCAGCAGACTAAGGATTAATGCACTAGTCTGGAGAACATTGTCAATAAGAAAGCAAGACAGACTTGTCATATCTATAATGAATACAGTTTTTTGATTTAATTAATCTATTTGTACACTCTGGCATGTTTTTTTTATTTTTTTTTATTTTTTTTGGATGTAAATTCTGTATACTATATTGTATACAAAGTTTGTTTTAGTTTGTTTTATTAGTTTAATTTTAGATATTTCGTTTTAGGCTACATCTCATCAACACACAGTCGTGTTTATCAAATGCAAACAACACACAGCATCCACAGAACAATGATCCATTATGGCAGAAATGTATTGAAATAATTGGTGAACACAAGGTTTATGAGTGAATGTAAATTCTCAGGGTCGCAAAAGTTTTGAGAACTAATGTAAATTAGTACAAAGTGCACTGCTCTATACATAAGTGTGTTAAGAAACAGTTATGAAAGTGCACTCTGTTTAAGACTTTTGTTGTTGTTGTTTTTGCTTCCACAACACAAATAAACAAGGTACATAATCAAATCTCTAAATATGGCAGCAATTGTTCCACTTTAAGTTGAGCATACTAAGTAACAAAACAGAAAAATCACAATAAAACAAACAAACAAATAATTAAATAAAATTAAAACTAAATTAAAAAGGGCTTTTTAAATTAATGTATACATATCTAAAAAATAAATCAATTTAAGGGCTTTCTGGTTTTTAACAAATCTTAAAGATTTTCACAAGAGTTTAACCTCTACATGTGTGGTCTGTCTCCCTTGTTTCTTGGTTTAGTCCTGTGACCCAGTTTCCCCCAGTCTGTCTAATTAGTCATCTCCTTCATTTGTGTCCTGTTAATTATCTAATTTAGTTCCTTTTGTTTGCTCCGTTCTCGTCTTCGTCCGTTCTCTTTAATGTTAAGTGTGGTTTTCTCCTGGTTCCTGAGTTTTGTCATTTAAAAACTATTATCATTCTTCTTTGTGCTATTTCCACTACCACGTTACGTGTATGTAAAAACTTCATTCATCCACTAGTTTAAGTTGGGTTCAGATTTAAACCATCTGCACTTATGAATGGAAAACTGTCCAAGATTGTTTAAGTAGACTTAAGTAGCATTTTATTTAATTAAACACATTGTTTTAAAAACAATTATTTTTACATTTGTTTGGCAGCACAATTAAATCAGCCATTACATCAGCATATTTGAGTAAATTAACATGCTAAAAAGACATGCTAACAACTGCAGCAGTTGGGAGATATACATAAATAAGCTAATACTTGGAATTTTAACACAACAACATTTTATTTTGTATTTTATAAACTAATTTATTTAAATATAACATTTATATTATATAAACTAAAAGTTTATTTTAGTTTATAACAGATTTTGAAACCAAAGTGCTGTACAAGATATATAAAACAGAATTAAAACAGATTAAAAAAAAAGACAAATTAAAGATTTACACCCTAATTTAAAATATAAAGAATACAAAGAGAACTTCAAAGAGGATTTAAACATGGCAATGTTCTACGGCCGTTTTAGGCAAACCCATAGAGTGAATTACAATGGTCCATCCTAGATGTTATAAAAGTATGAATAAAAGTTTCAAGATCATTAGAGAGCATCATCTTAATTCTAGCAAGAGTTCTTAACTGAAAGAAACTGCTTTTCACAACAGCACTAATCTGCTTATCAAAACACAGTGTGGAATCAAAAACCACACCAATTGTCACACACATTAGAAGAGAGGGGACCAAGCTGACTGTGTCAGAGGACAGAGTTGATGGGCCAAAAACTACTATTTCAGTTGTTTAACTGTAAAAAACGTTTTTCCATCCAGCATTTTGTCATCCAGACAGTCAAGGAAACTAGACATAGAGCAGCTATTATTTTTCACTGGAAGATAAAGCTGAGTGTCATCGGCATAGAAATTATATGATAAGTTAATGATATGACCTAGAGGAATGTATAAAGAAAATAGAAGAGGACCCAAAATGGAACCCTGGGGAACACCATAGCAGATTTGAGCACAGGATGAGTAACACTTCCATACATTAACAGAAAAAGTTTTCTCCTTGAGGTAAGAGGCAATGTAAGTAATGTAAGTAATGCGTCAATTATAACATTTTCACTATAATTTACCCTGATCGAAGTACACTCATTATGATATAAGATTTCTAATAAAGTTTGTTAAGTTTCTGATACACATTACATGATCACTTTGTGGTCACTGGCTATGGTAAAAAAGCCCTGATCTTGTCGAGGAGCGCTGAAGGGTCTGCTATGAGTGAGTGCAGACTGGCCCTGCTGTAATACAGAGCAGACAGCAGCACTGCAACAGACACTGAGAAAAAGAGTGAATACGAGGAGCGCTGTGACTGCGGCTCTGGTGCACAACGTGTTTTCAGGGGCTCTGTGACTCGATCCCACTGAGTCAGGATGGCCTGCCGTGCACCTTCCCATCGGCCCGGTCCATGCAAGCGAAACTGGTATGGGGTGCAGGGCCCAAAGATGATGTTCAGAGCCAGTCTAGGGTCTGTCAGGAGCAGCTTCAGGATAGATGGACGGACACCCACTTGTTTAGCCAACTCATCCATGTAGGGGATGTAGTCCACCTGGATGGTGTGTCTCTGGGCGGCCACATACCTGCATGACAGTATGATAAAGAGTCATCAAGATACACTTAAATTACATTTCTACATAATTGTAGAAATTGTGTAAATGCTGTGTTATATAGTCATGTGAGGTGAAGTGTGGAGCACCTTTGAGTCATTTTGTTTTCTTTTGCTTTAATGTCCTTCATCATTGCACTCATTGAAGGCAGTTTGCACCGTCCTAGTGAGCATATCACAGTTTGTTACATACAAAAAAACTGTGTACTTAATGTTCTGACATGTTCGTATATTTAAAGTAAAACTGAAAGAATAATAATTTCTATGTCTATGTCATCACACTATAACTTTTAGAACTTAAAACCAGTCCAAAAGGACGAAGACAAGACCAACAACTAGAAAAAGCCAATGTCTATAATTGTCAAAAGTCTTTGCTTAATTGAGAGAAAATGCTCATGAAAAACTACATTACAACATTTTTTGGTGATAGAAATCTTGAATATTAGTAGAAGCAGACATTTGTTGTTCTGAATTGTATGAATATGAACATATATTTTAAGAACAGCCCTTAGTTTTCTGTGTAGAAGATCAGCATTATGTTTGATACCTTTAAAAACACGTGTGGCCCAGCGCGCTTGCATCTCAGAGATGGGCATAATGGCTCCCAGAGGCTGGATCAGACCAATCACAGCTAAAGTTGGGCGCTCTAGTGCTGGGGGATACACATATTTGTACAGGGATACCTTGTTCTTTGAGACAGGAATTACATGTGAAGACAGGAAGGGGAATGAGAAAGTGTATCCTGTGGCAAACACCACCAGATCAATGTCATCCTCAACTGTGCCATCCTCAAAAACCACACTTGATCCACGAAACTCTTGCACATTCGGCTTGACAGAGACGGTACCGGAGAGGATCCGGTTTGGTAAATCATCGTTGACCATGGGATGTTGGCTGAAAACTCTGGGAAATAAACAAAAGCCATTATATAGTACACTATGAAAAGGGTTAAAGGGTTATCACTTTCATGGTGACTAAAGTCAGCAGTCTTGTTTCCTCCTGTGTTCACAGTACCTGTGTTCAGGCTGCAGCCCATAGAGCTTGTGGTTGAACCGTTTATTGAGTCGTTTCTCACCCACATTGTTGATAAATCCAACAGGCAACATTTGTAAAAGCCAACCATGCAGTCTATTATTAAACATCATATCTGATGGAACACCATTGTCTCCTACACGATTTAGTATCCAAGATCCCTTTCGGGTACTCAGATAAACCTAGAATTAAGGGAAAGTAAGTAAGGGAAACAATGTGGAATGCAGATGCTTTAATGAGTATATAATTCATATACTATAATTATTTATACTGCAGTTGTGGCATATCACCTGTTTGGCCATTCTGCTCAGCTCTACAGCAATATCTCCTCCAGAGTTCCCAATGCCAATCACAACTACCCTCTTCCCTCGCCAATCTTCAGGGTTTTTGTAGTCACGACTGTGGAAGAATTTCCCCTTAAACGTGTCTATTCCTGTAATGCAATATATAGCTTGTCTACATAATTCCTTAAGTCTGCCATTGCATATACATTTTGTGTATATTGTAAACATTAAAATTAACAAATTAGTAAAATCATTAACTTATTGAAGAATTTTAAAAGCTTGTTGAATATTTTTTTTGCAAAACCTTGTAAACGTACTAATTATAAACAATATTTCTGCCTGAGATTCTGCTTAATGCTACAACAGTTGTACACGAGCTGTGATAAGGCCTAATGACTCTTGTACTGTAACTAAAGTTCACAATGAATGTCCCAGTTTGGCTTTTATTGACTTTATGTTGTTGCTCTTCGCACATAGACTGTGTTTGCTTAGTTATCACATGTTCTGCACCTGGAAAGTCCTTTAGAGGGAGGTGAGGGTGACAGTGGTGACCGGTGCAGACCATCACAGCATCAAACACCTGCTTCTCTCTCCGACCATCCTTGGACTCCGTCTCTACATCCCACTGACCAGAGTGAGGGAAGTCTGGCCTTGGGGTAACATGAAGGACTTTTGTCTAAGAAACAACAAAACATGAATTTGTGAACCTTTGAACCCCCAAAAACCTAAGATAAATAGGAGGTACAGTATATTCCTAACTTCACAGTTCACATAAGCTTTCAGGCCAGACCTGGAAACGGATGTGCCGTTTGAGCTGAAAGTGCTCAGCGTACATTCGGAAGTAGTCCATGATGAGGGAGTTGTGCATGTAGTTTGGGAAGTGGGCGGGGATGGGGAAATCACTGTAGCACATCATCTCCTTTGAAGTGTTGATAATCAATGAGTAGTAAATACTAGCACGATCTGGATCTGGATTTTCCTAAGATACAAAGACAATAAGCAAATTGCATCAGTTTCTCGCAGCACATAGTTTATTGATGGTCTGCAATGAACTGTGCCTCAGGGTTCAGTGCTTGGACCCCTTCTTTTTTTCATATGTACAATTTCAGTGGGCCCAATCATATAGACATACATTACCTTAAACCTCCAAAGACCCCCAATGTCATCACTGGTCTCAAAACACACTGGCTCTAGGCCTTCATCCAGGCAGCATTTGATGCAGGTCAGCCCAGAGGTTCCTCCTCCAATCACAGCAACACGTTTGGCCATGATGATCCACAACTGTCTGACTTTAGGCAGAAAAATTAGATTTTTGTAATTTTTCCAAAGCATGAAACTATCCATCAGTGTTATTTCCATCAAATTTCATATTATGCAAATCACTCTATGGTAGAAATTAGGGTAACACTTTAGAATACTGTCCCTTCGTTAATGAATAATTACACAGGAACAAATGAGTAAAACAATATTAACAATCTAGTAACTACTAGGCCTATTAACTAACAAGAAATTTTGATTAATGAATTAGTAAGTAATAGCACACAGATGAAAGTGGTAGTTCACTATTAACTAATCGATAACTACTATTTTTTTAATGCTTACCAGAGAACTACTGAAAAAGTTTAATAATTCATGCAAAACTAATCAATAACTAATGCAGGACAAATGATTAGCAGCACTACATTAACATTAATAACATGCTACTGTAATCGAATACACAATGTTTATCAATATGTAATAGCATAGCAGACTTATGATGGGATCTGGTTTCTGGTTCCCATTGACTCCTATAGTAGGAAAAAAATATACTATGGAAGTCAATGGGAACCAGAAACTGCCTGGTTACTGACATTCTTCTAAATATCTTCCTTTCTGTTCAGCAGAAGAAAGAAATTCATACAGGTTTGAAACAACATGAGGGTGAGTATATGATGACAGAATTTTCATTTTAAAAGTGAACTACTCCTTTAACCTACCTCACAAAAAAATATGTTTTTTTATGTATGTCTCCTATCTCATATGTGTAACAGTTCGAAATGACCCAAAAGCGAATGCTGGTTAAAGGTTTATTGAAAAGGAAAATGATAAATCCAACACAGGCTGTCTGCCGATCACAGGTAGTCTTGAACGCAGAACAGGAAAATGATCTCCATAGAGAAACCAGACAGGATGATCGTCACAGGTTAGCGGTCAGATAGTGCTCGCAGGGACAGGCAAGCGCAGACTCCACCAGGCAGAAACCGCAGCACAGAGAATCAGACTTGACACAGGACAGCCGGAGCAGTAACTCGTCTGACATATGCGTACACACAGGACAGGAAACAGTAGCAATGATACACAGACGTCAGTAACGGACATGAACGAACAAACAATAAACCGACAAGAGAGGAAAAGAACATGAGGTCTAAATAGCCAGAAAATCAGGGCAAAAGGGAAACAGGTGTGAGGAGAGCAGGAGAGTGAACGCTGATTGAGAATGGGTTCAGCTGTGCAAGAGCACAAGTGAGAGAGAGAGAAACAAGCAGAGGAATAAAACTAGACTCCTGACAGTACCCCCTCCCTAACGGGCGCCCCCTGGCGCCCCCGAGGAGGACTGACGTGAGCGGAGGAAATCGTCGATAAGCGAGCGGTCCAGCACATCCCTTCCCGGTACCCAGCTTCTCTCCTCCGGGCCGTATCCCTCCCAATCGACAAGATATTGAAAACCCCGTCCCCGGGGTCGGACGTCCAGCAGCCTCTTAACCTTAAAGACAGGAGGGTTAGCAGCAAGGGTAAGAGGGGGAACGGGGGAAGGGAGAGGAGGAGAACGGAGACGGAGCGCAGGCTTAATACACGAGACATGAAAAACAGGATGGACACGTTTGAGAGAGTGTGGTAACCTGAGCCGTACAGCCGCTGGACTGATGACCTTAGTGATGGTAAAAGGTCCAATGAAACGGGGAGCCAGTTTCCGAGCGGGTGCCTGAAGGGGTAAATTACGTGTGGAAAGCCAAACTCTTTGCCCACAAACATACCTGGGAGCTTTGGAACGGCGACGATTGGCGATACGACAAGTGCGTTCCCTGGTCCGGCACAGAGCTGACCTCACCCTCCGCCAAGTGCGACGACAGCGCTGAATAAAGGCCTGGACTGAGGGGACGGCGACCTCTGGTTCCTGAGAGGGAAACAGAGGTGGCTGGTAGCCCAGACAACAAGAAAACGGGGAAAGGCCAGTGGACGACGATGGCAGAGAATTATGAGCGTACTCCGCCCATGTCAATTGTTCCACACCAGGAGGTGGGGTTATTAGCCGCCAAACAGCGGAGCATCCGACCGAGGTCCTGATTAGCGCGCTCAGCTTGCCCATTACTCTGTGGGTGAAACCCTGAAGACAGACTGGCGGTAGCACCAATCTGTTTGCAGAATTCCCTCCAAAAGTTAGAGACAAACTGGGGTCCCCTGTCCGAAACAACATCACAAGGAAGCCCATGAATTCTAAAGACGTGGTCCACAACCGCCTGCGCAGTCTCTTTAGCCGACGGAAGCTTGGGGAGTGGAACAAAGTGAACCGCCTTAGAAAACCGATCAACGACAGTGAGAATCACCGTATTGCCGCTGGAGGGGGGAAGCCCCGTGACGAAGTCCAGGGCAATATGGGACCAAGGCCGGGAGGGAATAGAGAGAGGGCGAAGCAGACCATCGGGAGGCGAATTACTGGACTTCTGCTGGGCACAGACAGAACATGACAAAACAAATCGACGTACCTCACGTTCCATGGCAGGCCACCAGAATCGCTGGCGGACAGCTGCCAAAGTACGACCCACCCCCGGATGAGCGACCAGTTTAGATGAATGACCCCAACGAAGGACAGCCGGACGAGCGGACTTGGTGACAAATAGCTTACCCTCAGGACACCCACGGGGAACGACAGTGTGAGAAAGAGCTTTTCGCACCAGCTGTTCCACCCCCCAGGTGACGGACCCAACCACACATCCCTCAGGTAGGATGGTCTCAGTGGTGGGACGGCCCTCGGAGGAAGAGAACTGGCGAGAAAGAGCGTCAGGCTTAATGTTTTTTGATCCGGGACGATAAGAGATAGTGAAATTGAAACGCCCGAAAAAAAGAGCCCAGCGAGCCTGTCTAGAGTTAAGCCTCTTGGCGGAGCGGATATACTCAAGATTACGGTGATCCGTCCAGACAATAAACGGACAGGAGGATCCCTCCAACCAATGGCGCCACTCCTCCAGGGCCAGTCGAATGGCAAGAAGCTCCCGGTTACCCACGTCATAATTACGTTCGGCCGACGAGAGTCGATGCGAGTAAAAAGCGCAAGGGTGAACCTTCTGATCAAGAGCAGATCGCTGCGAGAGAACCGCTCCCACCCCGACGTCAGACGCGTCCACCTCGACTATGTACTGGTTCTTAGGATCAGGCGAAATCAGAATGGGAGCGGATGTGAACAAACCTTTAAGATGCACAAATGCACATTGAGCCGCCTCGGACCAGACAAAACGACACTTCGCGGACGTGAGCGCAGTCAAAGGGGCGGCAACCTGACTGAAATTTCTAATAAAACGGCGATAAAAGTTTGCAAACCCCAAAAAACGCTGAAGCGCCGAGCGAGACTCAGGAACAGGCCAGTCAGTGACTGCCTGAACCTTGGAGGGGTCCATGCTTATGCCCTCCGCAGACACAATCGAACCAAGGAAAGTAACTGACTGGACATGAAACGCGCACTTCTCGGCCTTAACATAGAGGCGATTCTCTAATAACCGCTGTAATACGCGGCGCACATGTTGGGTGTGTACCTGGAGAGATGGGGAGAAAATGAGGATATCATCCAGGTACACAAAGACGAAAATGTTGAGCATGTCTCTTAATACATCGTTTACGAGCGCTTGAAAAACGGCTGGGGCGTTTACCAGCCCGAACGGTAAAACCCGATATTCAAAGTGCCCCAACGGAGTATTAAACGCCGTCTTCCACTCATCCCCCTCCTTAATGCGCACTAAGTGGTACGCGTTACGGAGATCTAACTTCGTGAAAACCTTTGCCCCCTGCAAGATCTCGAAGGCTGATGACATCAATGGTAAAGGATACCGGTTCTTAATGGTGATGTCATTCAGCCCACGATAATCGATGCAGGGGCGCAAAGAGCCGTCTTTCTTTTTCACGAAGAAAAATCCCGCACCGGCGGGGGAGGAGGAAGGAACGATAGTACCGGCCATGAGTGAAGTATCAAGGTACTTCTCGAGCGCCTCACGTTCAGGAGCGGATAAAGAATACAAACGACCGCGGGGAGGAGTGGTGCCAGGGAGAAGGTCGATACTGCAATCATAAGGACGATGGGGAGGGAGAGAAGCGGCCCGGGAAGGACTGAACACCGCTCGCAGATCGTGATACTCCTCCGGAACCCCAGATAAATCAATAGGCTCCTCCTGAAAAACAGACAAAGAAGAAACAGAGGGAACAGCAGAGACAAGACAATTGGTATGGCAAGACAAGCTCCAAGAAACAATAGAACTATCAGACCAGTTAACATGTGGGTTGTGCTTAGTTAACCATGAATGTCCTAGGACAATGGGGGCCATAGGAGACTGAAAAACAAAAAAAGAAATCATTTCTTGGTGGTTGCCAGACATGGTGAGACTCACCAGGGCAGTAGCCAGGTGAATATTGGAAAGAACGCGGCCATCCAGGGCGAGGGCTGTAGGTGTATCTCTTAATTCATGAAGAGGCAAACCATGTTCAGTAGCCCACCTCTCATCAACAAAATTCCCCTCAGCCCCGGAGTCAATAAGAGCAGAGCAGACAACAGAAGTGGTGCCCCAGCGGAGGACGGCTGAAATCATGGAGCGGGAACTGAAGGATGGGGATAGTGGAGTAGCGCTCGCCAATATTCCCCTAACTACTGGCGAGCTCTCTCTTTTACCGAACATGTGGCAGCAAAGTGACCCGTGCCACCGCAGTAAAGGCACAACCTCTCTCGAATACGGCGCTGGCGTTCAGCAGAAGAGAGGTGAATTCTCCCCAGCTGCATTGGCTCAGATTCAGGATGAGGTTCCGGTGACGCAGTCTGAGTGCATGGGGCTCCCCGGAATCCCGTGACGTCAGAGCGAGCACGTCGGCGTAAGTCCAGGCGGTTGTCTAAGCGAATGGCTAATTCAACCAACTCATCCAGACTAGAGGGAAATTCCCGAGCAAAAATATCGTCCTTAAGCTCATCATTCAAGCCCTCCAGAAAACGTGCCGTGAGCGCTGCCTCATTCCATTCGCAGGTAGCAGATAAAGTCTTAAATTCAATGGCATAATCAGCTGCGGAGCGTCTTCCTTGACGAAGTGCAGCCAACTGACGAGAAGCCTCGCGCCCGAAGACAGAACGGTCGAAAACTTTCAACATCTCCTCCTTGAATGAATCAAACCGGTCGCAGCAATCAGCTCCAGCCTCCCAGACAGCCGTTCCCCATTCCCGGGCTCGGCTAGTGAGAAGGGAAACCACATACGCAACCTTGGCACGATCGGAGGCATACGTGACAGGCTGGAGAGAAAATATGACTTCACACTGGGTAAGAAATGCACGGCACTCAGTAGGCTCACCAGAGTAGCAGGGAGGATTGTTGATACGGGGCTCGGAGGTGTGTCGCGACCCAGAAGAGAACTGGTCTTTGCGCAGATGATGAAGCTGACCAGTCAAATCCGTCACCTGGGCAGCGAGTGAATCCACGGCGTGCTTGGCGGCGGCTAATTCATCGGAATGTCTGCCCAGCAGTGCACCCTGCAGTTCAACAGCCGAGCGGATGGTTATATCGTTCGCTGGGTCCGTCATGGTCGGTTTATTCTGTAACAGTTCGAAATGACCCAAAAGCGAATGCTGGTTAAAGGTTTATTGAAAAGGAAAATGATAAATCCAACACAGGCTGTCTGCCGATCACAGGTAGTCTTGAACGCAGAACAGGAAAATGATCTCCATAGAGAAACCAGACAGGATGATCGTCACAGGTTAGCGGTCAGATAGTGCTCGCAGGGACAGGCAAGCGCAGACTCCACCAGGCAGAAACCGCAGCACAGAGAATCAGACTTGACACAGGACAGCCGGAGCAGTAACTCGTCTGACATATGCGTACACACAGGACAGGAAACAGTAGCAATGATACACAGACGTCAGTAACGGACATGAACGAACAAACAATAAACCGACAAGAGAGGAAAAGAACATGAGGTCTAAATAGCCAGAAAATCAGGGCAAAAGGGAAACAGGTGTGAGGAGAGCAGGAGAGTGAACGCTGATTGAGAATGGGTTCAGCTGTGCAAGAGCACAAGTGAGAGAGAGAGAAACAAGCAGAGGAATAAAACTAGACTCCTGACAATATGTGTGTGCAAATATCTTGTGAAGGATTGGAATATTCTACACGTAAGAATAATGGTAACTAACCAGTAATGACTCGAGTGTTACTACATACTTCTAAAGGAATTACTAATTATTTGGATCCGTATTCTATAGTGAAGATAGTAACTAGCCTAACTAGTAATGACTCAAGTGTTACTACATAGGCCTATGGGAATTACTATCTAAAACGTCACCAAAAACTTAATAAATAGTTCCTTTAGAAGTATACAGAACATGTATGTAGTAACACTTGAGTCATTACTAGTTAGTTACCATGATTTTTACAGTAGTTCTCTGGGAAGCATTAAAAAATAGTAGTTATTGATTAGTTAAAGTGAACTACCACTTTCATCTGTGTGCTATTACTAATTTGTTAATCCGAATTTCTTGTTAGTTAATAGTAGTTAATAGATTGTTAATATTGTGTTACTCATTTGTTCCTATGTAGTTATTCATTAACAAAGGGCACCGTATTCTAAAGTGTTACCGAAATTAGTTCTTAAAAAAAGTTGTCATGAGAAATTTAATTTCATAGCCAGAATTTTATGTAGGCCTATTCACAATACATAATATGTTTTTGCATAATTTTACAATTATGATTCGTGAAAGGTTTCACAAATCAGAATAGTGAAGAACTCAGGGAAGGGTTAACTGACCAAAACTGCACTGTGAATATTTTCACCAATCTTAATAGTGAAGTTAGGCATTCAGGGAAGGGTTAACTGACCATACACAATGTGAAACTCGGGGAAGGGTTAAAGTCAAACTGTACAGCGAAATATCACAAATCTAGCACATTTCGGACTGGACAACCACAGTAACATAATACACGTCTTTATTGTCACCTTTGATTCATTTAATGCGTCCCTGCTGAATAAAAGTATTAGGCTACACCCCGCAGCGTTTTTTTTTTCTTTTACACCCCGCAGCGTCACATGAATTCATTAAAGAATGACATCACACGCCAGCGCACTTCTGTTTTATAAACATAGGAAATCTGAATTTCAAACCACAAACTATCTTTCACTGCGGTGTGTAACCGTCCATGTTTTTGTGAAATCGACTTCCTAAAGCTCTAACAAGAACGGACAAATAAATCGAGTCAGATTTGGACAAACAAACAGCTCGTTACGTAAAACACGCCTGTCCCGTAAAAACGACAATGGAGCGATATTAATGTCAATAAAAAAGTTTTAGAACCATCTCACCGAACCTGAAGCAGTGACCGCAGAGGTTTATAGATGTTGTTCACACCACACAAACACTTCTCTGACAGCCTGCAATACTTCAAGTTACGCAAGTTCAAGTTCGACCCTTCAAGTTACGCATACTTCCTGTTACGCCCCTTTCTTGCAGGCCGCAGACACAGACCCATGCACAGACCACAGACCATGCCACAGACCCATCTCACTACACCCTTTTTTTACAGTCTTACTAGGCTACACCCCTGAATAGATGTAAAAGAGGCGGGGACTCACTCTGGTCAATAACGTTGAATTTGTCTAGTTAAACGATGTTAACAAATATTAAGTGTTGGATCATAGTCGTACATTGTAGACTTCTATAATGTAGGCTACTGTTTTTTTGTGTAGACCTGCATAGATGCATGAATATACTCCATGCTTATTTTATGGAAATTATATTTGGGTTTTCTTGCACTTTCATGTCCCAAGGAATAACCTACATTTTATGTTATACGAATGTCACATTAAAACTGTTGGAAACTTGTTTACCTCTTTTTTTAATTAAAATGTTAGGCTAATTTAAAATTATGAGTAGATATAGGCTAATGGCTACAACATCTATCATATAAATAGCCAACTGCATCTACTATAAGAGTCTTCATCTTTTTGAGCTGTTCATCATCACAAAATGACATTTGCCAGACTCAGGCTTCTCCACCGAGTGTTTTATTTAAAAGTAGCCTATATATTAAAATAATAATAATAATGCTGCTATACTTTACTTATGTGATGATTGTCAAAAGATAAGGACACTATAAAAATATATAATTATTTTGGGAATTTGGCAGAGCACTATGACAGATATAAGAAAAAAAGACACGTTAGACCACAAAGGTAATGTTTATTTTTAATTTCCTTCAAAGATCAAACATTTTTAAAATATAACATATTATAAATGATAATGAATTCCAAGAATTAGTCAAAGGAATAATAAGGTTAAAGTGCAAATTCCAAACAGAGCTACCCAAAAATCGAATATCAAGCGTAGCGTCAGTTCTGGCAGGTCAGGTTAGTCAAGCTTGCATCAGCGTTCTTACCCAGAACGGAACCAAACCGCCAATCGCCAAACTGTGCTAATTATAGACGATAGTGGTTCTGACAGAAGTGGGTTTATATGGGATACAAGAAACAGATGTGTTTCTCAGGACAAGTGGGATCTTTTGCATTGCCATAATGGCAAAAAACAATGCAGCCCCTCCTGACAGGCCCAGCCAAAAGAACAAACTGAAGGATGACGGTTCTGGAATGGGTAAGAATAGCCTGACGGGCACCTCTCCAATACCCTGGTCCGCTTAGCTGAAACTGGTAGGGAGTACAGGGGCCGAAGAAAGGCCTCAGTCCCTCAGCAGGGTCCATCAGGAGCAGCCAGGCAGTGTTGGGAAAGACGCCCACTTCCTTTGCTATTGAGGGATATAGTCCACTTGAAGTGCAGCCAGCTTAGGACAGGGGTAACTACAGATAGCAGAGAGTTCAAAACGAGCATAGATTAATTGTCAAACCCATATCTATTTTGAATTACCATTGAGGTAAATAAATAATTACCTCTTTAAATTTGCTTTTATGTTCTTCTCAATTATTTCATCTATTTTATTGGCTGGAAGAAGATGATATAGTCCTTAAAGAACAGGAGAATTAATACATGAAAAACGTTTTAAAAACATAACCATATATACATTATTAAATCATAAAAGAAGGTCATGTTAAACTGTCTTTGAAAAGTGTTTACTATGCTTTCATAAAAAAAATTAAAACTTGAAAAATATAGACAGATTTATTGGTAACACTTTACAATATGATCCAAATAGTTGACTAGCATTAACTAATAATGAGCAATCCATTTTTGACAGTATCTATTAATCTTAGTTAATGTCAACTGTTCATTGTTAGTTCATGTTTGCTCAGGTCCATTAAATCATACAAACATATATTAACCTTTTGATTTTAATATTGTTGTAGTATATGTTGACATTAACATTGACTAAGATTAATTATGTTTAAGTTCATGTTAACAAATGAAACTTTATTGTAGTGTTAATAATTTATTATTTTACTTTTATTTTTACTCATCATGTCCCAGACTTGTATTAGTAAATTATGAAAATCCATATATGTGTGTATATAAACCTATTATAATGAGATTTAAATAAATATTTATTTTGCAGAAGTGCTGAAAAAATATATGAATATAATCATACATAATTGAGGGTAATGCTTTACAAGCAACAAGTTTTTTCAAGTAACTAGTAAAGTAACACATTACTTTTAAATGTACAACAAAATATCAGAGTTAATTTATTAAAATAATGCAAGTTACATTGTTTTACCATCTATTGAATAACACCTCTCCTGTGCCCATGTTGAGAGAAATCAGGAGTAAGAATGGCAGCACAGCTGAAAGGTTTGTTTGAGCTGCGCCCTCTACAGTACAGGAACCTGCATTTCCTTCAGCCTTAGGTTTATTCATTTCACTTTTGGTGTGAAAGGGCTTTTACATTTGCCAAAAAAAAAATAAAATAATAATAAAAAAAAAAATAATAAAATATATATATATATATATATATATATATATATATATATATATATATATATATATATATATATATATATATATATATATATTATATATATATATATATATATATATATATATATAATTGTTATTATAAAACAGCCCAGGTGAGATATGGTAACGCAAATTTTATGTAACGCATTACTTAGTAACTAAGTAACGCAATTAGTTACTTTTTGGGGAGTAAAGCAATACTGTAATGCATTACTTTTAAAAGTAACTTTCTCAAACACTGTATATAAATATGATTAATGATTATGAATTTAATATATGCTTCTCATATAACTGTGTTTGCTCAGTACCTGTGATGACCCTGGTGGCCCAGCGAGCCTGCAGTTCTACAGCTGGCATGATCGGCCCTTTGGTCTGCAGCAGGCCCAGGATGGCCAGTGTTGGACGCTCTAGAGATGGAGGAAAGATTCTTCTGTAGAGTTTCAGATCTCCATCAACACCAGAGTTTAAGGAGGAGGGGAGGAAGGGAAATTTAAAATCATAGCCTGTGCATAAAATCACTGTGTGTCGGCCTTTCGATGCTGGCCGTGGATTCCGGGAACTATGATTAATTGTTTTGCACGCACTCCACTCCAAACGCAGTCTTCATTTCAACAGCTTTATTTTCCTAACATTTCTAAATCAAGTTCATAATTTCAATAAACGAAAAATCCAAACAAAGCTAGCGAAGTGGTCAAAAAACAAAATCGAAATAACAGAATATTAATTAGAACCAAGAGAGTATTACATTTCTTAATAACAAAATCTGAATGACCCCAAACTTTTGAACAGTAAAGTTTTACATATTACATCTCCAGAATTATTACATTCTGTGTGTTCAAGCCATGTTGTAGTTCCCTTAATTCAAAATTTTAACTTGTGAAAAGCGTTCACGTCCTCGTAAAACTCATAGGCCCAGTCCCAATTCCCATACTATCCGTCCTAGATTCGAAAATCAAATTAGTACGTCCCAAATCGTAGTATGTTGAGATGAGTGCTCCAAAGATACCCAGATGGTCTACTATTTCTGGTCAGAATCCGAAGTGCAGATCGCTGCACACTCTAACGGCTAATATTGCCCACAACCCATCGCGCGTTGGACGAGGACTTGGTTTGAACTACAAACATGGAAGACCGGCGGTTATGTAGAGAGGTTTAGATATAGGGGTTTGAGTGATTAATTATCAGTATCTAACCTGACGAAAATGTATTTATTCAATGTTGTCCACATTATATTGCATCTGCAGCAGCATTGTGAATTTTTGTAAAGATACGTTTAGCCATTCCCTTTTAAATGCATCATTATATTCAAATTGCAAACACATGAGGAGTCATTCCACATCTGAGGATTTGTTCAGCTCCGAGTAGTATGTCATGTTTTGTCATCTCGAAATTACAGCATGGCGTGAAAACCAAATAGCCCTTGTGTTTCTTTTATTGCTTTGTCAGTTGTTGATTGTAATGGTTTCCGTGTTGCTCATGTTCATTCCTTTGTTTCACTGTGTTCCAGGTTAAAATGAAAATGAATTATTCAGTAGGCCGTGTCTTATTTTAATATTAATATACTGCATGTTACAGGTTTTTTTTTATACAATTGCAAGAAGTTTTTTCTATACTTATATACTTAGGTATCTTTTTCAAAACTCTACACAAAGCTATCATAACCAACTTTCAACTATACAGCAGTTAATTTCACATTTAAAACCCACTCCAACTACCAAAACACTTCATACATGTTTTGAAATATCAGTTGTGTTGGTTCTTAGATTCATTTTCATGAACTTTTAGTTTGTATTCATCAGTCATATGTGTTCCTTTGTTTGAGTTTCCCGCCACTGATCAGTTTCCATGGACATTAAATCTTCATCACAGCTGTTCGTCATTTAGTTAATCACCATGTGTATGAGTTACTGACTTGTCCGGTCTTGTTTGAGTTAGTGATTGTGTTGCTTCTGTTATTTTGCCTTTTGGATTATTATTAAACCCTGCATTTGAACTTTATCCTGATCTATATCTGTCGGTCTGCAACCTTGCTAACAATTCATGTCTCAAATCAACTCATTCTTACATAACACTATCAAGGGTTTTCACCCAACAAACTCACTTTTTCATAAAACAATGACATGAAAGCACTAGCATTACAATGTTTGCTTTTGTAAAGCTTCTTTACAAAAACAAGAATGACAGTTTAGACTATTTTTTCTAATTCACTATGTTACATGTACTTGTGTAGGTGTTCAGCCACATCTAATTGCTTTGATGTGGTATTTCATTTTTTAGATTCGGAAAATATTTTAAAATTGTATTACTGTAGAAATGTAGCAAATTGCTGTCTTATTCAATTTTGCAATAGGCCTATGTTAGGTTTTGAACTTTTGTTCAAAGTTTTGAGAAGTTATGTAGAGTTAGAGTTTTGAGAAGAGTAAACGTGCAAATTGGCCTGTGGGTAAAACCTACTGGCTTGTTTGTGTCTAAATGAGGAATGTATTCATGCAATTTGAAAGGTGTCATCATTGAATGCATTTTGTGCTAAAGCAATGATAAATGATCCGTTTAGCCCACATAGAGTGATGTTGTGCTCACTGTGTGAAGAGTTTGAAAAAGAAACCTAAGCACTGAGAAATGTATTCTTGCGATTGTAAAAAACTGTAATATCCTAATTTTGACATTAATTTGTTGAATATTTGATTATATACCTTGATATACTGTAATCCATCACTCTTTCTCTCTTAATTTTTCCCTTGAAAAATATATTTGCTGTCAAAACATTGCAATAATATTATCTAATGTGAATAGTCATAAAAAGAACACACATTACTCAGTCACTAATTTGTCTATTGGTGGGATGCGCCCCCTCCATATATATATATGCTGAGTTTGACCCTGCTGAGAATCTAAAGCTAGAGAAATTATCTGTAAAAAAATATATTAGACACCTTATTAGACATATATATTAGACACCTAAGATCCACGGCAATGTCTCCACCAGAATTCACAATCCCAGCTATCACAACTCTCTTCCCAAAGTAAGGATCAGGGTCCTTATATTCCCAGCTGTGAATTACTGTCCCACGGAATTGGGAATTGTACATGTAGTAGACAAAATTACAGTAAATGTTATACTGTAAAAATGTATTTTGATGGTCCACTTTAGACATACTAACCATAAGTAACTTTTGCAACTACATGTCAACTAACTCTAGTTAGAGTATAAGTAGACTGTTAGGCTAGGGTTAGGGGTTAGGATTTGGGTTAGTAAGTTGACATAGTTGCAAAGTTACTTGTAGTTAGTAGAATGTATGTTGGGGGACCATCAAATATTAGCAGGTAAGTATTATCAGCAGATATTAAGTAGACAGTGTACCAATACTCTAATGACTGGTTGATGATATACTACTATTTAGTTATTAGATATTTATTTATTAGATTATTATATAGTTTTAGATATTTAGTTTTAGGCTACATCTAACATCGTAACACAAGAACGGACCAATACCGACTATGGAACCTGCAGTCCAGCTTCTGTGCCTGGAGCAGGAAGACCGCCCGCTGGTAGAACACACACAGGAGTTTCTCCAACTGGTGTGCCAGATGCACTACCCAGACCGCTCGAAGGCATGCGTTCCGGTCCAGAGGAAGATTTCACCGCTTTTGTGGAGTGGGTACTGGTAAATAACTTGCCACTTATCATCGGCCACGCTGAGGATGACAGCGTTACCAGTCACTGCCGCCAGAGACCAGCCAACCACCACCAGCGAACGACTTGACGGAGATGCTGCTTGAGCCCACCACAGACACTGGAGACCGCCCATGAGTGACAGGACCATACCGAGGATAAGCCCGGAGCGTGTCATCACCATGGAGCCCGGACCACAGACAGAGTCAGATCAGGTGTGTGAGCCGCCAACACCGTGCGTCGAGGATGTGATTGTGGAGTGTGAGGGCTAGGAGGATAGCCCTACCCACAACCCTACCGCTATGAAAGTGTGTATAATGAACTCTGGCATATATTTTGAGGAACTAAAGTTTTTTTCTTTTTTTCTTTTGGTAGATCTTATTGTCTTTTGTGGGGAGGTTATAACCAGTACTGCTTTATCTCTAGCGCCCCTTGTATCTCAAGCACCCCCTGTTTCTCCAGTGTTTCCTGTTTCTCCAGCTATGGAGGTCTGTGTTTCCTGTTTCTCCAGCTCCCCGTTTTTCTTGTTTCTCTGTGTCTCCAGAATTCCCACCCAGCCTCCCTCTACTACCTCCTCAATCAGCCAGTTCCTCAACCCCCGCCTCCGCTGATGTTCTTCAGTCCCTTGCCAGCTACCACCTGCTGTGAAGATCTGCCAAATGTCTTCAGGCCACCAGCTCCATCCAGCACAGAGGATCCCCCGTCTCTGCCTCCAGCCTCTCTGTCCATCGCTCCACCTCAGCCTGTCAACACATCCCTCCTCGGCTCCACCGGAAACCATCGGGCTTCTTCGGGGTCCCTCCGGCTCCCCCTTGGTCAGCCGTCGACCTGCCTGCACCTTCGGCTCCGTCTTACCCCTGACTCTGCCTCCGTCCTCATTCCCACCGACTCAGCCGCTGTCCTCCGGTTTTCCGGTTCCCCCTCGGACGCTCGTCGCCACGGCTCCACCTCGGTCTCCTGTGCCGTCAGCGTCACGTGGGCTCTTTTGGCTCAATCCAGGTCTCCATCGTTAGTGGCTGCATCTCCATCAGTCGTCCCCAGGGTGCGTACCACCAAGGCTCCTCCTGCCTTCGACTCGGCCCTGGGGCCTTGTCTTGGCTGGTCTCTGGCCTAACATCTGGCTTCTCTCACCATTCACTCAACTCCTTTTGTTTTTACCCCGAGCTCTTTGTTTTTTGCCTGCTCCACGCCCTCCTCCAGAGCCCCCTCCCTCCTCAGTTTGACTATTTACGACGTGAGGATGCACCCTTTTAGGAGGGGGCGCTCTGTTACATGGTCTGTCTCCCTTGTTTCATTGTGTTTTTGGTTTAGTCCTGTGACCCAGTTTTGCCCAGTCTGTCTAATTAGTCATCTCCTTCATTTGTGTCCTATTAATCATATTATTTAGTTCCTTTTTGTTTGCTCTGTATTTAGACCCTGTGTTCTCCCTTAGTCTTCATCCGTTCTCGTTAATGTTAAGTGTGGTTTTCTCCTGGTTCCTGAGTTTCTTCATTAAAAAACTATTATCATACTTCAAGTTCAAAATTTATTTAGCCATTTCAACAATACAGTTGATAATTAATTGTTTGGGAGAGCATTCCAAGACAAATTCCTAACAATAAACACTGACACGACAACACATTCCACATATATGCCTCACATTTACATCACATATACCCCCCCAATTTATCCCCGAGGGCATCACTATAGTTAATGCTGCTGAGAGGGTGTTTTTAATACAGCGGCTCTGAATGACTTATCAATCTCTCTCTATTTTTTTACTCTTCTTGAAAGTTGTGAAAAACTATAATTGTGGAGTTTTTATTTTGCTATTTGAGCAAATGGGAACACACAAAAATATATTTAATGTACTCTTTCATTCACCGTTATAGAAGTTATGCAAATATGACGACTTCCGCTTGTGAGAAAACCAGAATGTGAAAAAGGTCTATTGACATTCAATGACTTTTAAATGGCCAGGAATCGGTTTCCTGACATTTATATTTTCCTGATTTCAATGCTGGGGAAATACATAAAGCAAAGCCTGAAAGCACACAAGCTAAATACAATATATCTAGATCTAAATCCGGAAGATGTTGCCCAGCTCTAAAAAGCAGTTAAAGCACTTAGGCATAACAAGCATATGACTTTCAGTTTTATAAAAAGCAGTATTTATGTTAAAAATCGATCAATGACATTTCAAATCCAACAAAGGGAGGATTATTATTGCTATTTGGTGGAAATCAAAAGTAATGTAAACGTTTAACCACTAGATGTACTGTAACAGTCGTAAGCATTTACAAACATTTAAACAGTTTTTTTTTTTTAAAGGGCACCCTTTTATGCAAAATTCACTTTTACATGGTGTTTGAACATAAATGTGTGTTGGCAGTGTGTGAGCAAAACCACCCTAGAATGATAAAAATCCACCCAGTGGTTTTTTTACAATCTCAATAAATCATAAGCACTTTCTCAGAACGAGCTGTTCTAAGATTCGGCGCAATGTGACGTAGAATTGCGCAAGCCCCACCGATGTGGTTTGATTGACACTGTGGTTTTGGCATAGACCCCGCCCTCGGTGATCTGTACACCATCCTTCAACGACAGTAATGTCTCCTAAGAAACATAAGTGTTCTGTTGTGGGATGTAATAATGTACATAGTAGTTTTCACTTACTTCCGACATCAGAGCCACTGAAAACGCAGTGGATGGATTTTATTTACGAAGGAAAGGCGCCACTTAAACTTCCAAAATACGTTTATGTTTGCGCAAATCATTTTCTGACTGACTGTTTTGTGAATGAGGGTTAATTCAAAGCAGGTCTTGCTTCAAAGTTAATCCTGAACAGGGCTCCAGACTAACTTTTCCACTGGTTGCACTGGTGCTACCAACTTTCTCAGTTGGTCGCACCAGCATAAGATTTTTGCTTTAAGGTTTGAATGATCTCCTCTGTGTGTCACAGTGTCTGGTTTGTGTTTCCCCGGGTGTCCACTAGAGGTCTCTTCCCCATACTGTCACCATTCACTCTGGAACTGCATTCCCCACAATCCTTGTCTGTACCAATCACTGTTCATTGCACTCAGCTGTTCCCCGTCATCATTGTACCCAGCTGTTCCCTGTTATTCATTGTTAGTTCTTTGTTTTATACCCTGTTGTGTCAGTGTTTGTCATGGAGTCCTTGTTTGATGTCCGCGCACTTCCATGTTTCCATGCCTGTATTGTTTCGTGTTTTCTGGACTGCCTTTGTTGGATTTTGACCTTTTGCCTGACTTGGATTATGATTACGGACTACCCCAATAAATTGCTATTGGATCTTACCCTACCTGTTTGTGTGCGTTCCGTGACAGAAGGACTCCATCGATTATAGATCCAGCATTATGGGGTTTCGTATCCTTTCCCCCAACACGGAGAAGGAGAGGAGGGGACGAGTCAAAGATTTGGTGACACTACGCCAGCAGGGCCAGACGGTGGGTTGTCTGGCTCAGACATTTTTGACTCTTTCAGGAGGCATGGGATATAATGATGCAGCTTTGAAAGACCTTTTTAATTGCTGCCTTGATGATCCCTTGCCAGCCTGGGAAATGAGGGGACTGGAGATATTGGACTTTGACGGCTTTGTCGGATATCTTCATTCCCGCAGCAGGTGGGATATTTCAGTTGGGTTTAGATTTCCAGAAGGAGTGGCCGACTCGTCGCCGGTGTCACCAGACAAGATGGCTTTCACACTGGAGCTTCCTACCGCCATTCCACCGCCTCACCCTTCAACGCTGGTTCTGGTGGTCCCGAAACGGAGGAGGAGAAAGAGGACTTCCTCTGTGACTGTTCCGGGGGTCCCGAGTCCGGTGGTCCCTGTTCCGGTGGCCCCAGTTCCGGTGGTCCAGAGTCCAGTGGTCCCAGTTCCGGTGGTCCCATTTTCGGTGGTCCCGAGTCCGGTGGTCCGGAGACGGAGGAGGAGGAGAAAGGTCTCCTCAACAACTTGTTTAGTGGCTCCTAACCCTGAGACCATTCCAGAGGTGACTGCCATCCCTGACGCGCCGCCCAAGCGTCTCGCCCTGACGGCGCCACCCAAGCGTCTCGCCCTGACGGCGCCACCCAAGCGTCTCGCCCTGACGGCGCCACCCAAGCGTCTCGCCCTGACGGCGCCACCCAAGCGTCTCGCCCTGACGGCGCCACCCAAGCGTCTCGCCCTGACGGCGCCACCCAAGCGTCTCGCCCTGACGGCGCCACCCAAGCGTCTCGCCCTGACGGCGCCACCCAAGCGTCTCGCCCTGACGGCGCCACCCAAGCGTCTCGCCCTGACGGCGCCACCCAAGCGTCTCGCCCTGACGGCGCCACCCAAGCGTCTCGCCCTGACGGCGCCACTCAAGCGTCTCGCCCTGACGGCGCCACCCAAGCGTCTCGCCCTGACGGCGCCACCCAAGCGTCTCGCCCTGACGGCGCCACCCAAGCGTCTCGCCCTGACGGCGCCACCCAAGCGTCTCGCCCTGACGGCGCCACCCAAGCGTCTCGCCCTGACGCGCCACCCAAGCGTCTCGCCCTGACGGCGCCACCCAAGCGTCTCGCCCTGACGGCGCCACCCAAGGTCTCACCTTGATAGCTCCGCTCGAGCTGCTCGCCAGCGCTCTCCAGAGCCTTCACCGCCCTGGCCGCCGCCCGAGGGGTCTTCACCGCCCTGGCCGCCGCCCGAGGGGTCTTCACCGCCCTGGCCGCCGCCCGAGGGGTCTTCACCGCCCTGGCCGCCGCCCGAGGGGTCTTCACCGCCCTGGCCGCCGCCCGAGGGGTCTTCACCGCCCTGGCCGCCGCCCGAGGGGTCTTCACCGCCCTGGCCGCCGCCCGAGGGGTCTTCACCGCCCTGGCCGCCGCCCGAGGGGTCTTCACCGCCCTGGCCGCCGCCCGAGGGGTCTTCACCGCCCTGGCCGCCGCCCGAGGGGTCTTCACCGCCCTGGCCGCTGCCCGAGGGGTCTTCACCGCCCTGGCCGCCAGATGAACTTTCTGTTTTGCTCTGGCCGCCGGCTAAACCGTCACCCCCTGTTTCTGTTCCCTTCCATGGACCTGGCCCCCCATCCCTCCCCCTGATCCTCCACCGTTCCACCTCCCTCCTGGACTCTTGTTTTGTTTGTTTTTTGTGGGTCTTGGAGCGTCTGGTAGCCGCTCCGTAGAGGGGGGGGTTATGTCACAGTGTCTGGTTTGTGTTTCCCCGGGTGTCCACTAGAGGTCTCTTCCCCATACTGTCACCATTCACTCTGGAACTGCATTCCCCACAATCCTTGTCTGTACCAATCACTGTTCATTGCACTCAGCTGTTCCCCGTCATCATTGTACCCAGCTGTTCCCTGTTATTCATTGTTAGTTCTTTGTTTTATACCCTGTTGTGTCAGTGTTTGTCATGGAGTCCTTGTTTGATGTCCGCGCACTTCCATGTTTCCATGCCTGTATTGTTTCGTGTTTTCTGGACTGCCTTTGTTGGATTTTGACCTTTTGCCTGACTTGGATTATGATTACGGACTACCCCAATAAATTGCTATTGGATCTTACCCTACCTGTTTGTGTGCGTTCCGTGACACTGTGTGGCTCAAACCTATGATGGGGCTTCAGTAATGAAAGGTACAGTTAGAGGAGTTCAAGCTCGTTTCCAAAAGAAGCACCCGAATCAGTTTATGTACATTGTTAAGTCCATGAACTGAATTTGATAGGCTACTTTGTCACACTTGTAGGGCTGTGCCAGAGGCAGACGACTTTTTTGAAACAGGAAATGTGTATTTCTTTCATTAGTAAATCAGTAGTCAATCATCAAGCATTTCGTGACACACAGGCACAACTGGGTTTAGAGAACAGTGAATTTGCAAGCCTGTTATTTATTGACAGAGGACAGAAATTTAACACACGTCTTCAGGTTCATTCTCTTTCTATGGCCTATATAATTAAGTGTGGGCACCGTGTGATGGATTTTTTAATCAATCATAACATTTATTTTTCTTGCATGAACAACAATCATGTTTTTGAATGATGTATGTTTCCCCTCTGGCGAAAACTTGTCACTTTGGTTGTGTGAGTGTAAAAATAACAAATATGGGACATGAAACTAGCCAGATGTCTAAACTTGAAACTGTGTGGTTACCTAGTAAAAAGAGGGCTTGTCTATGAAGAACCAATCAAATTGTGGTGAAATTATGTAATGTTTCATGTCATTTTTTGCCATACCCCTATTTTATAAAAACTGTTGTATTCGTGTTCGCTGGTGGGATTCTCAATGGAATTTGTCTGAGATCCCCTGGCCGTGATTAAAGCATTTAGAGGACGTTTGCTGAAGTCGTGTTATTTGTGTCTTTTCAATGTCTGTTTATTATTGCTGCAACAAGGTAGTTAGGGAAGCAAGTTATTTAGCGAAACAAGTTATTTAGCAAAACACTAAAGACCTTACTACCAAGTGATAGTGTGAATCACGTTAAGAACACTATGACCATATTCCCAAGTGATAGTGTTCAATAGAGGGCGAGACGTCGTTCGACTCTTTGTGAGACTCTTAGGCGGGGTTAGATTAAGGTCTTAGGCGTCAACTAGTGCGTTCAGAGGTAACTCATCTGAGTATAATATGTTCAGGTGTCAAGGACATCAGGTTCAACATCACAGGTGATGCACCATTTTCTGCCGAAGTGACCGAGCACATCTGCTGCTTCAAGTCGCCCTAAATCATAATTGACTCTGTACATTCAGCAAAAGATGGATCCCGAGGTGAAGCCGTGCTTCCGTATAACAAAGTGCTACCCCTTTTCCAGAAGCCATCCCACTATAAGCTACAGCAGGTCCCTTAGCCACCAAAGGCACAAGGAGGAAGAGGCCAGACCGCCACGAAAACGACCTTGTATTCATCTTCCAACCCCCTGTTCAGTTCCAGGGGTTGGAGAGACGTTGTGTTTGCTGCCAGTACTGCTCCCTACTCCCATGGTTGGTACATAATCCTTTCAGCTGATACAGCGAATCAAATAAAAATCAAACACTCCTCCACTTAATGTTGCTGCAAGTGTCAGCCCCCAGCCACAGTAAGGCGAGCTGCTAAGGCGAGTCAGGCTTGGGAAGCCATTCCCGGCAAGTCAGAATGGGTTTTAGAAAATGGGTTTTCAATAAAATGGGTTTACTCACTCCAATTTGCTTGCAGACCCCCCACTTCAGGGGTGTGACTTACACTCTCTAGTCGACAGCTCATCTCTCATGTCATCGAACCGAAGTGCATGTTCTGCTAGCAAAGGGCACGGTAAATGAAGTCCCTGCTGCCCAGAGAAAGTCAGGCTTTTACAGCCATTACTTCCTCGTCCTCTCGCAGCTCTTTCCAGGGCATTCGTTTTTATCAGTGGATCTGAAGGATGCATAATTTCATATCTAGATAGCTCCCCATCACAGATTTGAGGGGGTGGCATACCGATATAAAGTCCTACCATTCGGATTGTCCCTAGCTCCACGCATTTTTTAGGAAATATCGACCCTGGGAAAACGTGGTGGGGGATATGTCCCTCGTCCCACCAGCAAATTGCACCTATGCTGTGTGGAGGGAAAGCTGGAAAGCTTTTTTTTTTTAAAGCCGTTTCAGACAACTACTGCTTTCTGGGTCAGCGACAGCATCACACGCAGATCTGAAGGTTCTGATCACGGTGTATTTTTACCAAAGGTTTAATAGACACTGGAGTATCATTGTATTTTAGAAATGATGCGCGTGGGTGTTTGAATTGAGATTGCAACTTTTTCAAAACTCTACACACAGCTATCATAACCAACTTTCAACTATACAGCAGTTAATTTCACATTCAAAACACACATACAACTACCAAAACACTTCACACATGTTATGAAATATCAGTTGTGTTGGTTCTTAGTTTCATTTTCATGAACTTTTAGTTTGTATTCATCAGTCATATGTGTTCCTTTGTTTGAGTTTCCCGCCACTGATCAGTTTCCATGGACATTAAATCTTCATCACAGCTGTTCGTCATTTAGTTACTCACCATGTGTATTTCATTAAGTTACTCACCTTCACTCATGTCCGGTCTCGTTTGAGTTAGTTAGAGTTGTTGTGTTGTTACAACCTTCTGTTATTTTGCCTTTTGGATTATTATTAAACCCTGCATTTGAAATTTAACCTGATCTTCATCTGTCGGTCTGCAACCTTGCTAACAATACATGTCTTAAATCAACTAATTCTTACATAACACTATCAAGGGTTGTCACCCAACAAACTCACTTTATCATAAAACAATGACATGAAACACTAACATTATAAAATGTTTGCTTTTGTAAAGCTTCTTTACAAAACAAGAATGACAGTTTAGACTATTTCTTCTAATTCACTATATGTTACAAGTACTTGTGTAGGTGTTCAGCCACATCTAATTGTTTTGATGTGGTGTTTCATTTTTTAGATTCGGAAAATATTTTAAAATTGTAGTATTACTGTAGAAAGTAGCAAATTGCTGTCTTATTCAATTTTGCAACAGGCCTATGTTAGGTTTTGAACTTACAGTTTTGACAAGAGTAGTATGTAAATGTGCAAATTGGCCTGTGGGTAAAACCTACTGGCTTGTTTGTGTCTAAATGAGGAATGTATTCATGCAATTTGAAAGATGTCATCATTGAATGCATTTTGTGCTAAAGCAATGATAAATGATCCATAGTTTAGCCCACATAGAGTGATATTGTGCCCACTGTGTGAAGAGTTTGAAAAAGAAACCTAAGCACTGAGAAATGTATTCTAGCGATTGTAAAAAACTGTAATATATTCTAATTTTTACATTAATTTGTTTATGACTATTTGGTTATATACCTATCTTTACTGTAATCCATCACTCTTTCTCTCTTAATTTTTCTCTTTCTTGAAAAATATATATTAAAACATTGCAAAAATATTATTTAATGTGAATAGTCATAAAAAGAACACATATTACTCAGTCACTAATTTGTCTATTGTTGGGATGTGCCCCCTCCATATATATATGCTGACTTTGAACCTGCTGAGAATCTAAAACTAGAGAAATTATCTGTAAAAAATATATTAGACACCTTCTCACACACTCAGCTAAGCTCCACTGCAATGTCTCCACCAGAATTCACAATCCCAACGATCACAACTCTCTTCCCAAAGTAAGGATCAGGGTCCTTATATTCCACTGTGAATTACTGTCCCAGGGAATTGGGAATTGTACATGTAGTAGACAAAATTACAGTAAATGTTATACTGTAAATATTTATTTCGATGGTCCACTTTAGAAATACTAACTATAAGTAACTTTGCAACTATATGTCGATTGACTCTCGTTAGAGTATAAGTAGACTGTTAGGACTGGAGTTAGGATTTGGGTTAGTAAAGCTTAGTTCACACTATGATTTTAAAACGTCGGGCTGAACTGTGCGGTTCACACTATGACTTGCTCTCTGTGAAATCAGGAGTCTTCAAGTTGTTGAGCTGTTCACACCACACGGCACAACGTGATTGATCCGCAACAGGAGGTAACGCACTACACGAGTTGACAACAACTCTGTCACCCAACGATTCTATCTCGTCTACAAACCACGTTTTGTCACGAAAAATCACGCGATAAAACGAACCGGAAATGACGCGAAACAGCACGCGCGCCAATACCATTAACAAAAATGGTGTTTTTAGCTAAAAATGCTTCATAATATTATATTAATCACATTAATCAGTAATTATATTTTTTTTGTCAAGGTGTGTAATGGCACTGTGGATATATTTATGAAACATCAAATGACAAATTTTAACATAAATCTAAAATTTCACTGCTGGGACTTAAAAGTGCCCGTAGTTGCAGAAACACCCATTTAAACGTCTTTATTGTCACTTTTGATTAATTTAACGAGTCCCTGCTGAATAAAAGTATTAGCTACACCCCGCAGCGTCACCTGAACTAATTAGGCTAAAGAATGACATATCACAAACCAGCGCAAGTTTTATAAACATATGAATCTGAACTTCAAACCACAAACTATCTTTTACTGCGGTTTGTGACCGCCCATGTATTTGTGAAATCGATTTGCTAAAGCTCTAACAACAAGAATACGGACAAAATCGAGTCAGATTCGGACAAACAAACAGCTCGTTACGTAAAACACGCCTGTCCCGCAAAAACGACAATGGAGTGATATTGGTGTCAATAAAATGTTTATGGAGAACCATCTCACCGAACGTGAAGCAGTGACCGCAGAAGTTTATAGATGTTGTTCACTCCACACAAACACTTATCACTACATCCCAGCATGTAAAAGAGGCGGGGACTCATGGCCGTCACTCTGGTCAATAACGTTTAATTAGTTAAACAATTTTAACAAATATTAAGTGTTGGATCATAGTCATACATTGACATCTACAATGTAGGCTACTGTTTTTTTTTGTGTGTGTAGACCTGCATAGATCATGAATATTCTCCATGCTTATTTTATCAAAATTATATTTGGGGTTTCTAGCACTTTCATGTCCCAAGGAATAGCCTACATTTTATGTTATATGAGGGTCACATTAAAACTGTTGGAAATGTGTTCATTTAAATTATTAGGACATTGATAATGACTACAATATTTATAATATAAATAGCCAACTGCATCTACTATAAGAGTCTTCATCTTTTTGAGCTGTTCATTACAAAATGACATTAAAGTCTTGCCAGACTCAGGACTTCTCCAGTGATTGTTTTATTTAAAAGTATATTTTAAAAGATAATAAAAATGCTGCTACTTTATTTATGTGGTGATTGTCAAAAGATAAGGACATTTATAAAAAATAAAAAAATAAATAAAAATAATTATTTTGGGAATTTGGCAGAGCAGTTATGACAGATATAAGAAGAAGAAAAAAGACAATTAGATCACAAAGGTAATGTTTATTTTTAATTTCCTTCAAAGATTAAAATATTTAAAATATAACATATTATAAATGATAATGAATTCCAAGAATTAGATAAAGGAATAATAAGGTTAAATTGCAAACCCAAAACAGTGCTACCCAAAAATCGAATATGGGTTTTCTATGAGATACAAGAAACAGATGGGTTTCTCAGGAAGAGTGGGATCTTTTGCATTACCATGATGGCAAAAACCACTGCAGCCCCTCCTGACAGGCCCAGCCAAAAGAACAAACTGAAGGATGAAGGTTCTGGAATGGGCCGTGTCTTCATGGGTTTGGCCACACGTTCCCATTGGGTAAGAATAGCCTGACGGGCACCTCTCCAATACCCTGGTCCGCTTAGCCGAAACTGGTAGGGAGTACAGGGGCCGAAGAAAGCCCTCAGTCCCCACGCAGGGTCCCTCAGGAGCAGCCAGGCAATGTTGGGACAGACGCCCACTTCCTTTGCTATTGTGTCTAGGTAAGGGATATAGTCCACTTGAAGAGCTGCCAGTTTAGGACAGGGGTAACTGTAGAGATAGCAGAGGGTTCAAAACGAGCATAGATTAATTATAAAACCAAAACCTTGGAATTACCATAAAGGTAAATAAATAATTACCTCTTTAAATATGCTTTTATGTCCTTCTCAATTATTTTATTCATTTTATCGACTGGAGGAAGATGGTTTAGTCCTTGAAGAACAAAAGGAGCATTCATACATGAAAAAAAGTTTGAATCATTAAATCATATATAAATGATTAAATAATTTAAGAAGATCACATTAAACTTGGATGTTTTGGAAACTTGTCCTTTTATAATAAAAAAAAAAATAATAATAAAATATATATATATATATATATATATATATATATATATATATATATATATATATATATATATATATATATATATATATATATATACAGATTTATTGGTAAAACTTTACAATAAGGTCCCATTAGTTAATTAACATTAACTAACAATTAGTAATAAAAATGTTTACAGTATACTTATTAATCTTTGTTGACTTTAGTCAACTGTTTATTGTTAGGTCATGTTTGCTTAGGTCCATTAAATAATTAACAAAACGTTTATATTTTCAAAGGTTCATATTTCAACTAAATATTGTCATGATACAGAGGGAAGCAGACAAGTAAGTGATACGTAAACAGTTTTATGAGCAGTGACAGATCGAACATTATGCAGACAGGTGAGCTTGTGGTAGAGAGACAGGATGAGAACTTAGCTGGATGTAAACACGTAGTGTCTTGTAATGAACGGAGCGAGAGCATCAGGCTTTAGGCGGATGTTAGAAGACGGAGTTCAGGTAAGGAATGCTTGAAGCGGCTAAGTAGCCTACAGGTAGGTATCAGGATAGAGTCTGTATGCGTTCGGACAAGACCAAACAAGGGAGTGAAGGAGAAGAGAGTCTATAGTGTGCGCTGATGATGAGTGCATTTAGGGAATCAGAATTCTGGGGAGAATGAACAAGTGGGTGAAGTGTGCTGATCTGGTGACTCTGTTATACTCTGGTCCAGCAGCATATTATATAGAAAATAAATAATATACAAATATACATACAATAAGTTAAAAAATAATTGAATAGAGTAAATTTAAAAATGTAAAAAACAATAACAAATAACTAAGCAAGGCAGTGCATCTTATTAGCATATTAATCCAGAGCAACTGACAAAGCAACACAGCATAATGAGATAAGAAGTATAAATATAAGGAGAGATCAGTCACTAATGCAGGGAGTTCATGAGTCTTACATCTGGGAAGAAGTTGCATTTGAGCGTTGTTGTTCTGGCTTTAATGTTTCTTAGCCTCCTGCCTGAGGTGAGGAGGGGGTTGAACTGTTCGTTTGCTGGGTGGATGGGATCCTTCATAATACAGGATGCTCTGCTTCTGCACCTGCTGATGTCCTCAAAAGGAGGCTGCTATGAGTTATTTTTGAGTAGATATGATCACCCTCTGCAATGCCTTCTTGTCAGCAGCAGAACAGTTCCTGTACCAGGCAGTGATAGTGAGTATACTCTCCACCACACACCGGTAAAATGCTAATAGAGCTGGAGTGAGGAGACCAGCCATGCTTCAACCTCCTAAGAAAATAGACATTGATTGGCCTTTTTTATAATGTTGACTGTGTCAACCCTTATAAAACCATTGGAAATATGTACCCCAAGATGCTTGAAACCGGAGACCATTTCCACAGCTGCCCCACCAAAGAAGAGTGGAGAGGGAGTGAAACCTCTCCTCCAAAAGTCCACGACCATCTCCTTGGTCTTCCCACATTAATGCAGATGTTGTTTACTCTACACCAGTCCACAAGATCTTTCACCTCCTGTCTGTATAAGGACTCATCGTTGTGGGATATCAATCCCATCACAACTGTGTCATCAGCAATGTTCACAATTTGATTGCCTGGATATTTAGATGAGCAGTCATATCTTAATAGTGTGTACAGCAGGGGGGACTCAGGACACATCCCTGGGGGGAGCCGGTGTTAAGGATGATAGGTAAAGATGAAATGCCATGGATTTCAACAGTTTGTGGCCTGTTCGTTAAAAAGTCCAGGACACAGTAACAAAGTGATGGTTTCAATCCAAGCAGCAGTAGTTTATTGACAAGAGTCTGCGGGACAATTGCAGAGTGGGTGATCAATGAAACTGCATCCGATGCAGACCAGTTCTTCCTGTAAGCATACTGATGGGGGTCCAGATTAATGTCAAAGGTATCCTTTATGTGGGCCATAACCAGCTGTTCAAAGCATTTCATGATTATCGGAGTGAGCCACTGGGCGCTAGTCATTCATGCATGTCATGGCTGAGCTTTTGGGCAAGGGGATGATAGTAGATGTCTTGAGACACACTGGCACCACAGACTGGGAAAGGTGAAACATCTTTCATGCTGTAGTAGGTGATGCTCTCGATGCTCTTCCACATGCTCCGGGGGTCATTGGTGGAAAATGACCCTGTATTTTTCAATTTTAATTAGGCCACGTCCACAAGAAGCTGGTGCGTTCCCTATCCGATCTTTTTTTTTTCCTCGTTCTAAAAAAATTCCGTAAACACGGCGTCGTCTCAAGAAATATCTGCGTACACACGAAACCACTGAAACCGACTGAAAACGGTGTAGGGGAGACCAGGGACAGTTGTAACACTTTTTGCAATTTTTAGCAATACATCAAAAACCATTTATACTGGAATAACCAATTTGTTATATTATAAACTTCAATTCCAAAATTAATTTTAATACAGTCTCTCCACTGTTACAACCGTCCCAGTGTACAGGGACGGTTGTAACATGTCTAAAATATAGGCTACATTATGAATTAATCATATAACCTACTCAAAATGGACAATATTATTTATCAGTCATCCCAGCGGGCACCTTGACGTTAATTTAACATCAATATGACATCAAACAGTGATGTCAAAATAACTTCACGAAATAGGTAAAAAATGAAAGTCATATTTACGTCAAAGTGTCGTCAATTTGATGTCAAGATTTTGACATCTGATAATTATGTCAAAACATAACCAACACCATCAGATCACCTTTACTCTTTGTTCATCTGGCTGTTCACCACTCAGTTTCAGCAGCCAAACAAAATCTAAAGTTAAAAAACATTAGGGTCAAGAGCCCAACTATAGCAAACATTGATCACAAAAATGGTGACTTTTGTGATTTTCTCCTTCAGTCATTCTGCTTGTTAACATCAGGTGTTCATCAATAATGACCAATCATCACTCAATTAATCACTTCTCATTAACTTTAACACTGCTTCAGACACTGTTTGAAAAACAGTCAATGTTTGATGTCACATTTATGTTGAATTGATATCGAAGCTTGTTTTTGAATGATATCAAAATAGCATTACAATGACATTGTTGTAGAAATTTTAATAGTCATTTATTCCTAATCTATTCAATGTGTAAAAGTATATGTGTGTACGTGCTTGTGCGTGCGTGACGTTTCAGGAATATATGGGACAGGACATCTTGACCTTAGGAATGGTCAGGTTTGGCTAGTTTATTCCAGTACCAGTTTGTGTCCTTAAGAAAAACTGAACAGAAGTGGGGGCCTTATCTGGGTGGAAATGTACAGCGGGTGAGAAGGAACCTTGAAAAGAGTATAAAAGCTGTCTCATGTCTTCCTGGTGCGCGCCACTCACTTCACAGAATGTAACAGCTGTGATGGCGACTGGGCCTTCTTGCAAGAATAAATATTTCTCTTTGTATTAATTTGACTCTGAGTGTCTCTTACGCAGTGATGATGTTTAACAGAAGTTTTTGCCACAACATTTGGTGTCAGAGTGGGATTCCTTGGCAGTGCCTCCTGGACCTGAGAGCGGATGGTGTTTGGCCACCTGGACTGAGCAGTTCCAGCTCTACCTCGTAAGTTTCAGAGAGAGGGGCCGACCGCTATCAGGGCCAGGAGAAGCTCCACTGGAATCAGATGAAAACGAACCCGTGGCAACTCAAGACATCTCTGGTAAGAGACGGCTAAAATATTTTTCTTTTGGGCTAAAATATTTTTCAAAGAGTGAAACTGAACCATATTGGCTGAGGGCTGTTTCTGTGGTACGTAATCTGAGATTAATTGAGATCTATATAGATCAAGAAATTTCAAACAGATACGAGGGAAAATAATCTGAGATTAATTGAGGTCTGTAACAGATCAAGAGATTTATTAATTGAGAACTGTGACAGATCAAGAGATTTCAAACAGATAGGCAACCTGGAAATGAGTTGTTCCACGGACGGAGCAAATTGTTTTTAGGTGCTGAGGCTAAATAGGGGGAACCAGAACAATCGTAACATATTTTTTTGGTAAACCATAATTAGGAGGGCACTGATAGTGCAACCTGACCGATTTGGGTTAAAAGGAAAGAATCGGGTCTGTTGGAGACGTCTGACAGATTAAGAAAACGCGCGTTGAAGAGAAATCCACAGAGAACAGAGAAGCAGCCAGTATGGGGATGTCTCAAAAGCAAGCTTGCGAAATTTGGTACACCGGTGTTTTGTCAAATGAGATCAAATTAAGGGCAGAAATTTATGATATTGAGCGCCACAAGATTAAAGATGGTGCGGGAATCAGTTGAACAGAGCAGTGAGAAACAAAAGTTGTGTCTGCGTTCAATGTGTGTAAAAAATGTGAACAGATAATGGATTGTTGGCTTGAAGATAAAATGTCGAACTGCCAGGAGAAATAAAGTTTTTACTTCTTCATCCAGTAAATGGATGCATGACATTAGATGTCTTAAGAACTTAAATTTATATGATATGGATTGAAGTAGCAAGCAGCAATAAGGCTGTCTGTGTGAAATAGAGTGATAGAGTGATAGAAAAAGAGAGAACTGTAAGTGAGAAACTTGATGGAAGAGGGAAAAGGGAAAAAACAAGAAGGTTGGTGTGTGAGATATGTTTGTGTGAGGATTGTGCAAACAATCATGTTCTGGTTAGATAATGAAGGAACTGGCATGTTTGAGAAAAGAAAGGAGAGGATACAGAATGAAAATGGCATGTAGGGGAAGATTGAGATGAAATATAGTAGGAAAAAAACTATATGTGATGAAAATAAAATGTCAGACAGAATTTATGGAAGTCAAATTAACTGTTTAATTGGTATGAGAATTCAGTTTTAGAATAAAATAAGGCATTGTATGATTAACATGATATGAAGAATGTTTTAAGCAGAATGGGGAACAATTCTATATTTTTAATGGTAAAATAATGATTGAAATTAGGTTTAGTCCAAAGATTCTAGAAATCAATAATGTATAATGTCGGATATTTTGTTGATATTAAGTCGTTGAAGCGAAAGATATTGAAAACAAATTAGAATATAATGAGCATTTCCATGCAGCTTATGAAAATTAATGTTGTGCCAATAATAATGATGTTGTATCTGCCACTGTTGGACTGTAAAAGAATACAGAGAACTGCTTATCAGTGGCTCTGTTTGCATTCCTAAATGGAACACACTGGGTTTGCAGGGTGTGCAGTAAGTTAGAGCAGAAGGAGAGTGTTTTAATTATGGTCAGCAGGACCATTTTAACACGCAACTGTAAATGCCCAACTAAGAAGGTGTTTGAAAATGTGATAGTGACACATTTCTGGTAATAATGTGGGATTGAAAGTAGATCAGTGTTTAAGTGAAGATATTAACATTTTCGTCTGAGAAAGAATAGGAGATAAAAAAAACAAGGTCAAAAGATTGAAGTCTTAAAGTGAATCCTTTTGAAGAAAATATCTATAATAGTAATTATTATAAGTGAATTGATGAATAAAATTGGATGTAAAATTATGGATAATGACAACAAATGTGAGTTGCAGGAAGGAAAAAGTAACTAAAAGGATGATTGTGTTTTAATTAAACATTTTAAAAGGATTCAGGATTATATAGAGAGACAAATCTCACGGATGATTTATAATGACTGCGAAAGATGCAGAGTAGCCTTGTCAAATTTAGTGTGAATCCTGATTGGAGATTGATAAACTCCTAGGAAAAAACTTTGAGGTCAGATATTAAACTATGGTAATTGAGAACTTGACAATTAAAATTGAGATGAAATGTTAAACGTTATGGAGAACTAGAATAATTAATTAAGATCAAATAAGCAGAGGCAGTAGGCTACTGAATTAACAGTTCCTAAATGTAAAATGTAAAAGGCATCTGATTAAACAAACAGCTTGAAAAGTGTTGACCATGAGAGAACTAGAAGCTGATGTTTTGCTTTCAAAAGATAAGTTTGTTAGGAGCTGTAATGAAACAGCTCGCTTATCTGAATCTGATGTCTGCTGTGGCTGTAAACGGCCAGTACGACAGAGACTCAATCTGAGTGGAGATTTGTAATGTCTAAATTCCCTGTATGGGCAAAAGACAACTATAAAATTATGTTTATTTGGAAACACATGTCATTTCTGACAAAGATGCCTTAAGCTGGGATAGTTAAAAGATGATAGATAAAGTTTAATGATTTTGTTGAAGTTAGAAGTTTTGAGAGAACAGTTTACCGGTCCTGAGTGCCTCAGAGTCTCTCTCAGTCAATGTCAGCTAACATGCTGTTATCTGAGTCTGTGTCATAAGTAATAATAAGCTATTTATAGTAAAGCACAGTGTTTCAGTGAAAAATCAGACACATTGATGTAAAAGAAATCATTGCCATTAAGAGGGCAATTTGTATTTGTGAATGTTTTAAAATGTAAAACTGAATGACTTTAAAGAAGTCTTTAAAATAATAATGCAGATCTTAAAAGATAGAAGTGACATTTTTGATTATTTTATTTTAGGACCAGTCACTTCTCTGTCTTATCTTAAGTCTCCACCATTGAAACAGGACCGAAGGCTACGGCTACAGATGTACAGTAACAGTACACTGAATGTATGGTTGTGATCTAAATTCACTGAGTATAATCTAAGTAGCTAGGTTGATGATCTTAAAACATGGTTAATGGATTTAAGTGATTAAATACTGCTGTTATTAACCTGTCTCCCTGTGAACACTATTAGGCAATCAGAATGGCTCTGGTGACTCTTGAACGTGCCTTTCCTAAAGCTCCAGAAAACAGCTGAGTTCTGTTAAAGGAAACTGATTGTGTGATGGGAAAGAGCGGTACCAGTGTGTACGTGGCTACTCAATGACAGGATTATTCTCCTGGCCAGGGGACAGCCTAACGCAGGGGGTCACGGACATTGGGCACCTCCAGAAGGAGGTGTTAATTGTGAGAAAGGTATGAGAGTTGAGCGCTGATTACTGGAGGCCACTGGGGTCAGCAGAGCATTGAGAGGTGAGATGCACTGTGAGGAGTTACGGCATGTCTGACCCAAGAGAATGTGAGCTCCTCCATACCACTCACCAGAAGAAACCGCGTTAATGATTGTGACAAGTGTCTGCAATTAAGCCAGGGGGACAACACCCTGAAGAGAAAATTATAGATAAAGAGCCAAGGGAGATGGGCTTTCAAGAGCCAGTTGAGAAATGAGGGGATTGCCATTATTTGTTGTGGAGACAGGAACAAAACTTTTTATGTATTGGCTGCCTCATGGGCAAGAATAAGAAAATTTATAGAAGTGTTGATTTTGAACTAATATGTTTATAACATAGTTTTAACTCCTGAAGGTCGTTTGACATGGTGGAGGGCTAAAAATGAAGACAGCTTTTGATTTAGAAAAAAGAAAAGTCTGGATAACAAAATGTAATGGTAAAAGGTTAGTGATGAATTTAATACTGCATTCTGTCTAAAATATACTCATAGAAGGCTGTTGAAAATATTATTTGTTTATAGTGAGAGAGAGACTTCTCGAGTGGAGGAAGGCATGGTAAACTGTGTCTGTCTTTCTGTTGTCGGCCTGCTAGAGCAAGCTGAAGCAAAATAATGATAAGGAAAAATTAAACAAAGCAACCCAGCAGACTGAAAATCTAATGAATAATGAACAGAAATGCTTTGGAACTGGTTAAGAGACCATGTAAAATTAGGTAAAAGCTACAGAAAATGTGAAGTTTAAAATCTTACTTAAAAGTTAAATCTTTTTAGCAATAATATAAAGAAAGGCGAACATTGAGAATGAGTAGTTAAGATATGTGTGTCTAGTATGTGTGTGTGATGGTGACAGCACTTTAGGTCTTGTATGCATTAGTTTGGGGTACTAATATTCCGCCTGAAGAGGGAGTATATTGTTTCATCATTACAGATGGGTTAAGGCAAATGACAAATTTTAAAGAAGCCGATAATTGTGTGTGGATCCGATGAAAAGATGATACAGAACATAGGGCAAGCTTTAAATTGATTGGTCATCAAGCTCTGTCTGGTATTAATTACTTTTGTCTTTTATGATGTTGATTTGAATTACGTTCTGGATCAGTTTAGGTATTTGTGTAAATTAGAATTGTGGAGTTGTAGATCACCATCTGGCATGGGTTGAGATAAATGAAAATGTTATAGATTTGATGGCAACAACAAAGTGACATATTGGCTAAGTCAACATGAAATATGCAGAGAGCCATTTATGATTATTGTGGGCAGAAGGATGAGAATGTTATTTGACTGACAAGTGACCAAGTCTGTACACCACGACCTGACTTGATAGAAACAATTGATGACTTTGAAAATGTTTGTAGATGACTGAATCAAGAGACCAAACAACAGGCCTGAAAAGCAGGATACGCTGTGAGACTCAGGGCCTTTGCCCTTCAAATACTTCGAAAAGAAGATGAGATTGTGGCTTTAAGTGTGTAATATCTTGTTTCAGAGGCAGATAAAGATGTCTGGAGGAAATTTGTCTGAAGGACAACGTTTGGGTTAGTGTTGATGCAAAACTTTATCAAAACACTATGTTAAATGTTATGTTAAATTGATGCTCGAGTTGTGTCGTGCATCAAGAGGGAGATGGTATAACAATTGCCAAATATGGTTTACTAAGGGACAATATATGTTGGGAGGACACTGGGTCTAATTGGGTAAAAGGCCGTCCCAAACAAAATTTGCTTTCTGTAAATGTATTTGCAGGACTGTTTCAACAGGAAACGCCGGGGCAGATGTGGCAGCGAAGGTCACGGCAGAACAGTAGACAAAGAAAACTACGTGTAGTTTTACTATCTGAAAATAACCTCGACATTTTGTTTTCTTTACAGAGAATGGAGCAGAGCATAACTTAAAATTTTCCTTTCACAGAATGTCAGGATTGGATTGCAGCAAACAGGACTGATTCTGTTCCAAAATGTATTAATATTGTGTTGTTGACATGAGTAAAGTGGGTTTAATGTTAATGTAATAGTTGAATGAGTTTCAGGTTGCTGAATAGGCCAAATGTTGAGAATAAATTTGGTACTAATAATGTATATAATCAGTAAACAAATGGTCAAAATTCCACAGGTCACACCAGAAGGACGAGCGGCTAGACAAGCGGTCACTAACAAAATACTTAAGGTCTCCATTCACAGGTGACAGCAGCTAGGAGATGGTCCACTCCACAAACAAGGTTGCAAGGATGGAGATTGCAACACCACCGTCCAAACATCTCACCTTAAACGACGCCAACGAGATTTGATTGGTCACTGATTAATTAGAAAGTATTTTAGGAAAATGAATGGATTGTTTGATTAATCTCTGGGGGTGGGGGTTTCGGGGGTAGGATTGTCGATATTGTGTGTTTCCAGCTCAGTACAGAGACTGGTCAGAGCAGGGATGTTTTGTTAGTGTTACGGGCTGAACAAGACAAGAGACGTGCGGATTCATTCGCAGGGCTTTATTCCAAAACATGGTCATAAACAGGCAAGGTCAATAAACAGTAGACAGGAATGGCAGAGGCATGACACAGAATGATCCTAGGGCAAGCGTGGGTCAACGATCAGCAAACAACATCCAACAGGGGCAAGGCAAAGAGAGATAATCCAGGTAACCAGCAAAATCCAAACGAGGTGCAAACAGAGTCCAAAGGGATAGGCTAAGGGTAAATCCAGGAAACACAGGCTAGAATCAGAAAACAGGCAAGGCAACGAACACTGGATGGGCTCTGTAGAGTAGCTAACACTAGAGGAGCGCTAAATGCAATACAATACTCGGCAGAAGGGAGAGAAAGTCCAAGGCTTATAAAGTGTGTGAGAGTGTGTGATAGTTCTCAGGTGTGAGCGTGATTAGTGGAATCAACTGTGAGAGTAGTCAATGCAATGAATGATGGGGATTGTAGTGAAGTGCAAAAGTCCATGCTGTGATTTGATGACCTCTGGTGGTGATTGACCGGAAGTGCATGGACCAGATTCGTGACATAGCCCCCCTCCAAGGAGCGGCTTCCAGACGCTCTTACACAATCCACGATGGCGATGGAGCAGAGGCGGAACAGGGGCCAGGACAGAGACAAAGATCTCTGGGGCAAAGCAGAAGACCCCCAGACAGGAGCAGAAGACCACCACAGTAGAGCAGACGAAACAAAAGGCCTCCACGGCAGAGCAGAGCACCACCACGGCGGAGCAGCCTGTGCAGGCGACCAGGGCGGAGCAGGCGACCAGGGCGGAGCAGGCCGTGCAGGCGACCAGGGCGGAGCAGGCCGTGCAGTCGGGTCAGGAACCCAGGGCGGAGCAGACTGTGCAGAAGAGACTGAGGACCATGGCAAGAACTGGGACCTAGGGAACACAGAAACACACAAGACGGACAGAGTATCTATGGTCCCAAGGACCAAGGCAGGGAACACAAGTTCGTCAGTACTTTCCCTGTTGACAATTGAGCTGGCAAACAGTTTATGAGCATGCTTATTGACTGTAACTAGACTGACAGACATTCCAAAATCAGACTCTGTGGTAGGAACAGGACAGACATATACTGCATTCATGGTTTCTGAGTTCATGACAGAAAGGGTTAAGAGTTCAACGGCAGGTCCTTGGACTGTGACAGGGCTACTAGAGCCCAAAGAGAGCTCGGGTAAGGTTTCTGGGGTCGTGACTGGACTAGTAGGGCACGAAACAGATTCATAGATTGAACTGGGACAAACACATGGTTCGACAAACACAATGCTTAAATCAGACCTGACAGATAGTTTAAATTCAGACTCGACAGCAGTACTAGGACAGACAGATAACTCCAGTTCAGATTCCTTGATGGAAACAGGCAGGACAGATAGTTCAAAATCAGCCACCTTGGCTAGTTCCAAACACAATGATAGTTCGGCATGGATTGGAACTGGACAGGAAGACGTAACATGAGCAGTCTCTGGCTGGGCGTGGCTGCCGTGAAGCTCTGGCTGGACGTGGCTGACGTGAAGCTCTGGCTGGACGTGGCTGACGTGAAGCTCTGGTTGGACGGCGGTCTCCGGCTGGACGGCGGTCTCCGGCTGGACGGCGGTCTCCGGCTGGACGTCCTCTGGCTCTGACACCTCTGAAGGTTCTGCAGCAGACGCCGCCACCTCTGGAGGTTCTACAGTGGTAGCATCAAGAATCAGGTAAAGATCATTAACAGGACAGGTACAGTTCTCCTCTACGGTCCCCTTGACCGTGACATGACAGGCTGAGAGGACATTGCTGGGCGCTACCACCATACAAGGGGCGAAAGCGAGCACCGCTGCTTCGGGAGGTTCTGCAGCGTGTGCCGCCACCTCTGGAGAAACTGCAGCGGGTGCCATCGCCTGGGGCAGTTCTGAGGTGGTATATGCAGCCCAAATGCAACATAGAGCGATCCCCATCATGGGAAGCGTTTCTGACAGGGTAATTAGTGCAGGAACAGAAGGATGAAAGCGAATAGGTTTGGTTACACCAGCAGCACGTGCAGACCCCAGCGGTGCATCCCTCACACTGGAAACCAGACTAGGAAATCGAAGGACTGACCTTGAATCTCTGGGTTTGGCAGACAGGACGTGATAAGACTCTGGGTGGTCAGCGATGGCATAAGACTCTGGAAAATCCACTGAGATGTGAAGGGACTTGTGACGATCAGTTGAGACATGGCTTGACTCGTGGCGATCCACGGTGACTTGGCTTGACTCGTGATGATCTACAGTGACTTGGCTTGACTCGTGACGATCAACGGTGACTTGGCTTGACTCGTGACGATCAACGGTGACTTGGCTTGACTCGTGACGATCAACGGTGACTTGGCTTGACTCGTGATTGGTAGCTATGACGGAACGGGATGTTGTTGTGTCCGCCATCTTGTGAGTGTGCTGTGGTATGGCCGACATTACATGAGTGAGTGCGGAGTTGCATTCCTCTGCGACACCCACAGTGAAAGCTGAACCAACAGACACCAAGGCATAATCCATAAACTGACTGAGAGATGAACGGGGACCCTCACAGACTAACTGTGATCAGAGCGGTTGATTAATGCCCTCACAGAAGAAATCAATGAGCACGCAATCCGGCAGATCAGAGGAATAGGCGAGATCCAAATACTCTTGTATATACTCCTCGAGCGATCGCGAACCCTGCTTGAGTCTTAATAACATTCGTGCTGTGTCCATACCTGGCCAATTTCCACAGGAAAAGCCGCTGGATCCTTGTGAGGCCGAGTATTCTGTTACGGGCTGAACAAGACAAGAGACGTGCGGATCCATTCGCAGGGCTTTATTCCAAAACATGGTCATAAACAGGCAAGGTCAATAAACAGTAGACAGGAATGGCAGAGGCATGACACAGAATGATCCTAGGGCAAGCGTGGGTCGACGATCAGCAAACAACATCCAACAGGGGCAAGGCAAAGAGAGATAATCCAGGTAACCAGCAAAATCCAAACGAGGTGCAAACTTTTTTTTTTCTCGTTCTAAAAAAATTCCGGTTAACACGCGGTTGTCTCAAGAAATATCTGCGTTACACACGAAAAACACTGAAACGACTGAAAAGGTTGTTGTAGGGGAGACATGGACAGTTGTACACTTTTTGCAATTTTTTGCATACATCAAAAACCATTTTTTACTGGAATAACCTATTTGTTTATATTTTAAGTCAATTCCAAAATTAATTTTATATACAGTCTCTCCATGTTTACACCGTCCCAGAGTCTGGGCGGTTGTAACATGTCTAAAGTATAGGTACATTATGAATTACAATCATATAAACTACTCAAAATGGACAATATTATTTATCAGTATCCCAGCGTGCACCTTGACGTTAATTTTACATCAATATGGACATAAACTGTGATGTCAAAATAATTAACGAAATAGGTAATAAATGAAAAGTCCATATTTTAAGTCAAAGTTGTCGTCAATTGATGTCAAGATTTTTGACATCTGCCTAATTATGTAAAACTTCACCAACACCATCAGATCACCTTTATCTTTGTTATTGGCTGTTCACCAACTCAGTTTCAGCAGCCATACAAAATCTAAAGTTAAATTACATTAGGGTCTAGAGCCCTAACTATAGCTAACATTGAGCACATAAATGGTGGACTTTTGTGATTTTCTCCTTCTGTCATTCCTGATTGTTATCATCAGGTGTTATCAAATAATGACCATCATCATCAACTTAATCATTCTCATTACTTTAACACTGCTTCAGACACTGTTGAAAACAGTCAATGTTTGATGTCACATTTATGTTGAATTGTATCGAAGCTTGTTTTTGAATGGATATCAAAAACTTGGCATTACAATGACATTGTTGTTAGATTTTTTATAGTATTTATTTCCTAAGATATTCAATTGTGTTAATGTTTATGTGTGTACTTTGCTTGTGCGTGCGTGACGTTTTCTGGATTATATGGGACAGGGACATCTTTGCCGTAGGAACATGGTCAGGTTTGGCTGTTTATTCCAGTACCAGTTTGTCTGTGTCCTTAAGAAAAACTGAACAGAAGTGGGGGTCTCTTATCTGGGTGGAAATGTTACAGGAGGGGTGAGAAGGTACTTGAAAAGAGTTATAAAGCTGTTCTCATGTCTTCTGGTGCGCGCACTACACTTCAAAGAATGTAACAGGCTGTGATGGCGACCTGGGCTTCTTGCATGAATAAATTTTTCTCTGTTTTAATTTGAATCTGGAGTGTCTTTACGCATGTGAATGATGTTTACAGAAGTTTTGCCACAAATTTGGTGTCAGAGTGGATTCCTGGGCGGTGCCTCCTGGACCTGGAGGGATGGTGTATTGGCCACATGGACTGAGCAAGCTTCCAGCTTACCTCGTAAGTTTCAGAGAGAGGGGGGCGACCGCTATCAGGGCAGGAGAAGCTCCAAGGAATCAGATGGAATCGAACCCGTGGCTACTCATGAAATCTCTGGTAAGAGACGGCTAAAATATTTTTCTTTTGGGCTAAAATATTTTTCAAAGAGTGAAACTGAACCATATTGGCTGAGGGCTGTTTCTGTGGTACGTAATCTGAGATTAATTGAGATCTATATAGATCAAGAAAATTTCAAACAGATACGAGGGAAAATAATCTGAGATTAATTGAGGTCTGTAACAGATCAAGAGATTTATTAATTGAGAACTGTGACAGATCAAGAGATTTCAAACAGATAGGCAACCTGGAAATGAGTTGTTCCACCGGACGGAGCAAATTGTTTTTAAGGTGCTGAGGCTAAATAGGGGGAACCAGAACAATCGTAACATATTTTTTTGGTAAACCATAATTAGGAGGGCACTGATAGTGCAACCTGACCGATTTGGGTTAAAAGGAAAGAATCGGGTCTGTTGGAGACGTCTGACAGATTAAGAAAACGCGCGTTGAAGAGAAATCCACAGAGAACAGAGAAGCAGCCAGTATGGGGATGTCTCAAAAGCAAGCTTGCGAAATTTGGTACACCGGTGTTTTGTCAAATGAGATCAAATTTAAAGGGGCAGAAATTTATGATATTGAGCGCCACAAGATTAAAGATGGTGCGGGAATCAGTTGAACAGAGCAGTGAGAAACAAAAGTTGTGTCTGCGTTCAATGTGTGTAAAAAATGTGAACAGATAATGGATTGTTGGCTTGAAGATAAAATGTCGAACTGCCAGGAGAAATAAAGTTTTTACTTCTTCATCCAGTAAATGGATGCATGACATTAGATGTCTTAAGAACTTAAATTTATATGATATGGATTGAAGTAGCAAGCAGCAATAAGGCTGTCTGTGTGAAATAGAGTGATAGAGTGATAGAAAAAGAGAGAACTGTAAGTGAGAAACTTGATGGAAGAGGGAAAAGGGAAAAAACAAGAAGGTTGGTGTGTGAGATATGTTTGTGTGAGGATTGTGCAAACAATCATGTTCTGGTTAGATAATGAAGGAACTGGCATGTTTGAGAAAAGAAAGGAGAGGATACAGAATGAAAATGGCATGTAGGGGAAGATTGAGATGAAATATAGTAGGAAAAAACTATATGTGATGAAAATAAAATGTCAGACAGAATTTATGGAAGTCAAATTAACTGTTTAATTGGTATGAGAATTCAGTTTAAGAATAAAATAAGGCATTGTATGATTAACATGATATGAAGAATGTTTTAAGCAGAATGGGGAACAATTCTATATTTTTAATGGTAAAATAATGATTGAAATTAGGTTTAGTCCCAAAGATTCTAGAAATCAATAATGTATAATGTCGGATATTTTGTTGATATTAAGTCGTTGAAGCGAAAGATATTGAAAACAAATTAGAATATAATGAGCATTTCCATGCAGCTTATGAAAATTAATGTTGTGCCAATAATAATGATGTTGTATCTGCCACTGTTGGACTGTAAAAGAATACAGAGAACTGCTTATCAGTGGCTCTGTTTGCATTCCTAAATGGAACACACTGGGTTTGCAGGGTGTGCAGTAAGTTAGAGCAGAAGGAGAGTGTTTTAATTATGGTCAGCAGGACCATTTTAACACGCAACTGTAAATGCCCAACTAAGAAGGTGTTTGAAAATGTGATAGTGACACATTTCTGGTAATAATGTGGGATTGAAAGTAGATCAGTGTTTAATGTGAAGATATTAACATTTTCGTCTGAGAAAGAATAGGAGATAAAAAAAACAAGGTCAAAAGATTGAAGTCTTAAAGTGAATCCTTTTGAAGAAAATATCTATAATAGTAATTATTATAAGTGAATTGATGAATAAAATTGGATGTAAAATTATGGATAATGACAACAAATGTGAGTTGCAGGAAGGAAAAAGTAACTAAAAGGATGATTGTGTTTTAATTAAACATTTTAAAAGGATTCAGGATTATATAGAGAGACAAATCTCACGGATGATTTATAATGACTGCGAAAGATGCAGAGTAGCCTTGTCAAATTTAGTGTGAATCCTGATTGGAGATTGATAAACTCCTAGGAAAAAACTTTGAGGTCAGATATTAAACTATGGTAATTAGAAACTTGACAATTAAAATTGAGATGAAATGTTAAACGTTATGGAGAACTAGAATAATTAATTAAGATCAAATAAGCAGAGGCAGTAGGCTACTGAATTAACAGTTCCTAAATGTAAAATGTAAAAGGCATCTGATTAAACAAACAGCTTGAAAAGTGTTGACCATGAGAGAACTAGAAGCTGATGTTTTTGCTTTCAAAAGATAAGTTTGTTAGGAGCTGTAATGAAACAGCTCGCTTATCTGAATCTGATGTCTGCTGTGGCTGTAAACGGCCAGTACGACAGAGACTCAATCTGAGTGGAGATTTGTAATGTCTAAATTCCCTGTATGGGCAAAAGACAACTATAAAATTATGTTTATTGGAAACACATGTCATTTCTGACAAAGATGCCTTAAGCTGGGATAGTTAAAAGATGATAGATAAAGTTTAATGATTTGTTGAAGTTAGAAGTTTTGAGAGAACAGTTTACCGGTCCTGAGTGCCTCAGAGTCTCTCTCAGTCAATGTCAGCTAACATGCTGTTATCTGAGTCTGTGTCATAAGTAATAATAAGCTATTTATAGTAAAGCACAGTGTTTCAGTGAAAAATCAGACACATTGATGTAAAAGAAATCATTGCCATTAAGAGGGCAATTTGTATTTGTGAATGTTTTAAAATGTAAAACTGAATGACTTTAAAGAAGTCTTTAAAATAATAATGCAGATCTTAAAAGATAGAAGTGACATTTTTGATTATTTTATTTTAGGACCAGTCACTTCTCTGTCTTATCTTAAGTCTCCACCATTGAAACAGGACCGAAGGCTACGGCTACAGATGTACAGTAACAGTACACTGAATGTATGGTTGTGATCTAAATTCACTGAGTATAATCTAAGTAGCTAGGTTGATGATCTTAAAACATGGTTAATGGATTTAAGTGATTAAATACTGCTGTTATTAACCTGTCTCCCTGTGAACACTATTAGGCAATCAGAATGGCTCTGGTGACTCTTGAACGTGCCTTTCCTAAAGCTCCAGAAAACAGCTGAGTTCTGTTAAAGGAAACTGATTGTGTGATGGGAAAGAGCGGTACCAGTGTGTACGTGGCTACTCAATGACAGGATTATTCTCCTGGCCAGGGGACAGCCTAACGCAGGGGTCACGGACATTGGGCACCTCCAGAAGGAGGTGTTAATTGTGAGAAAGGTATGAGAGTTGAGCGCTGATTACTGGAGGCCACTGGGGTCAGCAGAGCATTGAGAGGTGAGATGCACTGTGAGGAGTTACGGCATGTCTGACCCAAGAGAATGTGAGCTCCTCCATACCACTCACCAGAAGAAACCGCGTTAATGATTGTGACAAGTGTCTGCAATTAAGCCAGGGGGACAACACCCTGAAGAGAAAATTATAGATAAAGAGCCAAGGGAGATGGGCTTTCAAGAGCCAGTTGAGAAATGAGGGGATTGCCATTATTTGTTGTGGAGACAGGAACAAAACTTTTTATGTATTGGCTGCCTCATGGGCAAGAATAAGAAAATTTATAGAAGTGTTGATTTTGAACTAATATGTTTATAACATAGTTTTAACTCCTGAAGGTCGTTTGACATGGTGGAGGGCTAAAAATGAAGACAGCTTTTGATTTAGAAAAAAGAAAAGTCTGGATAACAAAATGTAATGGTAAAAGGTTAGTGATGAATTTAATACTGCATTCTGTCTAAAATATACTCATAGAAGGCTGTTGAAAATATTATTTGTTTATAGTGAGAGAGAGACTTCTCGAGTGGAGGAAGGCATGGTAAACTGTGTCTGTCTTTCTGTTGTCGGCCTGCTAGAGCAAGCTGAAGCAAAATAATGATAAGGAAAAATTAAACAAAGCAACCCAGCAGACTGAAAATCTAATGAATAATGAACAGAAATGCTTTGGAACTGGTTAAGAGACCATGTAAAATTAGGTAAAAGCTACAGAAAATGTGAAGTTTAAAATCTTACTTAAAAGTTAAATCTTTTTAGCAATAATATAAAGAAAGGCGAACATTGAGAATGAGTAGTTAAGATATGTGTGTCTAGTATGTGTGTGTGATGGTGACAGCACTTTAGGTCTTGTATGCATTAGTTTGGGGTACTAATATTCCGCCTGAAGAGGGAGTATATTGTTTCATCATTACAGATGGGTTAAGGCAAATGACAAATTTTAAAGAAGCCGATAATTGTGTGTGGATCCGATGAAAAGATGATACAGAACATAGGGCAAGCTTTAAATTGATTGGTCATCAAGCTCTGTCTGGTATTAATTACTTTTGTCTTTTATGATGTTGATTTGAATTACGTTCTGGATCAGTTTAGGTATTTGTGTAAATTAGAATTGTGGAGTTGTAGATCACCATCTGGCATGGGTTGAGATAAATGAAAATGTTATAGATTTGATGGCAACAACAAAGTGACATATTGGCTAAGTCAACATGAAATATGCAGAGAGCCATTTATGATTATTGTGGGCAGAAGGATGAGAATGTTATTTGACTGACAAGTGACCAAGTCTGTACACCACGACCTGACTTGATAGAAACAATTGATGACTTTGAAAATGTTTGTAGATGACTGAATCAAGAGACCAAACAACAGGCCTGAAAAGCAGGATACGCTGTGAGACTCAGGGCCTTTGCCCTTCAAATACTTCGAAAAGAAGATGAGATTGTGGCTTTAAGTGTGTAATATCTTGTTTCAGAGGCAGATAAAGATGTCTGGAGGAAATTTGTCTGAAGGACAACGTTTGGGTTAGTGTTGATGCAAAACTTTATCAAAACACTATGTTAAATGTTATGTTAAATTGATGCTCGAGTTGTGTCGTGCATCAAGAGGGAGATGGTATAACAATTGCCAAATATGGTTTACTAAGGGACAATATATGTTGGGAGGACACTGGGTCTAATTGGGTAAAAGGCCGTCCCAAACAAAATTTGCTTTCTGTAAATGTATTTGCAGGACTGTTTCAACAGGAAACGCCGGGGCAGATGTGGCAGCGAAGGTCACGGCAGAACAGTAGACAAAAGAAACTACGTGTAGTTTTACTATCTGAAAATAACCTCGACATTTGTTTTCTTTACAGAGAATGGAGCAGAGCATAACTTAAAATTTTCCTTTCACAGAATGTCAGGATTGGATTGCAGCAAACAGGACTGATTCTGTTCCAAAATGTATTAATATTGTGTTGTTGACATGAGTAAAGTGGGTTTAATGTTAATGTAATAGTTGAATGAGTTTCAGGTTGCTGAATAGGCCAAATGTTGAGAATAAATTTGGTACTAATAATGTATATAATCAGTAAACAAATGGTCAAAATTCCACAGGTCACACCAGAAGGACGAGCGCTAGACAAGCGGTCACTAACAAAATACTTAAGGTCTCCATTCACAGGTGACAGCAGCTAGGAGATGGTCCACTCCACAAACAAGGTTGCAAGGATGGAGATTGCAACACCACCGTCCAAACATCTCACCTTAAACGACGCCAACGAGATTTGATTGGTCACTGATTAATTAGAAAGTATTTTAGGAAAATGAATGGATTGTTTGATTAATCTCTGGGGGTGGGGGTTTCGGGGGTAGGATTGTCGATATTGTGTGTTTCCAGCTCAGTACAGAGACTGGTCAGAGCAGGGATGTTTTGTTAGTGTTACGGGCTGAACAAGACAAGAGACGTGCGGATTCATTCGCAGGGCTTTATTCCAAAACATGGTCATAAACAGGCAAGGTCAATAAACAGTAGACAGGAATGGCAGAGGCATGACACAGAATGATCCTAGGGCAAGCGTGGGTCAACGATCAGCAAACAACATCCAACAGGGGCAAGGCAAAGAGAGATAATCCAGGTAACCAGCAAAATCCAAACGAGGTGCAAACAGAGTCCAAAGGGATAGGCTAAGGGTAAATCCAGGAAACACAGGCTAGAATCAGAAAACAGGCAAGGCAACGAACACTGGATGGGCTCTGTAGAGTAGCTAACACTAGAGGAGCGCTAAATGCAATACAATACTCGGCAGAAGGGAGAGAAAGTCCAAGGCTTATAAAGTGTGTGAGAGTGTGTGATAGTTCTCAGGTGTGAGCGTGATTAGTGGAATCAACTGTGAGAGTAGTCAATGCAATGAATGATGGGGATTGTAGTGAAGTGCAAAAGTCCATGCTGTGATTTGATGACCTCTGGTGGTGATTGACCGGAAGTGCATGGACCAGATTCGTGACATAGCCCCCCTCCAAGGAGCGGCTTCCAGACGCTCTTACACAATCCACGATGGCGATGGAGCAGAGGCGGAACAGGGGCCAGGACAGAGACAAAGATCTCTGGGGCAAAGCAGAAGACCCCCAGACAGGAGCAGAAGACCACCACAGTAGAGCAGACGAAACAAAAGGCCTCCACGGCAGAGCAGAGCACCACCACGGCGGAGCAGCCTGTGCAGGCGACCAGGGCGGAGCAGGCGACCAGGGCGGAGCAGGCCGTGCAGGCGACCAGGGCGGAGCAGGCCGTGCAGTCGGGTCAGGAACCCAGGGCGGAGCAGACTGTGCAGAAGAGACTGAGGACCATGGCAAGAACTGGGACCTAGGGAACACAGAAACACACAAGACGGACAGAGTATCTATGGTCCCAAGGACCAAGGCAGGGAACACAAGTTCGTCAGTACTTTCCCTGTTGACAATTGAGCTGGCAAACAGTTTATGAGCATGCTTATTGACTGTAACTAGACTGACAGACATTCCAAAATCAGACTCTGTGGTAGGAACAGGACAGACATATACTGCATTCATGGTTTCTGAGTTCATGACAGAAAGGGTTAAGAGTTCAACGGCAGGTCCTTGGACTGTGACAGGGCTACTAGAGCCCAAAGAGAGCTCGGGTAAGGTTTCTGGGGTCGTGACTGGACTAGTAGGGCACGAAACAGATTCATAGATTGAACTGGGACAAACACATGGTTCGACAAACACAATGCTTAAATCAGACCTGACAGATAGTTTAAATTCAGACTCGACAGCAGTACTAGGACAGACAGATAACTCCAGTTCAGATTCCTTGATGGAAACAGGCAGGACAGATAGTTCAAAATCAGCCACCTTGGCTAGTTCCAAACACAATGATAGTTCGGCATGGATTGGAACTGGACAGGAAGACGTAACATGAGCAGTCTCTGGCTGGGCGTGGCTGCCGTGAAGCTCTGGCTGGACGTGGCTGACGTGAAGCTCTGGCTGGACGTGGCTGACGTGAAGCTCTGGTTGGACGGCGGTCTCCGGCTGGACGGCGGTCTCCGGCTGGACGGCGGTCTCCGGCTGGACGTCCTCTGGCTCTGACACCTCTGAAGGTTCTGCAGCAGACGCCGCCACCTCTGGAGGTTCTACAGTGGTAGCATCAAGAATCAGGTAAAGATCATTAACAGGACAGGTACAGTTCTCCTCTACGGTCCCCTTGACCGTGACATGACAGGCTGAGAGGACATTGCTGGGCGCTACCACCATACAAGGGGCGAAAGCGAGCACCGCTGCTTCGGGAGGTTCTGCAGCGTGTGCCGCCACCTCTGGAGAAACTGCAGCGGGTGCCATCGCCTGGGGCAGTTCTGAGGTGGTATATGCAGCCCAAATGCAACATAGAGCGATCCCCATCATGGGAAGCGTTTCTGACAGGGTAATTAGTGCAGGAACAGAAGGATGAAAGCGAATAGGTTTGGTTACACCAGCAGCACGTGCAGACCCCAGCGGTGCATCCCTCACACTGGAAACCAGACTAGGAAATCGAAGGACTGACCTTGAATCTCTGGGTTTGGCAGACAGGACGTGATAAGACTCTGGGTGGTCAGCGATGGCATAAGACTCTGGAAAATCCACTGAGATGTGAAGGGACTTGTGACGATCAGTTGAGACATGGCTTGACTCGTGGCGATCCACGGTGACTTGGCTTGACTCGTGATGATCTACAGTGACTTGGCTTGACTCGTGACGATCAACGGTGACTTGGCTTGACTCGTGACGATCAACGGTGACTTGGCTTGACTCGTGACGATCAACGGTGACTTGGCTTGACTCGTGATTGGTAGCTATGACGGAACGGGATGTTGTTGTGTCCGCCATCTTGTGAGTGTGCTGTGGTATGGCCGACATTACATGAGTGAGTGCGGAGTTGCATTCCTCTGCGACACCCACAGTGAAAGCTGAACCAACAGACACCAAGGCATAATCCATAAACTGACTGAGAGATGAACGGGGACCCTCACAGACTAACTGTGATCAGAGCGGTTGATTAATGCCCTCACAGAAGAAATCAATGAGCACGCAATCCGGCAGATCAGAGGAATAGGCGAGATCCAAATACTCTTGTATATACTCCTCGAGCGATCGCGAACCCTGCTTGAGTCTTAATAACATTCGTGCTGTGTCCATACCTGGCCAATTTCCACAGGAAAAGCCGCTGGATCCTTGTGAGGCCGAGTATTCTGTTACGGGCTGAACAAGACAAGAGACGTGCGGATCCATTCGCAGGGCTTTATTCCAAAACATGGTCATAAACAGGCAAGGTCAATAAACAGTAGACAGGAATGGCAGAGGCATGACACAGAATGATCCTAGGGCAAGCGTGGGTCGACGATCAGCAAACAACATCCAACAGGGGCAAGGCAAAGAGAGATAATCCAGGTAACCAGCAAAATCCAAACGAGGTGCAAACAGAGTCCAAAGGGATAGGCTAAGGGTAAATCCAGGAAACACAGGCTAGAATCAGAAAACAGGCAAGGCAACGAACACTGGATGGGCTCTGTAGAGTAGCTAACACTAGAGGAGCGCTAAATGCAATACAATACTCGGCAGAAGGGAGAGAAAGTCCAAGGCTTATAAAGTGTGTGAGAGTGTGTGATAGTTCTCAGGTGTGAGCGTGATTAGTGGAATCAACTGTGAGAGTAGTCAATGCAATGAATGATGGGGATTGTAGTGAAGTGCAAAAGTCCATGCTGTGATTTGGTGACCTCTGGTGGTGATTGACCGGAAGTGCATGGACCAGATTCGTGACAGTTAGATTGGTAAAAATTACAATTTTATCCAAATGATGATGATGATGATGATACAAGTAGTGGGAGCTATAGTCAAATGAATTAATTGTTGGGGTATGTTTTCTTTTTCTTCCTTTGAATGTTTTTGATATGAACAGAGTTAAAAAAAAAAAACTGTGGTTATCCGCTTCGCTATGAGATGATGGATTTTATTCTACTTTTATTCTTTGTATTTTGATGATCTGTTGAAATAACCAGTGTGAATTGATGGTTTTGTTTTATTTTTCCTAACTAATCTGTACACTATTTCTTGTTTAACTGAGGTGACTGAGGGTTCGATCAAGGTCGAGAGTGCGATAGCAGTGTCTATTCATTCAGCCCGGCTTCAGATAAGCTCTTTACTTGCTTGCTAATATTTAAGGGACTATCCTTACAAAAAACAACCTAAACTTTTTCTTTTCAAATGTTATTTTCACAAATGTTTAAGAAGAGTGATCAGTTATGCGAAAACTAGAGATGAAGAGTAGTGTGATGATATGACTTAAAATTTGTCTTTTTGTTTATTATTGTGATTATGGGTAATCTGAATGATAAAAAGTGTGGAATTGTTGTAGAAATTTTAATAGTCATTTATTCCTAATCTATTCAATGTGTAAAAGTATATGTGTGTGTACGTGCTTGTGCGTGACGTTTCAGGAATATATGGGACAGGACATCTTGACCTTAGGAATGGTCAGGTTTGGCTAGTTTATTCCAGTACCAGTTTGTGTCCTTAAGAAAAACTGAACAGAAGTGGGGGCCTTATCTGGGTGGAAAAGTACAGCGGGTGAGAAGGAACCTTGAAAAGAGTATAAATGCTGTCTCATGTCTTCCTGGTGCGCGCCACTCACTTCACAGAATGTAACAGCTGTGATGGCGACTGGGCCTTCTTGCAAGAATAAATATTTCTCTTTTTATTAATTTGACTCTGAGTGTCTCTTACGCAGTGATGATGTTTAACAGAAGTTTTTGCCACAACAACATCAACATCATGACATCCTGACGTCAAATAGATGTAGAATTGACATCAAATGCCATCAAAGCATGACATCAAAATAACATCAAAATGATATCCGGAGTGGTCAAAATCTTGACATCAAATTGACATTGAAACTTTGATGTCAATATGACTTTCATTTTTGACTTATTTCGTAACGTCGTTTTGACCAATGTTTGATGTCGTATTTATGTTAAATTGACATCAAATGCACAATGTTATTGTGACTATTCATTTCATATTTCTAAGTAGCCTACTGATTACCCTTTCCAGCATAGGAAATGGGACTCCCCTGTCTGTCTGCTTATTTCTTCTATTTGGCATGCTGTAAGCAATCACGTTTCCACTGACTATTTTTATATAAAAAAAGATAATTACCTTAAAATGTGATTTGATGACATTTTACATTTAATTTGCAATGCACAGTGCATATTTTACTTTTAATTTGCACATTAAATGAAAACTATGCAGTTTTTTTATAGCTTAATTAGTTTTTAAAATATGAATGAAACTTGGTTGGTGATTCTGGGAGAGTTGTAACAGGGCGTTACAACCGTCCCAGTATCACCAACCATGGTTTCATCTCATGTGAGCTAGCTTGACTGCTAGTTTGACACTTGTTTGCCATTTCTATTTTTAGCTTACAAAACAGTGATTCTAATAATACTTGTTTGAATTCATAAACATTTTATCTTATAACAGCATCCAAAAAAATACATCAGAAAGAAAAGTAATTTTTTTACCTCAAAAACAACCTTTTGTCAATAACTCTGTCAGGAAGTTTCTAATGTGGCTCCTTTTTGGCAAAAATGGAGGGAAACTAATTGAGCATAAGCAAAGTGAGTGTCATCACTCTAGGTTGTTTCTGATTGGAGGAATTCAAGGTGTTACAACCGTCCCCTGTTACAACTGTCCCTGGTCTCCCCTAGTAGCCTATATATGTCAGACCAGTACGAGACGCTGTAATTCTGACACAGATACACTAAAAATAGAGAAGAAGACTTGCGCATAACCCAGCGGGCACCATGATATCAATTTGACGTCAAGACATGATCAAGATATTGTATATCATTTTAAGGTCAGTTTGAAAAGAAAATGTCTTCCAGTGGTAATTAGATGAAAAGAGAAAGATAATACCCACACTGAAATTGGTTTATGTATATGCAGGTCAATATGTTTGACATTCAGTTTACATCAAATCAATGTCAAGGATTGGTTTTGACGTCAATTTGATTTGCATATTTGACCTGTTCCTTGACAGTGATTTTGACATCAATTTGATGTTTTTTCAACATCAATTGCCCACTGGGAAACCTTGCGCGCTGTAGCCTATACAATAATATACAGCAATATTAGGCACAGTAGCTTCTTTTCTTTTTTACCAAGAACTTTATTGAACAATATGAAAAACCATAACTGGTACAAAATAGGGATGAATCACGATAGTCGATTAGTTAGCAGATGCATAAGCTGGCCACAAAGACCCGGCAAATAGCCTAATCATTATGAATGTCAAATATAGCAGACATTTTAATTGTTTATTAATAAACCAGTGTTTTGTGTGACGATGCTGACTCGCCACCTTCGCAGTGTTGTGAATGTGCCTAGAGAGAAATGCACACTTCATACGGATTGTTAGAGTTGTCTGTTTCTTTTCGTTTTGAATTGTTTTGTTTAAAAGTAGACATTTCAAGCTTAGATATATTTCTGAGTTCATGTTCATTTATGAGACAAGCTCCAGTTCTCGTGCGATGCAAGTTATATCGCGTCAGCGCCTCCATGATTAAAGGGTATTGTCTGCTATTTGCTTTTTATTTATTTAATCCAGGCAATTAGTTAATCAAACATTGATTAAAATTAAGATACATTTTTTACAAAACGAAATTCACTTTAAAGAATGGCTTTATACAAAAAAAACTTAATGAATTGGTCAAAATGATGTCTCGATATTGCGCATCTTACTCACGCTGTTCACTTTCCATATGGCCTAATCAACATATATGAAATGGAAAAATAACATTATTTAAACATAAATATGAAACTAACTTTTCTTTAATGGCTACAACATGTAGGCCTACAGTACAGAGAAATTTAATGTCGGAGCAAACGCCGTGTCACCGGTGAGCATGAGAGGCAGAGGTGCGTTTTTTGAAGAATAATCAAATAATTCCCAGCGATCGTCGAATATTATTTTTGCTTGACATGCCCATCCCTAAAAAAATACGAAATGTCTCAGACAAAATACAAGCATCATAGCATAAGAACGAAATATAAATAAATAAATAAATAAATAATATAATATAAAAATTAGGGCTGTCAAACGATTAATCGCGATTAATCGCATCCAAAATAAAAGTTTGTGTTTACATAATATATGTGTGTGTACTGTGTATAATTATTTTGTATATATAAATACACACACATGCATGTATATATTTAAGAAATATTTGCATGTATATATTTTATATATATTTATACATAATTGATATTATATATAAATATAAATATTTTATATATTAATAACACATTTTTCTTAAATATACACATGCATTGTGTGTATTTATATATACAAAATAATTATACACAGTACACACACATATATTATGTAAACACAAACTTTTATTTTGGATGCGATTAATCGCGATTAATCGTTTGACAGCCCTAATAAAAATACATTAAAGTAGGCCTAAATAATAAATCAATAGGCCTAAATAAATAAATAAAAGAGGCTCAGAGCTTCTGAAGCATGAACTCAAGCAAGTAGTCGCAGTTGTTGTTGCTGTTATGGCTACTGATTTAGCGTGTCTAACTAGTCGACACGTGGGGTGATGACATCATCGTTTCAGAAAATATACGGATTGGCCTTAGACACGAAACCGCAAGGGTGTCATTTTCAGATTTATCCACTTTTTCAAAAAATAGCGGTTTCACTCTCCCAAAACGCCGGATCCGTGTGGACGAAACGCCAATACGATAAAAAATGTATACGTATACAGCGAAACGCGTCTTCGTGTGGACGGGCCCTTAGACTTTCCCCTAGAATGTGAAATTGAATTTATGTTGGCATAGTTAAATAACAAGAGTTCAGTACATGGACATGACATACAGTGAGTCTCAAACACCATTGTTTTCTCCTTCTTATTTAAATCTCATTTTTGAAAAAACACCCATGAAAAACAGGCGAATATCCACATAACACGACTGTGACGCAACAGTCGGGATCATTAAAATGTACGCCTCCAAAAATTTGCATATGCCAGCCCATGCTCAATGCCAGGCACTGCGCAGCCGAATCATCGGAAGTTCTGCAGGTGAAGAAATAAGCGAGGATCATTGGGAAAATGGCAGATAAATGTTATGTTCCAGCCAGGCTGTGCAGAGAAGGTGAGGACTTTTCATACCCTTCCCACAGAAAAGAAATGTCAACAGGCGTGGTTGATGTTTAATCGGATACCACAACAGTTTAATTCGAAGTTGTTAGTTCCCTTTCGAGGGAACTTGAACTGCGTCATCAGAAACGACTCTTTGGGGACGCTCCCTTAGCGTGCGCCTCTGAAGTAAGAATGAAATTAATCCAATCCTTATTGGTGTTGCGTCGTGACGTAACATGTGACGGCATAACCGGATGCATAAAAGTGACGCTGACACACACACACATCAGCTTTCGCTCTTCAGCAAGCGCTCTGTGTTACGACTGTCTGTCTTATTTTGTGTTGTTTTGTCTGATTCCTCATATATATATATAAATATATATATATTATGGCCACTGAACAGTTCAAGAAGTGTGTGCACCCCTGCCCTTGTTTCATTACAGGTGGGGACACGCATGTTTTGTGTGTGAACTGTTTGGGAGCGCAGCATGCACAGGCAGCTCTCGAGGGAACTGTGTGAAGACTGTGAAGCACTACCCATGAGAGTGCTGCCTCCCGGCTGGCTGCTTTGATGACCATGGTCGGGCTCGCGTTCCCCACGGTTCTGGTCCCGCGTCTGTTTAGGCAGCGCGGCGATTGAGATCGTGGGGTTCGCAGCGGGATCTTGCAGATGAAAATGAGACTTCTGCGGCACTTTCTCATTCTTCGTCTGAGGATCCCGAGCCTACTGTGAGTGGTGCAGAAGCCCGCAGTCGCGCTTCTTCTGCCCACGAACAGGTCCCGATGCTTGAGCTCTCTGCTTCCGAGGAAGTGGATGTGCTCAGCATCGATGCGGACGACCGTGAGTTAGGCGCGCCGGTTCACGGCCAAGCTTATGAGGAGCTGGTGGAGGTTGTGACGCGTGCCGTGGCCAGACTTAATATCAGCTGGCCAAAAGATGAGCAGGGAACGCAAGTCAAAAGCAAATTAGACGAGCGTTTCCTGCGACACAGGTAACAGCCTCAGTCGCCGGGGTTTGCCGTTTTTCCCCGATCTCCACAAAGAGATCTCGAGATCGTGGGATAAACCGCATTCGTCCTGTGCGGGCCGGCCTATAGGACATGCTAATGGTACCTTTTTGCTTGATGCGCCGCTCTCGCCCTCTGGCCTGTTCGGCGACGCCGTTACATCGGTCATCGACAGGTTTCAGGAGGCGAAGAAACAATCTGCGGCGTTTCAGCAGTTCCTTCCCCGTAAATGTAAATCTAAATCTAAATCGACTAGGGTGGGGCAAGCAGATCAGCCCCAGCCATCAGCCATCTCCTCGCACTGCGCAGAGCAAAAGGAGCTTGTCAACAGAGGAAACGCTCCCAGCAGAAGTCCTCCAGCCAGAGGGGCGACCTGAGTGACGTCCTTCAGGCTAGGAGGGCTTCGGGGAAAGAGGTCCTAACCTAAGTAGTAGAACCTCGGAGGGCTGTCCCCCCCGCTGCAGAGCTACCGAAGTTGTTCTCGCAGCGGAGTCCTCAGGAAATCCTTTTCCTGCCGTCTCTGACGCTCCGGGCCACATCAATTTCCAGCGAACGCACACCGTGCCGTTCGTGTCAAATTCAAAATATAAAAAACGAGCATCAATTGTGGTCACAAAAACCATATCGACTAAATTCTGCCGGTAACCATATCGACTAAATTCTCTCGCTTCAGGAAGTCGAGAACAGTGCTCGAAAAGCACCCGAGACTAGCCTCGAGAGGCTGGTTCCCTTAGTAGATTTTGTAGAGGCATGGTATCATCTTTCCAACATATCTGCATGGGTCCTGCATATAATAAAATCAGGGTACAGACTGCAGTTCGGGCACCGCCCCCCCAAATTCTCTGGGGTGGTGCAGACTACAGTGGTTCCGGAGCAGGCTCAGGTGATGGAACAAGAAGTGCAATCTCTGCTGCTAAAGGAGGCCATAGAACGTGTTCCTCATTCAGACAGGGAGTCCGGATTTTACAGCCGGTACTTTATATTTCGAAAGAAGGATGGGGGATTAAGGCCGATTTTAGATCTCAGAGTTTTGAACCGGTCTTTGAGGAGGTTCAGGTTCAAAATGTTTACAATTCCTTCATCGTGAGTCAGATCAGATCCGAGGACTGGTTTGTCACGATAGATCTAAAAGACGCCTATTTTCATGTATCTATCCTTCCATGTCACAGGAGGTTCCTGAGGTTCGCTTTCGGGGGCCAATATCGGGTTCTTCCGTTTGGCCTAGCACTCTCTCCCAGCACATTCACCAAATGTATGGATGCAGCTCTTGCTCCACTTAGACTTCAGGGCAACCGCATACTGAATTATATTGAAACTGGCTCATTCTAGCCCAGTTTCGAGAAATGGCGGTTTGGCATCGAGATGTCGTCCTTGGCCACATTCGAAATTTGGGGTTGAGACTCAACACAAAAAAGAGATTTTAGAACCGTCCCAGTGCACAACGTTTCTGGGCGTCGTGTGGAACTCGATTACGATGCAGGCACGCATGTCTCCTGCACGTATCGAGTCCATTCTGGCGATGGTGTCCGGGTTAAAGCCTAGGCCAGACCATCACTGTAAAGCAATTTCAAAGACTGCTGGGCCTCATGGCAGCGGCATCAATGGCAGCGGCATCCAACATTATACCTTTGGGCCTTCTTCACATGAGGCCCCTCCAGTGGTGGCTGAAAGCCAAGGGGTTTACCCCCAAGGGGAATCCGTTTCGTATGATCAGAGTAAGCGCAGATGCCTTTGTTCTCTACTAATATGGAAGAAACCTTGGTTCTTCTTGGACCAAGAAACCTTGGTTCCTGTACAAGGGCCAGTGTTGGGAGCGTCATGTCGCCGGAAAACCGTTTCGACAGACCTCCTCCTCACTGGCTGGGGCGCGGTCATGGACGGCCGCTTTGCCAGGGGCCTGTGGCAGGACCATCATCATTCTTGGCACATAAACTTTCTAGAGATGTCTGCTGTGTTCAGGGCTCTGAGGAGCTTCCTTCCAGACATCAAAGGTTACCATGTACTAGGTACGTTCGGACAATACATCAGTTGTAGCTTATCTGAACCGACAAGGCGGACTCAGATCGCGCCCTCTGTGCAGACTGGCGCATCAGATAATTCTTTGGTCCCAAGGAAAAATACTGTCTATCAGTGCAATGTATGTTCAGGGAGTTCAGAATCAGGGACTAGACATCCTGTCAGGCAGGAGCTGAGGCCCGGGGAATGGAGACTTCATCCAGAGGTGGTGAAGTTGATATGGGAGAGGTTTGGACCATTGGAAGTGGATCTATTCGCATTTTGAGAGATGTCCCACTGTCCACTTTGGTTCTCCCTCTCACATCCAGCCCCACTGGGGTTGGATGCCATGGTACAGGCCTGGCCGAGGCTTCGCCTGTACGACATTTCCCCCGATCGCTCTGCTCCCGGGAGTCCTGGAGAGGGTCCGTCAGGAGGGCATCAGTCTTCTTCTGGTTGCCCCGATGTGGCCGGCCCGAGTATGGTTTTCAGACATAATTTCACTCCTGATAGCTCCGCCATGGCAGATTCCTCTGAGGAGGGATCTGTTGTCTCAGGCGGAGGGCATGATTTTCCACCCTCACCCGGAGCTGTGGAAACTGTGGGTCTGGCCTCTGAGGGGGTTCAGTACCTAAATGCTGGTCTATCAGCCAGGGTCGTTGAAACCATACTTAGCTCTAGGGCTCCGTCTACTAGGAGATTATATGGCCTCAAGTGGAATGTGTTTGTCACTTGGTGTAGAGAACAGGAGTTGGATCCAGTCAACTGCCCGGTGGCTTCAGTTCTGGAGTTCCTTCAAGATCGTTTCTCTGCGGGTCTCTCCCCTTCCACGCTTAAGGTGTATGTGGTCATAAAAGAAAGCCATTGCGGCTTTCCACGCGCCATTAAGTGATGGGCCTCTGGGGAGGCACCACCTGGTCATTCGTTTTCTCCGTGGTACTTGGAGGATGAGACCGACAACCAGGTCCAGGGTTCCTGCCTGGAACCTGGCAGTGGTTCTCGAAGGGTTATCCCTGGTCCCCTTCGAACCTCTTCAGTCGTCTTCGCCTAAAGATCTTACGCTTAAATTGGTCTTTCTCTTAGCTATCACCTCTTTAAAGAGGGTGGGAGATCTCCAAGCCCTGGCAGTAACACCAGCTTGCTTGGAGTTTCCCCCTGGCAAGGTTAAGGCCTTTTTGCATCCGGGCTATGTGCCTAAAGTGCCTGCTAATGTGGCTCGCTCAACGGTTCTGCAGGCATTCCATCCTCCACCTCATGTGTCGGCAGAAGAAGAGAAACTTCATTTGCTCTGCCCCGTCAGAGCTTTGAGTGTTTACCTAGAGAGGTCCTCTTCTTGGAGGAGTTCCCATCCAGGAGATCTGTGAGGCAGCCAGTTGGGCTACCCCACACACTTTTGTTAGGTTCTATAGTCTGCACCTCCCTAGTACGCCTAGTGCACATGTGCTCTCGTCCTAGCTGAGTGCCTGAATCAGTTTCACTCCGGGGCAGGCCTGCTTTCGGTGCGTGGCCTAGTGGGCATTCGTTCCCCAAAGAGTCGTTTCTGACGACGCAGTTCGAGTTCCCTCGAAAGGGAACGTCTCGGGTTATGACTATAACCCTTGTTCCCTGAGAAGGGAGCGAGACACTGCGTCGTCCTGCCACGCCCCTCGAGGCCTTAGAGCGTCTTGCTTCATCGCGAGAGCTGATGTGTGTGTGTGTGTCAGCGTCACTATTATGCATCTGGTTATGCCGTCACATGTTAGTCACGACGCAACACCAATCAGGATTGGATTAGTTTCATTCTTACTTCAGAGGCGCACACTAAAGGAGCGTCGCTAAAGGGTCGTTTCTGACGACGCAGTGTCTCATTCCCTTATCAGGGAACAAGGGTTATAGACATAACCCGAGACGTTTGCTCTGCCCATTTCACCACTGACTTTTTTTCTAACCTGGGACAATATCAAGCTTCTCTCAGTGAATAAAGTATATACAGAAAGCGATCAAAGAACAATCTTTCCACACAGCGCGAGTTTATCTGACACTTATCTCACAAATCGTTATGAAATCAATGACGCTGTTACACTGCACAACGAAGCTCTTACTGTACATCGTGTTTGCATTGGTGAAAGCATTATAGAGAGTGCAGAAACTGCGTTGCAATGATAAGATCTTCAGTCTCGCGATCAACAGACTGTCATGCTCAATGCTCATCACGGCAACATTTTATGTGATGGAAATAGATTTAAATACTTTATAAACATCTCACGATTCGTTAATCTCGATAGCTGTATTAGTAAAAATGTTTAATAGCTGTAGTAAAAGTATTCAAGAGAGTTTCACATGTAATACGTAGCTATTTCATATGCAAGCATGTCAGCCAATCACAGCAGTGGGCGGTTACACTGAAGTCTCACAGCAGGCACGCCCCTTCAAACAGAGTGTTCAAATCAGAGGCTAAAATCAGGCTAGGAAAAATGCCTTTTATTTCTAAATTATGACTATATCTAAAAAGCATACTAACATTATAAGGGCAACCCAGGAAACATTATAAAATAATAAAATAACCCCATTCTAGGGCACCTTTAAGTCCGTGCCTTCAGATGACACAGCACCTCTCCATTCAGCCTGGGTTTCTTATTTGGACAGATGGTTATCTTCCTTGTGGTAGTGACGTCATCAATATATTTACTGATGTAGCTACAAACAGATGACGCATATTCGTCCAGGTTCACCCCACCAACATCTGTTGCTGCTTAGTATTACATGCATTAGTATATGTTGACATTAACATTGACTAAGATTAATAATTTTTTAGTTAACTAATGTTAACAAATGGAACTTTATTGTAAAGTGTTACTGATTTATGATTTTACTCTTGTCCCAGACTTTAATTTGTACATTATGAAAATACATTATAAAAATATTACTATAATACATATACAAATATTATCTATAGATTGAAAAAAATATTTATTGTGCAGAAATTATGAAAAATATATTCATATCATTGTACATAAACTCTGTTGGGGTAATGCATTACATTACGCGAGTTTAACTTGTAACTTGTTACTTTTTTCAAGGAACTAGTAAAGTAACGCATTCATTTTGAATTTACAGCAAAATATCTGAGTTACTTTTTCATATAAGTAATGCAAGTTACATTGTTTCCTCATTTAATGAATAACACCTCTCCTGTCCCCATGTTGAGAGAAATCAGGAGTAAGAATGGCAGCATAGCTGAAAGGTTTGTTTGAGCTGCGCCCTCTACAGTACAGGAACAGGCATTTCCTTCAGCTTTTTAATTATTATTTTTATTATTAATTATTATTAAAAAACAAACAAGCAAGCTTAGCCCAGGTGAGATATGGTAATGTAAATGTTATGTAACGCATTACTTAGTAACTAAGTAACGCAATTAGTTACTTTTTAAAAGGAGTAAAGCAATACTGTAATGCATTACTTTTAAAAGTAACTTTCCCCAACACTGTGTATAAATATGATTAATGATTATGAATTCAATATGCTTCTCCTATAGCTGTCAAAATGGTCATGTTTGCTCAGTACCTGCGATGACCCTGGTGGCCCAGCGAGCCTGCAGTTCTACAGCTGGCACGATCGGCCCTTTGGTCTGCAGCAGGCCCAGGATGGCCAGTGTTGGACGCTCTAGAGATGGAGGAAAGATTCTTCTGTAGAGTTTCAGATCTCCATCAGCACCAGAGTTTAAGGAGGAGGGGAGGAAGGGAAATTTAAAATCATAGCCTGTGCATAAGATCACTGCATCAATCTTCTCTTCAACAGTCCCATCATCAAAGACAAGCGTCGAGCCTTGGAACTTCTGCACATTTGGTTTCATCACCAGTTCTCCTACCAGAATGCGACCTGGGAGGTCATCGTTGATAATAGTACGCTTGTCAAGGATTCTAAAATTACAATATAGGCAAAGGTCACAGTGAATGATGATGTAATTTTTAAACAAACTGTCAGGGCTTTACTTTATTCGTCAATGATAACAAAATGTTGTCCCTTTACCTGTGCTCAGGCTGTAGTCCATATAGCTTGTGGTCGAATCTCTGATTGAGGCTTCTCTCGCCAATCCAGTTGAGCAGAGATCTAGGCAGAGGCAGTAAATCAGATCTCGAACTCGTCTAACCATCGTCATGTCTAGAGGAAGCCCTTTACTGACCATGCGACCTATGACCCATGCCCCTTTACGGGTACTCAGGAACGTCTAAGTGAGGAATAGGGAGACGAAGTAGGGTCAGAAAGGAAACCTGAATTAGTGGATAGATCAGAGTGCATTTGAACTTATCGAAATAACAGAACATTAGAACCAAGAGAGTAATACATTTTTAGAATTGGGAGGGTTAAATGCAATGACCGTATAGGCCTTTTCACAGAGTTTGAAGATTGATTTGGCAGGGGTAGAGATCTAGAAATTTTAAAGCAACACCATGGAAATTTTCCTCTTCGTCGCCCTACTGGTTGGAAACGAAATTGTTCATTACCGCTGTCGTAAATAATTTAGCCTACCGTCGCACGCACGCTAGGACATCGTCATGAATGATGTCCACAGACAAGGTACAGTACATGATTTCATGAAAGGATGATGTATTGCGACATCAGAAACGAAGAAAAACGAAATAATGACTATTGTAGCGCTTGACGTAAAGCAGTCGAATTTTGTAGTTCTTTGTGTGGTCGGGTTACTACCCGAACCCCGAAGTTACGTAGTGCCAGTAAAAGCGATACAGACCCCGTCAGGCTATGGCAGAAGTGCCTTTCACCCTGTTACGACTTGATGAAACACTGATAAGATTTTGGAAACATTATTTAAGGTAAAAAATGTTACGTGTTGCTTTAAAGTACAGTATTTACAAATACACTACCATTCAAAATATTTTTAAAAGAAGCTCACCAAGGTGATACATTTGTTTTTCAGAATTCTTTGATGAATAGAAAGTATAACAGCATTTATTAAAATAGATTTTTTTGTAACAACATAAAAGTCTTATCACTTTTGATAATTTTTTCATTTCTTCCTTAAAAAAAAATCATACTGACCCCAAACTTTTGAACAGTAGTTTTACCTATTATATCTCCAGAATTGTTACATTTAATTAACAATATAAACTTTTAAAGCCAAAAAGCTTACAAATTATTTTATGAGGTATATCTCTTCTACTACGAGGATGAATGTGATTATTTTTGTTGGTATTTATTAGCTGATAGCTGTCATATGTTCTCTGTGTTTGTCCCTGAACATTTCTTATCCTTCATGTTTCCTGTTCTGTCTGCCATCTTTGTAGTTCTTTTGTAGTTTTTCGTGTTGTTTTCCACAGGTTAAAAACAACACCAGTCATCAGTCACATGTATTCCTTTGTTTGAGTTTCCCGCCACTGATCATCAGTTTCCATGGACACTAATCTTCATCACAGCTCTTCATTACTCCCCCTTTACTCAGTGTTTGTCCAATCTTGTTTGAGTTAGCGTTAGTGAATGTGTTGCTACAACCTTCTGTTATTTTGCCTTTTGGATTATTATTAAACCTGCATTTGAACTTTATCCTGATCTATATCTGTCGGTCTGCAACCTTGGTAACAATACATGTCTCAAATCAACTCATTCTTACATAACACTATCAAGGGTTGTCACCCAAACCCAAATTCATTTTTATCATAAAACAATGACTTTGAAAGCACTAGCTTTAAACAATGTTTGCTTTTGTAAAGCTTTTTTAAATGACAGTTTAGAATTTTTTTTCAAATTTTCACTTATGTTACATGTACTTTGTGTAGGTTTTTTCAGCCACATCTAATTGTTTTGATGGGTTTTTTCCCTTTTTTTTGATTTGGAATATATTTAAAAATTGAAATTATTGTAGAAATGTACAAATTGCTGTCTTATTCAATTTTTTTCAATATGTTTGGTTTTGAACTTACAGTTTTGACAAGAGTAAAATTAAAAGTGGGGAAATTGGCCTGTGGGGAAAACCACTGGGTTGTTTGTGTCTAAATGAGCAATTTTATTCCCTGCAATTTAAAAGATGTCATCATTGGGAAAGCATTTTGGGGCTAAAGTAATGATAAATTCTGACTAATTTTGGGTTTTATACCTTTATATACTGTAAACCATTTACTCTTTCTCTCTTAAATTTTTTTCCCCTTCCCTTTAAAAAATATATATTTTTTCCTTTAACTGTCAAAACATTGAATAATATTATTTAATGTAAAAAAGTCAGTTGGGTCATAAAAAGAACACATAAATTTCTCAGTCCCCCTAATTTGTTTTATTGGGGGGATTTGGTTTCCCCTCCATACACTCCCAAAAAATGCTGGGGTTTTTTTCAACCCAAATTTGGGTCAAATTTTGGACAAACCCAGCCTAGGGTTACATTTTTTAAAATTTCATTTTTAACCCAATTTTTTGGTTTGTCCATATTTTACCCAAAATTGGGTTTTAAAAAAACTCAACATTTTTAGTGTGTTTTATATATATGCGGGTTTTGACCCTGCTGAGAATCAAAACTAAAAAATTATCTGTAAAAAATATATTAGAAAACCTTCTCACACACTCGGCTAAGCTCCACGGCAATGTCTCCACCAAATTCCCAATCCCAACGATCCCCAAAAACCCCTTCCCCAAAATAAAGGTCAGGGGCCTTTTAATTTCCCCAAATTTTGAAAATTTCTGTCCCAGGGAATGTAACAATAAATTTTAGTAGACAAAATTACAGTAAATGTTAT
>CM070829.1:20736242-20861242 GCA_036326025.1 Chrosomus eos
TTTGACTTATCCTGAATCACTACGGTACACTTGTAATAAGTGTTTATATTCTGACTATTTTATCCCGGGATCGGCTCGGCTCGGCTGCGTAGTGCAGTTTATTTATTGACAGACGTAGACGTCACGCACATTGCACACTGATGGTGAAACGCGCCAATTACGAAATCACGAATTAAAGTCATAAAAATGAAAAGGTCTCACGAAACACTGAGCCCCTTCCTACGTCTTTTCAGCGGTTAGATGAGAGTAATCGCTCGACAGAGGAAAAGGAAAAGATTATAAAATCCAGTAGGTAAGGAGGAGTGTGAGATTTCTGATTTTTGTTACAACTATAAACTTTGATAACGAAAAATCTGTATCAGCGTATTATAATACTCTAATCTTTTAAAATGCAATGCATACATTTGAATGTTTAATGATTTTTTAAAGATAGAAAGATGATGCTGATAGAAAGATGATAATAGACAGACAGACAGATATATAATATGATTCAAATGTAAATAAATAGATTGTATATAATTCAAATGTAAAATGCTTAAAATTACAGAATAAAATTACTGTCCAAAATCCATAATACCAAATGTCTTATGTTACCTGACCAGTAAAAAGTGTCCAATATTATTTTAAATATATCTAGTCAGTGAAAAAGTGCCAGAATATTCGTCTAAAATAATTCTGTTTTTTACAGCTTCAGATTCATGAATATTTTTATTCTGGTGTCTCTATGGTCTTTGGGTTAAAAGCACAGAGTCCAAGCCTATTCATTTAAACACACAATGTAATATCAAAATGTAACATTTTAATCAACAGTACATTTTTTGATAACCTTTTATCATATGTCTTGGAGTATCGCAATAATATCATATCGTGAGTTCAGTATCGTGATATGTATCGAATCGTGACATGAGGGTATCGTTACACCCTAGTTTTTATATAATATATTACAGGTATTTATTCTGCAACCCAGAAAGCCTTTGCTAGCCTTGGTCCATTAAGACCACTATTCATCAGCATGCATTGATTAATCCCATGGCATGTAGCAAAAAAAAAAAAAAAAAAAAGTGCGGGCAAATCGTATGCTGGTGCGACCAACTGAGATAGTTGGTAGCACCAGTGGAAAAGTTAGTCTGGAGCCCTGATACTGAAACCTGTCCTTAAAACAACCCTTATTGTTCATTTTCAAAACTGTGGAACTCACCGAGTGGTTAGTGGTGTTCATTGATGATCCAAAACAAGTAGCGTAGCGAAATACAGTTTCTGTCTTGTTTTATTTGCCATTTTTTTAAATTCCATTGATGTCTGTTGAAGGACTCAGTGCTCGTTGAGATTACTGCGCCCCGGATACCGAAAGGGGTCTGTTTACATTTGGTTGTAGTCTTTTCGCTCGGTTCTCCGTCTCTCAGTAGGCCAGCGTGAGCAGAGCACTGCGGCAAAGTGGTTGTCGCCATCAAGTGGTCGGGAGTGTGCTAACGCTTCAGACTCAAATATCGAGCGGAAGTTTATACGCGGTTGTAAGGTATCTGAAAAAATAGTTCCACTATAGTAAATAACACGGATTGAAAGCATACATTGCGCCGATATATTTGTTTTTAATCATCAACGAACACCACCAACCACTCGGTGAGTTTCACAGTTTTCAAAACGAATGTTAAGGGTTGTTTTAAGGACAGGTTTCAGTATGCTCGTAGACAGCCCCTCTGAAGCGCCCAGAGGCGATCCTAAAATAGTCAAAAAGTCGAGACAGGACCCATCGGACCAAAGTCCACCAATCTAGTTCATCCAAAACAAACTAGAAAATAGACTCAAAGTGTTAAATACCGGAATTATCCTTTAATTCACATGTTAGTTAACGTTAGTTTCAAGTAAGTTGAATCAAGGTTTTTTTTTGTGTTTTTTTTTTAGCTAACAATTTATGGTTCCCAGAACGTTCTGGGAAAGTTAGTTTTTGGTTGCGGGAACATTCTCTTTAGGTTTTGGTTCCCATGGAAAGTTTTCTTAACGTTCAGGGAACGTTATAACCTGAGGGAACGTTCCCTAAACGTTAGTTTTTGGTTCGGTTCAAACTAACGTTAACCTTTAGAGAACCATAGACTAACGTTCCCTAAACGTTCTGTGTTAGTGGCGAGCATACAGCCGGGCACACACACACATAGGCTACGTTAACTTACACACAGATGAATAACCTTACTTCAAAAAATGTATTCCTTGACAAGCTACTTGTTTTTTTGTATTTTGTTTTTACAAGTGTATAAACTATTAATTTGTCCAAAGGACAAGTACAAGACCAGGGCCAAGCCCTGGTTTATACATTTTTATAATTTTATTATAATAGCTTCAGACGACCTTTCTCAATGCAGCTATTGTCATACAATGAAAGTATTATTCCTCAGGGATGGATATTTATTGTACAAGTTCTCAAATTCACATCTACGTGCTTTCGAGGTTATCTACTCTTTTACCTTCATACTTTCTTGTTTGAAGAAGAAAGCTTCTACTTTTATTTACCCGCCACAGTGACTGTAGGTGAAGCGAGTTTATGGGACGGTTACCGCAATACTGCGGTCACGTGACCCCTACCGCAGGTCTGAGCTCGTCACCGTCATCACCGCAAAAAAAGAAAGTGCCTGCACATCATTCCATTTCTGTTCTAAATGTGAAATAATAAATGTTAAATAAACATCTTCAATTGCCTAAAGCCTTGTTTATACTCGACGCCTCCGCACGAGCGCAAAGGTGCGTGTGGCAAAAATGCCGTCATTGCGGCGTGGGCGGTCGTGCGTGTTGGGTGCGCATGGCACTTTTTGTAACATCCGAAGATGAACAACTTCGAGCCGAATCTGGCCGAGCAAGCATGTATGTCTCACAGCACCGGCACCCAGTTTGTGCGTCTTAAATTAGTTTCTTACATTTACAAAATGAGCCTATAGCAGACATAAGCCATTTTAATAAAAAATAAAGTTCCATGTTTTATAAAATGTCCATGAAAGTTAATTAAATGTTTAGTGAAATAAGACCTTTTTTAAGAGATTGCTAATTGAGTTGTATGAAATACATACATGTTTTTATATCCACATATTTCTAATATCACTGAAGTAATAATCTCAGGGTTTACTGGATTTTACATGATTATTTTTGTAGTGTTATTGGTGGTGATGTACTAAAATAAACATTACGTGTGGACCTTTCTTCTCACGTTGATTCCTGATAGTTAAGAGTACAATTACTTCAGCTTCAATTTCTATTTCAAATTCAGTTTCTGTCGTTTCACAGAATAGCACAACAGCGAGCGCGTCAAGGATAAACGCCTCGTCCGTTTGGGGAGGTGCACGCGCAATCAGCGGAGACTCGCGCTCGTGCGGACGTGTCGAGTATAAACAAAGCTTTAGCCTTGTGTGTGTGCTTGTGTGCATGCGGGATGTATTGCTGACGGGATGGTGCTAATAGCGGTTTACCGCAATACCGCGGGAATTTCCAGGTGTAGCTAATCCTTTACAATGTGTTTTTGAACCATTCCATTGTATAACCTTTGTAAGCTACATTTTAATCTTGTGTGGTTTAATATTTATTGTACTCAAAGCACAGCCTAAATAACATTTATGGAGCAGCCACACTGTTATTATTAAATGTTTATGAAATAATAAATCACCATTAGTAACATCAGTCAATCTGTTCACTTTACAGACGGGGCATGAAGAGCTTGGACCACAGACTGGACCACAGTGCTAGTTTGGCACCCCCACACTACTTATATTTAAGGGTTAGTTCACCCAAAAATGAATATTCTGTCAGTAATTATAAACCACGATAGGCATCGTAGTTGATCCGTGATTCATGATCCGTACGGGTCAGCTGCTTCCTGGCCCGTAACGCGTGTGATTCACGGAATAATTGCAAAGTTTATTATAGTGAAAGTTTATCATTTACATGTGTTTTTAAGTCCTGTCAGTTTAAACATAAAGCGCAAGAAGTGTACACGCACTGAGCCGGGCAGACACAAAGTTCAGTGCTCTTTCTCTCAGAGCCTGACGAACATGAACATTCGCCCATCTCTGTGAATATCCTCATAAACAGTCAGTTATGAAAGAGTTTAACTGCATTGACTTTTTTTTTTTTTTTGCCGGCCGCTAAATCGAATTTTTGTCTCGCCAATATAAAGCCATATTTGTTCGGTGAGTGGTGTAGAATAGAATGAATGTTCTGTGTGATTGGGTAAGTGCTGTACGCCTCACGTTTTCGATGTCACTATCATAGACATCAGTGTTTATTTTTTTTTTATTTAAACTTTTATCCTAGTACTTCTATGAAAATTTGAACTATTATACAGAAATAATGATACTATGAGGTTGAAAAGACTGTTTCATGATGTCTCTGGGTCAGCACAGCTTTAAAAGTTGCGATATGATTTTGTTAAAGGTTTAATAGACAGACGAAATGGAAGCAAATCGCGTGGGTGTTTAAATCGAGATCACATTTTTTAAAGATGAATCGTACAGGTCTGTTTTATTTCTCTCTCTCAGTACAGTTTATGAGTAGCGCAAGGGCTTTTCAATGCATTCAATCTCACGCCACTTTCATTACGTCACTCGACACTCAAAAATAATGACACATTTCATCCTCTGTTGGAACGAAAGTGACTTACTTTGGTCAACCTAGTCTATAAGCAAGGACAAAAATAAAGCAATTTAATTTGAATTAATATAAATTCTTGAATTTATTCAAATCTATTTTAAAATTGTTATAAAAAAAAAAAAAAACGCGATACCTAGGTGAATCTGTTTTTTTCTCCCAGCACTAGTAAAGTCACTCAGAGGCCCATACGGAAGAAAAGGAATAGATGGATAATGTCGTTATTTTTTTATTTATTTTTGCACAAAAATTATTGTCGTCGCATGATAAATTCGCCAGAATGAAATTGCCTAGAAGACTATGGAGGAGTGAGCCAGCTTTCAGATTTCATCAAAAATATCTTAATTTGTGTTCTGAAGATGAACGAAAGTCTTACAGGGTTGGAATAGCATGAGGGCGAGTAATTACTGACTAAATTTTTTGGTGAACTAACCCTTAAACAGTTTTAATTTCATTTAAATGTGTATATGAAAATATTTGTTGTGGTTTTTAAGCTGTAATGTAGCGTTTAAAATGTATGATAATCGTATGAAATTTCTACTTTTTGATGTGCTGTAAAAGTGTGTGCTTATTCACATGGTTGTGTTAATAAAAAAATAGTTGAACGAATGGTGCAGATTTTTTTTCTAACCTTAAAATATCATTTTAACATGAAAGAAAGTGGAAATTTTTAAGTTCTTTGATTGTTGTATTGTTAATAACATTTTGGGGGGAAAAAACGTTGCATGATCGTTATGCCAATGTTCCAGCAATGTTATGCTAACCTTAAGATAACATTCCAGCAGTGTTATGCTAACCTTAAGAATGTTCCAGCAATGTTATGCTAACATTCCAACAACGTTCTGTTAACATTAAGATACCATTCCAGCAACGTTATGCTAACCTTAAGATAACGTTCCAGCAACATTATGCTAACATTCCTGCAACGTTTTGCTAACATTAAGATGCCGTTCCAGCAACATTATGCTAACGTTCCAACAACGTTTTGCTAACCTTAAGATAACGTTCCAGCAACATTATGCTAACATTCCGGCAACGTTTTGCTAACATTAAGATACCGTTCCAGCAACGTTATGCTAACGTTCCAACAATGTTTTGCTAACATTAAGATAACGTTCCAGCAACATTATGCTAACGTTCCAGCAACGTTTTGCTAACATTAAGATACCGCTCCAGCAACGTTATGCTAACCTAAAGATAACGTTCCAGCAATATTATGCTAACGTTCCAGCAACGTTTTGCTAACATTAAATTACCGTTCCAGCAATGTTATGCTAACCTAAAGATAACGTTCCAGCAACATTATGCTAACGTTCCAGCAACGTTTTGCTAACATTAAGATACCATTCCAGCAACGTTATGCTAACCTAAAGATAACGTTCCAGCAACATTATGCTAACGTTCCAGCAACGTTTTGCTAACGTTCCAGCAACATTATGCTAACCTAAAGATAACGTTCCAGCAACATTATGCTAACGTTCCAACACCGTTTTGCTAACCTTAAGATAACGTTCCAGCAACGTTAAGCAAACTGGACATTTCCACATTTTTATAACGTTTCCAAACAACGTTAGGAAAACGTTCTCAGAGCCTAACTTTGTTAGCTGGGCTACTATAGGCAGTTCTCCATTATGTTTTTACTTGCATCTCACCTAAATGGACTGAACAGAATAAATTATCCGGAGATTTCCACGTCAAAGATGGCGGAGCCTCAAAGCCACACCTGTATTACGTAATCACCATGGACTAGTGGTAGTTTGAAAGTGTTTAGAGCTAACTTTTCCAGAGAGTTTACTTTGACAAGCTATTTCGAACAAAAAAGTCACACCAGTCCATTCTTCGATTGAGCGATGCAGGGCCATTATTGTGCAAAAAGAAAATGTCACTTACTCTTTTGCACACATACAAAGACGTGCAATTTAAGTGGGCAATCATTTTAAATCTGGAAACTAATTGTTAAACTTCGTAAAAAAAAAAAATAAAATAAAAAACTTGTTGTGTTGCATATATAAGTGCCATGGAGATAGCATAAGACTGCCAATGAAAAACTGGACTGAAGTGCACTTCTGATGACAACACTTAAAAATAAAGATTCCAAAAGGGGGTTTTCACAGCAATGCCATAAAACCACCATTTTGGGTTCCCCAAACAACTTTCAGTGTACAGTTCTTAAAACATATATTTGTTTTTTCTTAGTATGCATCTTCACTGAACTATCAATGCACACAATGAAACTTGAATTTTAAGAGTGTAGTCTATCAACCATTTACATTGCTGTTTCCCATGAACACATTGTGATACATAATATGGGACCTGTCAAAAAATGATGTATGCACCAAAATACATGGGCAGAAAACAAAAACTGGAATTTGTTGGAACAAACCTGGAACAAGCTCTCAGAGGAGTTTATACTGAAACATGACCAAAATATTTTCTTAAATTTTTCCATTATGTAAATGTTTCAGATCCTGTTCGCACTACATCACAGAACCAGATTGTTTTGCTATTTGTTCTACAACATTTAATTTTCTTCTCATACAGATTTAACTGTCCCACATCTTCATATGGATCAATAGCATTAAAACTCCACGAGCTGCAAGACATTACTGAGCTTCTCATTTTCATAACTCGCTGTAAAACAGATATTAAGCTGAAAAGAGGACTTTCTTGAATTAGTTTTACTCACGAGACTAGATATTTGGAGAAAACACAATTCCAAGGCAAAGCCATGACATCTTCATATTTATTTAGAAAATACAATCACATTATGATCAATGTAGAGTATATTTTACAATCACAAATATAATGAACAGTCAAAGCAGGTACAGTACCACATTAAGCTAAAGAATGCCTTGTAGTTTTCACTTTGGTGAATGTACATTGCCACTTTTCACTGAAGACTAAACAACAATCAAATGTCAGATGAAATAGCTGGTGAAGCCAATTAAAAGACTGACACCTGAAATATCAAATAAAAATGTCTTCCATATTCCCTCTTCACATCCCAAAAAAATAATAATAATTAAAGTACACAAGTTTCCGTAGCAAATAAACATCACTAAAACAGCACATAATTTTTACAATTTAAAAATAATATTTTATGTTTATTGGTTGCCATCTGTCACTTGTATTGTGATATTGCACAAATGATCAAACGATAGCATTTTCAAGAAAGAACAAGAAAAAGTGCATATGGCTCTCCTGAAACAGTCAAAACTCCCACAACCTTCAGCAGACACGTATTACAGTGAATCATTTTGAGGGAATGCACTGCCAGAGTAGACATATTTCAAAGAATGAAGGAAAAAAAAATCTCTACATTTTGGGGGTGGATTCATAATATCTTTGATGCCACTGTACTTTGAAAGAGAAAGAACTATGACTGTCAAGCTGTTTCACTGTCAGCTTTAACTAGTCTATTCCAGTAAGGCTGTGTGTGTTACTTCTCTTTGAATGGGTTGAATGGAGTGTGTGTTAATCATCAGGATACTGAGAGGAAAAATGTGTGGAATTAAACTGAAATTAAAAATAATAATTACACAATTAATTAAAGTAACATGTAATATGGGAGAAGAAACACTAAAAGTTACCAATCACTATATCGCCTACTAATAAGATCCTTCCTGTGCATTAGTTTTGGATAACCAGTTAACAAAGGGAATGTAACAAGATATACATGGCGTAAATATGTAATTTATGGGTTTGGCTATTCTAGGAATTTATGGGGGGGGGACAAATTTCCTCCAAACTGGAAGCAAAGATTTCTCTATACTGTCATTGTATGTGTTATATTAAGACTTGTCTTCACTGGAACAGCCAAACTTAATTACAAGAGGATGACACATAAAAAGAATAGTAGAGCAGAATAAGACCAAATCATTTTCAAGTCGAAAGATAAAGGTCTATGAGAAATTAAAAAAAGCACTGAGAAAGTCCAACAAACAAAACCCCTCCTCATTCACATTTTAATTTAATAACTGGGGAAATAAAATGTTGGAAAATTATTGCATGGAAAATTATAAAATGTTGCATTATTGCCATTGGCACTGGTAATACCATGGCTTTTAAACATGTACCATTGTATTCAGACATATGCATAAGCACCATGTAAAAACCATGGCACACACCTGTAAATCCCCAATCACTCAGTAAAATGGCATGTCAAAGTGCAGTACCACACCCCACTACTATTTATTTATACCTGCTTAATGCTACCAAATGGCCTATAGCCGCGTTTCCACTGTCAGGCCAAAAGCAAGCGTGCTAGTGTGTGCCAGGGCCAGTCACATTTCCATGATTTCATATCCCAGCTAACATCAGCATTAAAAACGTTTAAAATTATTTTATATCTCAAAACTCAATATCAGACAGCAGCGCGTGTTTGAAATAATTTCGGTTTTTGATCCGGTGTGTATTCTGATCGCCATATAAGGCAGAAATATGTATATGCGATGCAAAAGACTATGCGTGCTAACATAGTAAACATGGTAAATATGAACGCTTGAAATCAGACAGGATATCAAAGTATTTATTTTATATGTCAGAACACCTCGTCTCTTTATACCGGACTGTCTGACATCCATATTTAGCTCTGCATGTGTCATAAAATAAAGCAACTCTGGTTTTTCAGGAGCTTCCTCTGTTTCTCTGACTGAAAATATAACTGTATTGGGACTGTCACTGGAGAGAGTGCTAAAGTGGTTTTAGGGGCGATGCTACAGGTCCGAGGCTATTAGCCCAGCCTGGCCCATTGCAAGCCCTGGCTTTCACTGGCCCGACAGTGGAAATGCGGCTATTATTATTACAGATTCTCCTGTGATATATGGCAAAAGTTTGCAGCATATAACGTGATTTATAGCTCTATAATCACAGTTTATCACAGGCTTTAACCCAATTAAAATCCAGCAAATGTATTAAGACCATAGCAAAATATAACGAAAACCCCTCCTTCATAGACCAATAAGATTGCATCAAAAAGTGCAATACAATTTATCAGTGGCTACTGGCTAGCAGAGAAAAAGAACAGAAAACAAAACAGTTCAACAAACACATAATAGAGCTTTGAAACACACACACTAAATAGTTTTTCAGAGGATAGATATCAGGAACCCTATAACCCTTCAGAGATAACAGAACTACTTCCCTGTGAATATCTATTGAGGACGCCACATACCCTAAAGGTATAAAAGCTGCGCTGAAATTCACCCCGATGTTTCAAATCCTCTCCCTCGCCTAATTAAACATTCATAATGAAGAGCTTTTCATGTTAATTAGAGATCTTGCTGGTTTTTGATTAAAACGGAGGCAAAATCTTCCAAGATGACGCCTATTGTTTAAGGTGCTATAAATATGTAGTATCACAAAGATGAGGTTTTATTCTGTAAACAAGAACACTGAAGTCAAAAGCCAGAGGTCACCCCAATCATCCTTTTTTTTGATAAGCACCAACCCTCAAAAAGCAGAGCACAATGGCAAATGATTTAAAAAAAGAATTGTACTGACACAAAAGAAGTAGAGAAAGAGAACGTGAAGCAAAAAATCTTTAAGGGGCGGAAAATAAGACGTCTGTTTTCATTGCTCCATAACACTCCAACTTCAACTCATTTATCTGTTCAGTTAGAATCTATCATGAACCTGGATATTACTGGCAGATGATCTGAGAGATACATTTTTACATTCAAATTAGCAGACGCACAAAACTAACATAAAGCAACTTGACAGACACTAAGGAATTATAGTCTAGATCCGCCAAATAATGCTCCCTTTCCTTAGTCTTAACTTCTCAGTGAAGCTGTCCCATCGTGCTTTGCAACATGAGTGGAGACAACCAGAGAATCTCAACCAAATTATATTGCCAGTAGCCCATGAAGAAACCGAACACTACATCCGTCACATTATGGCGTCCAAGGAGAACCCTGGAAAAACCAACTAAAGTGGCCCAGAGCAGGACAAGAACGCGGACCGGGGCCGCCAACACCAGGTGGACCAACAGAAAGCGGGCACACATTGCAGCACGTGTGGCATGGCCTGATGGGAAGGAATAGCGGTCCACAGAGAACGTGGCAAACATGTCCATGCGGTTATGGGCAGGACGTCGGCGCCGCACTACAGCCTTCACCACGCCGACCAGGACCAGGTCCAGTACCAAGGCTGAAAAAGAAATGACAAAAACGTAAGAAAACCTGGACAACCGAGAAATTGTTGTCTGGTAAACCCGTATCCAACCTACAATTTACAGGCTTCCTTAAAACTGATCAACCAACTAATTGTTCAAACAGCAGACTGACTACTTAATTCTGAAAATATGAATTTTTGCCATGCCTCATTTATATTAATATAGGAAAAGAATATGCTTCCAACATTAGAATACATAGATCAGGATTTCCTGACATGGTTCATTAGGGACCCGCATACAGAGGCTAATAAGTAAATTGAATGTCACATTAACAAACAAATGGGGCTGCACAATTAATCAAAATACAACTGAAATAGTGATACATCAAAGGCTGTGATTTAATGAAGTATATAGTCATTTAAGTTGACAGAGAAGATTATAAGACTCGGTTCACAGTAAGAAAGGCTGCTTCTCACAAACTAGGGCTGCACGATTTGGGGAAAATGTCATATTGCGAATATTGAGGTCAATATTGCGATTGTGATATAATAAACAAATGGTTTCATGAGTCAAATTGCTTGGTTCTCAAGGAAAATGCACACACAGATTAGTGATAATGCTGAAATGTGTATTTCTCAACTCAAACTAGCAACAACTTCTAAATGATTGATACCTATAATGATAGAAAAGCATTGGATATCCTGGTATTTCTGCATGTAGAATTTGTTCAAAATACATGGATGGACAACAAAAATTAAAGTAATAATCCCACGCAGCAATGACAATATCAGCAGCAAGCACTTAGTATGCTTTATCTGCCAATAACACACATACATCTTTACAGCCTCTCTCTAAATAACGCCGCACACTCGCCTGCTCAGTTCAGTGCCAAATCCACTTAGTCAATGGATGTTTCCATCCAATGCTACGATTTTAAAATGCACAAAATTAGAATATCGTATAAAACATCTACGAATAAAGCACTGTTTCCATTCCATGTGTCCAACAGAACAAAATCATTATTTCCTGGGAAATTGGCACAAAATATCAGAAATAAAACTGGAAGTTTCTGCAATTGGGGAAGCCACTGTGGCTATTGGTTTCATTCATTATAAATGCCTTGCGCCTCAGCGTGAGCCATGTTATTCTGGATTAGGAGGAGGATGCCTGGTGTTTGGGAACGCAATCATGCGAGACGTTTCTGGGAGGTCATTAAACCCAACCATTCTGATGACAGACTTTGGCTCAGGGATTTCTGAATGACTAAACCAACGTTTGAGATGTTGTCCAATGAAATTGGTCCGCTGATTTGAACAGTTATCCACTCTTGAGGCAAAGCTATATGGGTTTTTTTTTGTTGCTCAATGAGGGATTTATTCAGGTAAATGTGTTTCAATTGAGCACAAACATTTTTTATGTGCATTTTTAAAATGGATGTGATTCTTGGCGTTTTTATCCAGCGTTTTGTGTGGCATCTGAAAGTTTGCATTAAATATGACATAGTATGACTAATGAAGTAGTGTATTAATTGTATCTCTCTGGAAGGGAATGTATTGTAATGACACCCCCACTTTCTCTTAATGCTCACCAATTCTCTGAGCAAACCTATTGTTTGTGTTTATAGCTCTACAGCTGCTCAATCATGTTTGACTGAATTGATATATTGCAACATGACATGACTTTTGCGTAAACATACACGCCACTTTCAAGTCAAGTGGCGTGTTATCTATACGCATTTTGAGCTATCGCGTGTATGCGTGTATGTCTACGCCGTTAAATGTCCGAGTGATTCCGCGTGTATGTACACGCCGTTAAATGTCGAGCGAAACGAAGCAAAATGTAGATCTACATCTGGGGAGCGATATTTTTTCTCCTAGGATGGTAGGGGAAGACTCATAAATGGTCTTAACCCAGTGACGGGTAGTTTTAGGGACAGGGTTGGGGTAGGTCATATACAGTAACAGACCCATTTTAGTAGGTCCCGTTCATGAGAACCATTAAACCATCATGGCCAACTACACTTGATTATATATGAAAGACATTTTTTTTCCACAGTGACGAGTGGAAAGGTCTTTTCAAAATACGTTGATTGATTACAGCTGCCTCTGAACACAAGGCTTATTACCAGGATTAATTAAAAGTTTGTTAAATAAGGCAATATCTCTGGAAAGAGATCAAGCATGGCTGCAGGACCTGTGCATCTCTGCATTTCAGAAACAAGCTGAGTAAGCCATTCAGCTCAGTTGTAGTTTTAAAACCTGTCGACGTTAGTGAATGGGATGTCAAAGTAACAAGGGCGTAAGTGGAATGACATAATCGCCGTAGCGGGATCGGTAAGTGAGTGATTATCACTCCAATTTTCCACTGGAAATACTGCTGAGAATCATGATTAATAAATCTGGATCTCTTGGCAGCAAGAACCAAGAAGCCTTTCGCAATTTAAATGGGTTGCCAATAAGCCACATCAATAAAGGAAAGCCAGAATGAATGGAAAACTGCCTCACCTGCAGATCACCCTGGCATGGAAAACACTTGAAGGAAAAAGAGGTCCAAAAGAAAAGATCAGGGATGTTTCATTGGGAAAGCGGGAGCAGAGGAAGTGGGTTATGATTTGCTTCATACATCAAAGAAAATGAGCCTGAAAAAGGACCAGAAAGAGTGGGGAATGCAGAAGTGTATAAGAAACCAAAAGTGAAGCCAGCCTATTAGATGGATATTAGCTGTGACTAATCAAAAGAGCAGATGCAGATGTATCATGTAATGACTTTACAAAAAAAATAAAAAGGGTAACAGATTTCATAGCACAGTAGCCTACTAAATAGAATTTATAGGCCTATATATAATGTCGTAATCGACATGTATAATGCTAATTTTTCCACAGTACTATTTCAGTCTTTATTTTTTAACATTTTAGGATGGGGTTCCTCACATGTGGTCCGTGACCGCGGCATCTAAAAGATTGAATTTTTTTAAACATCAGCATTTCTTTGTAAGATAACAAGAGCGCATTACCCATGAGCAGGTTCAGCATGACCTCCTGACCGGCGACACTGTCGCTTTTATACAGGCAGTACGCGGCACCGACCAGCCACGGGATCCCGTGCCCAGAGATCTCGATGAGCTTCATGAGCGGCCGCACGCTGCCCCAGGACGAGTCCTCGCAGGCGCACACCCCGAGCCGCTTCGACAGCCACAGGTCGATGGCCAGCAGGGAGCTGAAAGCTATCCCGATGAAAGACGGGTTTAACTTCATGCAGTCCTCCTCTGGTAACTGCTGCCCGCCGCCGGTGGAGGAGGTGGACGAGCCCGATCCGCGGCGTCGGCTGGGGCTCTCGGAGGCTCTGAGCCGGGCCGCGGTGGGGTCTGAGCCCTGCCTCTGCAGCAGCTGCGGCGGGGGGGGAGTTCGGCTCAGAGAAATGAACTCATAGCGCCCGTTTCCACCGGCGCACGGGACGCTGCCGCTGCGCCCCGAGCCGCTCCGCGCTTTAGGAGAAGGCATTTTACCTCACTTATGCCAAGACAGACTAGAATGTCTCCTGTTGTATTAAATAGCTTTTCGATGCGTCTTTTTTTTAGGTCATCGTTTTACAGGTGATGACAGAGAGAACTCGTCTGACTGGACTTCCCTGCAGCGCCATCTTTGAACTGCAGCTCAGTCTGTCTGCGCAGTGCACACTGGGAAAACACGTTTGATTCAACCATGTGACTAAATTACAAAATATTAATTTATATATATATACACACACACATATATGTATTATTTAGCATTATATATCATTACCAAATATGATCATACGAGGGACCCCCATCATAAAATTTAATTTAAAAGGCAGTTATATACTGTGGAAAAATATATATTATAAATTACATTACATTTAATTTAATACATATATTTTACAAATGTAATTTATTTGACTAATTAATACTTTTTTGTTTATTTATTTATTTAATTCAAAATGCATTTATTTATTTTAATCAGTTCATTGTTTTAATCATTTATTTTTAACAATTCATTGTTTTAATGAAATTTATTTGTTTATTTAGTTAATCAATTTAATCGATATTATTATTACTATAATTACACTGCTTTTCTCTAAACTTTTCCCCCTTGCACTCCTGGACCCCAAAACAGATGCCCTAGAATACAAAAAATGGACTGAGGCTATGTTTACACGGAAACGATCTGAAAAGAACACGCAAAAGTGGCGTTGCGTTTTCACTTTTTATTCTGCTTTAGACAAGCGTTATGCTCGGGAAATCCGCGTGCATATGGTGACGCAAAAATGTGTGAAATTCGATGTAGTGTGCACTCCAGGCGGCTAGGTGGCAATGTGATGCACTGCCACACAACAACACCAATATCTGAGAATATTTTGAACAAATGCTGAAAAGACTCTTTGATCAGAGCTGCTAGGGCAACTTGAAGGTCCGACGTATGGAAATAATCTGACATGTTGGTTGTTATTTTCCTGTACTGGCGCATGCCTGTGACGTAAACGCGCACGCGACGAGGGCCACCGTGAGCAGATTTGCGTTTTTACCATTTAGACGGGAACGTGACAGTGGAGCGGTTTTTAAGATTTCCACTCTGGAAGGTGGTTTCACTTTTTTGCATTTTTAAGCCCCCAAAATGCCTTCGCCGTTTAAATGAAAGTTTTCACCCGGAATCGTTCTCGTGTAAACAGGGCCTAAAAACAGCAGCAAAAAACAAACAAACAGCACTTTCATTAAAGCAACACCATGGAACTTTTCCTCTTCGGTCGCACTACTGGTTGGAAACGAAATTGTCCATTACCGCTGCCATAAATAATTTAGCTTACCGTCGCACGCACGCATGATCGCTGTTTATCCAGCTCCATGGTGATAATTTCACTAGTGAAAATACAATTACAGATTGTAGTTTTTAGTTTTTACTAGTTGCAATTCAATTGTTGATATCAAGAATTATCATTTTAACTAGTGAAAATGTAAATGTTGATAACAAGAATTAGCATTTTAACTAGTGAAAATGTAAATGTTGATATCAAGAATTAGCATTGTTACTAGTGAAAATGTAATTCCTGATATCAAAAATTGCCATTGTTACTAGTAGAAATATTATTCCTGATATCAATAATTATCATTTTAACTAGTGAAAATTGAATTGTTGATATCAAGGATTCATATCCTGAAAATGAATAAAGGTTAAAACGGCTTGCCATACTTCGACTGCTCCAGATGCTCCAGACGCTTGGAACGGTCAGCGTGTCATCATTCACAGTAGAATCATAGATTCAATGATGGTGCCATAACATTGTGTAGCTTCTGGTTGTGAAATTTCTGAGATTAAATTCCTGTAGAAATTTGAGAACTTTTCACATGTGATAATTTGCATGTTTGTGTTTTTACATGTATTGAAATCAATATTACAGGTTTTTATACTATTGTAACTTTTTATAATCGTATAGCTGACGCCTTCGTTTTGTTGTATTGTGTTAGTCTAGCAAAATCATCTGCTGAAGTTGCAGATGCACCGACAACTTGCTTTCGCGTAGTTCCGGTGTTTTGACCGTCCAAATATGGCGGATGGCTTACTAATCATGATGCCTCTATGGTAGTTAAGTCCATGCAATGATAAAATAATGAACTGTACAGAAAATACATGATTGCATTTTTACATAATCTACAAGACTTTTGAATTGCAAACGCTGAAAATGATTTTAAAACGAATTTAATCTTTGAATTTAGGGATGTGACGGTGATTCGTCCAATCAGAACCGCCCACTCCCCTGTCTTCCTGCTACATTAACGTCCATTCATGGTTACATGTGTAGACTACAGAGAGACCAGACTAGCGGAAAACAACAGTCATGCCTGGAATTCTGTTGGGAGACGTGTTACCTAACTTTGAAGCAGAGACTACAATCGGCAAGATAAAGTTTCATGAATTCTTGGGAAATTCGTAAGTAACGTTAGCTCAATTGTATGTTTGTTTAGCTGGCCTACACACATATGTGTAATGTGCTTTTAATTTATTCAATCATGATCACCAGGTGGCTGAAACATGACTGATCGATACGTAACATATATGGCATTTGGAGATTGAACCACGTGTTTATGTCAGACTCACTCCAGCGTTGTACTTCATCCTATTTCTACTCAAATAATCTGTCAGGTTTATATTGTTTTTAATATTATTGCTTATTTATGGCAGCAGAGTTGGTTTAAAGGGAGTCTAAACTCTTCACGTTTAAGACAGTAACGTTAATCTGCTGCCAGGAAGTTTTTTTATATGATATTGCGACCCGGGTTTCATTGCATGAGAGATGACGTAGCACAGGGATGAACTGCGTAAAATAACACAAATTAAACTATTGTGTTATTCATAACTATAGGCTATATTATATAAATCCAACTTTTAAAAAGGGTGGCTTTATGCATCAATGTTTCATTGCAATTAGTCAGATTATGTCAGATATTACTGACAGACATAATTTTCCTTTAAACCATTTGCTTTAATTGTATGTAGTAAATGTTTTAAAGGGTGTGTTAAATGTGCCTAGTTACTGTGGCTGTAAGAGTTGGCATAACAATGGCTGGTATTGTTGAGATTTTGGCAATAGTGTGAGTGAAGTGTTTGGAAGTCCCCCATATTCTGCCAAAACTTTATTATTAATTAAAAGTGAATGTCTGGAAAGTTTAGATTTAAAATAACTTAAAAGGAAAGTCAAGCTAAATATTTGTGATTAGTTTAAAAGAAACACATGATGTTTGTTTATATCATCTTAATATCACCATGAAGTCAAAATAGACAATCATTTTATCTAATATTGTTATAAAAGGTTTATTTGTGTACTTTTTTATTTTTAAATTTTATTAAATTAATGTTTCCTCCTAACATTTAAAAAAAAAAATTCCCCCTCCCTCTTGCAGTGACCTCTCTTCTCTGATGATGTTTACTGATGTAAGGGCTGGACAACCTGTCACTCGCATGACATCAGTCGCTCGCAAACCACAACCATTCAATTAATTCACCGTGGACAAAAATCAAATCCTGCTTCACAATTTTTTATTTATTTTTTGTTGCAGAAGCAACTTCACTCGGATGTCACAATAGGGATGAAAAGACTGATGCAACTTCTGTTTTATGCGGACCTAAATATCTACATGCTTCATAGTAGCATTTATGCATCTAGCAGATTAGAGCTGGGCAATAATAGCCTTAACATTTTACAATGATATATGCTAAACCACAAGCAGTTGATATTTCCTAGTGTATATTCAACTTAAATTCATATGAAATAAATGTGTGCATGCCAAATATGGATACATGGTATAACTTTCTTTTTTTACTGAAATATATGCATATAAGCAGTATGAGTTTTGTTCAGCAAGCTGAGGTCAATGAACTGACCTGAAACATTGCATTATTAATATTCAGGTTGTTGTACTGTTCTCAATTGTACCTTGATTTATTATCTACCAGAAAAGGGGGCCTGTCTTGGTCTCCATTTCAAGCCAAAGAGGTCCTACCCTAGGTAGGCAAGAGTGGAAGATGCTACAGTTGAAGCATTTAACAGATGTTGTTGTGAATAAGAGGGTGTTTAGCAACCCTTTGTTCTGCATTTCCCAATTTAGAGTTGTGTAAGCATGCCCAAGTCTGCATTTCTTATTGTGTACAAGTCCTAAATTTTCCTGTATTTGACCGTGTCACCTTTAACAGCAGTCAAAACAGCTGTTGGCTTTGAATAATAAGTGCTGCTGCCTTGTGCTTTTCTACAAAACGATGCTGTAAATCTTTGAGACCGAATGGATATTACATTTATCTAGCTAATTGGGAGATGCCTCTAAACTTCACAGATGGATAGAGAATGTTCTCAGACATACTCAAATTGATATCTGCAGGGAGTGAATCATTCTTGTTTTTATAACTTGGAAAAACATGTGACATGATTATTACACAATCCCGGTAGTGAATTGTCCATACACCCACATGATTTCTAGACATGGCTGTTTTGTAATGGTTCAACCTGCCGTTTGTTACTTTTTACCAAGTTCAAAAACAAGTAGGAATTTGTAATCCATGACCATTTAACTAAATCTCCCATTATCTATTGGTCTTTCTTGTTAGAGGAGTAATTAACCAATGGTCTTTCCCCGTCATTGATGGAATTTGTCAATCCATGTTTTCACTGTTATATGGTAAGGGGTGATATTACCCATCTTCTGAAAGAGTGCAGAATCCCTGGATCAAAACGCAGGTGAAGCATAAACGAGTGATAAAAGCATTGCTTATGTTAAATGATGCTTTCACCAAACATCAAATTGCATATAAATCAACACCTAAAGTTAATGAAGGCGATGTCCACCCAGGATGATCTACAAGACTGGGGCTTTGGGGGTGTTGTTGATGGACTGTTTTGATCATCGTTCTGAAACCAATCTAGATTTTCTCAGCTTTTTGTTGAACATGTTTAGAAAGATTAAACATGTTTGTGTACATTCTATTAACATTGCCAATTTTCAACCAGCTTTGAATTGTTACAGTTACCATTTAAATTTATCTTTTAAAAGTGTAATTCTTAGCTTCCATCTTGTTTTTTCCTCTATAGATGGGGTATCTTGTTCTCACACCCACGCGACTTCACTCCAGTGTGTACGACTGAACTAGCCCGTGCTGCGAAGCTTCATGATGAGTTTAAGAAACGCGACGTGAAGATGATCGCACTGTCCATTGACAGCGTGGAGGACCACCGCAAATGGAGTGAGGTGTGCAGATATGACACTTCACATGCCAGAAAGGAATATAAAATTCTAATTTATTTTGCACACACACACACACAAAAACAAGTTTGGGATCGGTAAGATTTTTAATGTTTTCAAAATAAGGCTCTTCTGCTTACCAAGGATTCATTCATTTAATTCAAAATAGAAAAAACATAATATTGAAAAAAATATTCACAAAAATATTGTGAAATATTACAATTTAAATTGACTTTTCTGTTTTAATACGTTTAAAATGATTTATACCCGTGATGGCAAAGCTGAATTTTCAGCATTCTTGCCTTTTAGTTTTCAGTGTCACATAAAATGGTTGTTTTAAATAGTAATATTACTGTGTTTTGACCAAATAAATCTAATTTGACCAAATAAGCAGCCTTGGTGAGCATAAGATACTACTTTCAAAAACCTAAATCTTACTGACCCCAAAGTTTTTGAACTGTAGTGTAAACTCATGAAAGCATGTATGTTACCCCTAAACAGACGTTTCAGATGTCACATGGGCCTCCATGGCTTAGCGTTCAATGATGCTGCATTGAGCATCCAATCATTGGACTGTAGCTCTCAGATAAGCACACAGAGGACTTCTCTGATTGGTTTAGACAAAATCACCTTACTGTAATCCCAAAAGGAAAGAATTTCTGCAGCTGACTTTCTCTGAAATCCTCACTGAACAGAGCGGGTATCTTGTTACAAGACATCTGGTTTCCCAAGGGTCTGAACTTGGCCAAAAGTTTCAAAACATAATCGGAAAATGCATTAAAACTGCTTTGTAAAAAGTTAAGGCACATACTCCTTTTGCCAAGCTTTTGCTACTGCTGTTATTCTACGGTCTGTCTGTTTTAACACTCTTTAACTCCTTTACCGGATATACAGACATACTTTCACACCCACATGTGCCTTTGGCTGAACTCTTCTTAAATCCTTGTGAATTCCACAGACCGACGGTTCCCACAAGACAGTGTTTTATTTGATATCAGTCACTGTGTACTCTAAATGTTTTACCACAGCACTCTTCACTCATTATATGCAAATATCCAGATGTATACAAGTAATGCTCTTATTAGTAAACCATGTATTACCATTATTTATGGCCTTGGTTCTGTAAAGGGAGTTTTTATAGAATTCAAAAACTTTAATTTACAATTTCCTTTTAATAGGCTTTACATCTAAGGATGACTGACTGACATCTGCACAAATGGTAAAACAAGACTCTTTATTCATGTCTTTGCTTTTTCTCTCTCTCTACCTCTACACTAGGACATTATGTCATTTAACCAAGACGAAGCCTGCTGTCCTGTGCCGTTTCCCATCATAGCGGATGACAAGAGGGAGTTATCCGTCTTGCTAGGGATGCTGGACCCTGATGAGAGGGATAAAGACGGGCTGCCCCTCACTGCCCGCTGTGTGAGTTTCCATCGCAACCATGCTTTAGGGCAGTGGCTCGTAATTTTTTTGATAATGGCAAGATGGCGAATGTAGTACGCCAGATTATATTTATACGGCACATACTCGTACTATATAGAACATACTTTTTTTTTTTTTTTTTTTAGCAGTCACAAAGTAATTACTTCTTCAAAATGAGTTCTTACTCGAGAGAATATGATTTCAGATGCAGCCATAGTCAAAAAATGTTTAGTACCACTGAAACGGAGCTTTATTTATTGTCTTGATCATGATCGGAGCCTGAAAGGTGAATGTGAAACTCTGATCTGGCTGACTAAATTTCTGTTGATGTTCTGCTGAATGCAACATTTCCATTGCCCCTTGTACCCGCATATATCTAGTATTTGCTAAAATATTACACTTTTGCATAACTGGTATGCTGCTAAGGCAAAAAAACACTGGGGAACCGGCCAAGAGAAGACATCAATACATAGAAAAATGTGATGGTTATATGGTTTCTGAATAAGATTAGTGTGGCATTATTTCATTAGACCACTAGTTATGAAGGTGAGATGGTTTTTGCATAATCCCTAACAACATTTATTATATTTCAGGTGTTTGTGGTTGGCCCTGATAAGAGGTTGAAGCTGTCTATTCTCTATCCAGCCACCACGGGGCGCAATTTCGATGAGATTCTCCGCGCTATAGACTCTCTGCAGTTAACAGCAACAAAGAAGGTGGCCACACCTGTGGACTGGAAGGTAAAAACAGTCTTTGATACTGTACTACATGATCATCTATGTTTGTTTGAAATCCCTGAATATTTATTTCTTTCTTTTTTTTTTTTTTTTTTGTCTAAGCCTGGTCAAGAAGTCATGGTCATCCCTTCTCTCTCAGATGAAGATGCCAACAAGCATTTCCCAGCTGGTTTTACCCTGAAAGAGGTGCCTTCTGGGAAAAAATACATTCGCTACACTAAACTATAACGCATAAATGAAGATAATTCTGTAGAAATGGCACTTAACTGACATCATATTGTTGTCCACTTGATGTGGCACGTTCTATCGCTTGACTTCTCCCATCGCCTGCTATTAAACCGAGGAATCAACAGAAGTTATTTCATAAAGTGATGCATCATAAGGTCATTACATACAATATAATTGTATTGTGCCTTAATTACAATAAAACTGTTCCTTTTGTAACTTAAAAATGTTGTTCATTTGGGCTGAATATGTTTTGAAATTTGCAATAAATTTAATTTTGAATACTTGCTATTTAAGGTTTACCTTTAGTATGCATAAGTAGTTGTAAGATCAATGGGATTTCTCCATCTATGGGCTACCCAGTGACCAATAAATGTTTTTTGTTTTCCGTAGTCGTGACTGGTTAGGACGCAGTGTGTAATGGATGCATGGCAAATGTCTTTTAACCATAGATCAGGTTTCATTTATAAAAGTAAGGTGTAATGTGAGTTCAGTAGTATGCTTGAGAAAAATTAGATAGGGTTACTAAAAATTAACTTGGACACCATTGAGAGACGGAATGAGAAACCACTTTACCAGAATGAACTTTGATCTATATGAAATCTACAGTATATTGACCTGACTGTATGTTCATGGTGGTATTGTGTATGACTTCTCACTTATAGCTATTAGATGATATATGTAAAGTTGAAATTATATATTTTTTTACATTTATTTAATATACATTTCCATTCCAAAGTTTGGGGTCTAAGATTATTTTAAATGTTTTTGAGGGAAGTCTGTAATGCTCACCAAGGCTGCATTTATTTAATCCATTACAGTTCCAAAATAATAGTGAAATTATTCAAATTTAACTACTTAATGTTTTAAGATAGCTGGCAAATCAATTAATCACATCTAATATAAACGTTTAAATAACACACACACATTTATATATATATATATATGTATATATAGTGGGTGGAATTATTCCAGATATCAGAAGGGTGAACTTTCTATGAATTTGTCCATTCAGGTTGCCAGTGATTGTCTGATTAATCAAAGTGAAATTGCTATTTTAAAAACTAATGGCAGGTAGAATTGTGACACTGTTCTATCACGTTTCATGGGGGGTGGTAAAATTAGCAGTTCTATCCATGTGTCCTAACATGACCATGAAAAATAGTACTGTAAACTACGGTAATCCAATAATGCCCTGCACCACATGTAATATCCAATAGGTGTCAGTACAAGATCTCTGATTGAAACTCTCAAACAACATTTCATACATGCTACAGCAAAGGGTCAACGTTTTAAATTACAAGTTTACAAAGTCAAGCATTAATATGACAAATTGCATAACCGCCCTGTTGGTATGTTTTTGAACTTTCAAACCTTGTTGATTGACCAAAAAAGCTTTAAGGAATTATCAAACTGTGATGCCAAACATCAATGCTGGGTGTCAATGAGGCATGAAAGGATGCCTTGTTATCACAAGCATTCCGTTTGTCCATTAAAAGCTGAAAAATGTTCCCACACAGGCACTTAGCTGAGTAAATCATTGACACGATCCTCATTCCTCGGCTGCCAGCAGGAAGCGCTCTCCTCGGCTTTGGCCCTGGGTTCTGAGAAGCAGGTGATGGCGCTAGTGATGAGCGCGCAGGGACTAGCATGGGCTTTGGGTTACCACAACTATTCAGACAATGTTACTGCAGCTCGTATAACGGGGTGAAGGTCATGGAAGCTATGTGGCTTGACGGCGAGGGCCAGATGCTCTTTTGCTTCAGAGTAGAGGACAGATTTCCTCTTTCTCTCTCTCTCCCCCCCCAAGAATGTCATGAAAACAGACAGGGATTCCCCTCATTGTCCAGTAAAATACAGATGGCATGTATTTTGATGGTGGGACGCTACTGTGTCCGGGATACGGGCCGGATGAGCCAATGGCTGTGTCCGTTACCCTCTCACCCCCCTCAACTCATCAAAGAGATGGCCTTTCCCACCAAAAGTTTCAAATGATGCTTTTAACAGAGAACAAGCACCACTAGATGGCAGTAGCACTTCACTGCATTGAAGGTTTTCTGCACTACATTCAATAGCCACTACTTTGATCTTTGAATCAATCTAGTGATTTTAACTCTGTTTAGCACTGTGATACTCAAGGATGGATTATGAATCAGGTCAGGGCCGTCAATGTCAGGGGCCTCAAGCTGAGGGGCCCGAAACCTGGAAACAAGTCACTGCATATGTAAGATTGATGTAGATATAAGAACATTTTCTTGAATATATGCTAGTGACAATTGCTATAATGTGAAATAAACAAAGACATGACATTCTTTGGACCTTCCACAGCACTAGTGCCTTCTGGACATCTTGTTTTAGTGCCCGGCTGTATTTGCTGTGAAATATCATTATTTGGCCATTATGTGAAAAGAATCACGGTGGTTTGGTTTTAAGGATCTGCAGTTGGTTGCATGCAATTAAAAGTTTTCTTAACTGAATGGGTATGTTGCATCAAGGCTAGTAAGTAAAGTGTTAATTCTAACATCACAATGAGTGGTTCTTTGTGATGTTGAGCAGGACTTTTAATACCAGGTTAGTCCAACGGCTGTTTAAGAGTATTGTCACTTTGCATAAAAGTGTTTGGATAAATGACAAATTTAGGTAACACGTCATTAGTAAGTCGATCTTCCTGGATAAGCTATGATTGAAGGACAGAGTGATCCACTACGGGACGTTCTAAGTTTTAAGAGATCCATTAAGCTGCGGTCGCACAGATTTCACGCTCCATTTACTTCTATTTATATGCAGGTAAACGTGGGAGACAGGGAATGATTTTCACTCATGTGAAGATGTTTTATCTTTCGTTGCGTATATTTGGTAAACTCTGACCTGTACATTTGCGTAATGAAAATACATTTGACCAACATAGAGTCACAGATTAAACTTTTTGGCTAAATTCAACACGAATTTGAAAGCTATGTGGTTTGCAAGTAATATCGGATGCTGATATCTAATGTATATCTGATACCGCATCATTAGGGTTGCTTCTGAATATGGCTATATAATCTCTTATAAACCTGGTGTGTGACCAGGTTCAATACAAGATAAACTCAGTTGTCAGCATTTGTGGTATGGTACTTATAATTTTTTTTTTTTAAATAATTTTGACTTATTAATAATAATAATAATAAATAATAAAAATAAAATATATAATAAAAAATAATAAATAATAAAAAATGTTTAAAATGTTACTTACAATGGAAGTAAATGGGTCTGTTTTGGGGGGTTTAAAAGCAAAATCGGAAATTTAAACTTTACGAAACTATACTTTATAATTCTTCTGTTAATAATTTTTGAGCTGTAAAATCATTTACTATTATTCTATCATATTATTTTGTGGTAGGTATCTACAACATTGAAGCATGAAAACCTATTCGACCTCGAAAACAAATTCGAGACTTTGAATAGATCAAAATAGTCAAAATAGTTTTTGTGCTGATGATTGAGATTAACTTTTGAACCTGTAATATTCCTTTAAATAGCATTTAGTGTGTGTTCATGTTCTTCTGTTTGATTTGTGAAATAGGAGACCTTCGAGAATAAGCAGCCACGGCGTTAAAGTGACACATGAGAAATGGGGGCTGTGAGGGGTTAAAGAGGGGATTCTCACAGTCACATGCTCACACACTTCATACGTGCATATCACATACGAAGAGGAGTTGAGGAGACACTTCTACGGATCAAACTCATTTCTCACAGACCAGACCACAATGGCAAGTGTCAGAATATTGCGAGTGACAGGCCTTACCTTTTCCCCTGTCACTGAACCAAGCACACACACACACACACACACACACACACACACACACACACACACACACACACACACACACACACACACACACACACACACACACACACACACACACACACACACACACACACACACACACACACACAGACAGAAGAGAGTCAGACCGACGGTCTCCATAGTGTAACTCCTAAGGGGGTACTACACGCTCCACTCTCCCAGAATAACCACTGTCTAGCCAGTACTGCGTGAGGGACTTGTGTGTGTGTGTGTGTGTGTGTGTGTGTGTGTGTGTGTGTGTCAGTGGTGCCAGTAGGCCATAGACTGTGTGCCTGGTGGGACCTGTACTTATGAGGGAGCATAGTGGTGAGCTGTGAGTAGTAACGTGTATGTGTTTCAGTGCTGTGGGGACGCCAAACTGACAGGGTGCCAGATGTCAGCTGGTATCACATATCAGTCAACAACAGAGAGCCCGCTCCCTAAAGACCTCTCCACGCTTCCCATCTACTGTTTATCTGCCCCGGAGTTGACGAACAAAGAACAGAGAAGCGGGATTTGATTCTTATACTATAGATATACTACCTTACACTACTAGTCAAATGTTTGGAATATTTTTTTTAATGTTTTTAAAAGTCGTCTCTTATGCTAACCAAGGCTGCATTTATTTGATATGAAATTTGGTAAAATCAGTAACGTCGTGAAATATTATTACAATTTTAAATAATTGTTGTCTATTTGAATATATATTCAAATGTAATTTTTTCCTGTGATGGTAAAGCTGAATTTTCAGCATCATTATTCCAGTCTTCAGTGTCACATGATCCTTCAGAAATCATTCTAATATGATGATATGATGCTCAAACAACATTTCTTATTATTATCAATGTTGAAAATCATTTTTTGCTGAATATATTTGTGAAAACCGTGATACACTACCATTCAAGAGTTTGGGGTATATACTTTTCTATTCTTTCTATTCATCAAAGAATCCTACAAAATCTATCACGGTTTCCATATAAATAATAAGCAGTAAAAGCTATTTCAATATTGAGATAAAAGAACCCTTAATAACTGAGTAATAACTGATATTTATTAGAATGAATTCTGAAGACTGAAGTAATGATGCTGAAAATTCAGCTTTGGTCACAGGAATAAATTACATTTTAAAATATCTGAAAGTAAACAATTATTTTAAATTATAATAATATTTCACAATGTTACTGATTTTACTGTATTTTTGATCAAATAAATGCAGCACTGGTGAGCATAAGAAACGTTTTTGCTTGTGACGATTCGACAGTGTCCAAAATGTACTTTTTGCTACATCTTCTAATAGTTTTATTTAAATATAATTTTGTCATGCTATAGAAAGGACTCCTGCAGACTGTGTGTCAAAGTCAACAAGTCTACTAAAATATCAGATAATTTGACCTTTTTATGACATGGCAAGGTTAGTTCAGGTTGTAAAATGTCACGTGGTGCGACTCCTGAAAAAACATACTGATATGAATTTGGAAAAAACATATGTCATAACATTTGGAAAAACTTTTTTTACCTATTTTAATTTTTGGTCCCACTTTATATTAGCTGTCTTTAACTACTAAAATAATAATGCACTCATTGTGTACATATATGATTTTGCATTGTCCTTATATTTTTTAAAGTACCTGCATGTAATTATGTAATTACAGAAATTAATTACAGCTGTAATTACATGCAGGTTACATGCTGAACATAGTTATTACCCAGTTATTGTAATGATTGTAATGACTAAGTACATGGGGAACATGACTAAATAAAATGCTACCAAAATAATGATTAAGATGTGTACACACTGGCATGTATTCAATGTGTTACTTTTTACTTTGGTTACACCACATGACATCTTTAGAGTGATCAAACTGAAACTGTCCTTGAACATGTAATAAAAGTTTTTTTTTAACTACATGAAAACTAATGACATGGACGCATTTTATTAGCTATACATTTTTAAGAGATATGTTGTTTTTTGGTCATGGACCCTTATTATAAAGGGTTTATGCACTTGATTTAGAGGTTTAATGTGAGTAATATTACACTTACACACACAAAAAAAATACCCCTTGTAATAAAAATATCAAATGTACAATTGCTCCAATTATTTATAAATAATATTAAAATAACACTGCTTCTGAGGTATACACACAAGTATCTAAAACTACTTCAGGAGCAGACAAAATCTTCACGTTCAGAAAGATCAGAGGAGGAGAAACACGAATGCTTGCACTGTTATTAGACAGTCACTTTAGCAGAGCACTTATATGTCTTTGATTTGATTCGCTCACGTCACTTCTGTAAAAACAGTGAGGGTCAGATATCGTTCTTGCAATTTAAACCATGCATTATGTTGCACTTCCTAACAACATTACCAGCCAAATGGCCAGTAATTTATACAACGAAAGAAGCTTTTAACCAGTAATCACAATTGTGGGAAATGATGGATCAAGCGCTCGAAAAGGTGATGGTTGTTTAGTGCACAGTCAACAGAAAAACAAAATTACACTGATCATCATGGCAATGCTAATGCATAGCAAGAAGTGAGATATTAGCCATAAGTACATTAATAACAGTATTGATAATTAAAAATCATATTCACATACTCAAACAATGTTAAAACAATTTTGGCCCCATTGGGACCTTCAAAATCCACCCATGACCTCAAGTTTAGTTTCCAGATCAGTCCAGTGAAAAAGGCCTCAGGCTGTCATCTTTGTGCTAATGTGATTATGTTTGGTGGCCTTGGTCATTTTCTTTCTCTCCTATCTGGTAAATCGCTTGCGGCTCTTATGAGTTTGACCTGGGTAGAAATAACAGGCCATGACTTGGGTTTGAAGAGTTAGTGGACGGAGTGGCTGTTATTTGGGTAAATTGTGATGCTCGTTTTGCAACGTATATGCAAGTTCTCTCCCACAAGTCATATTTCTTTATGCTTATGAATTTCAATACCAAAATTACTGTAACAAATCACTCCATCTGCTTGTCATGAGGAATTTCATTCCGTTAGCCATATGGTTTTTTCATTCTGCTTTTGTAGTTTTTATAGCCTTTTCTTTCTGGGGAAGCTCTGCTGCATTTGGGCTTTCTGTAGTTTATAGCTCAAGTCTGCAGTTGAGCTCTGTCCTACAGTAATGGTGGTCATGATGCTGAGAGGTTTGCACATTAGGTTAGTTTTTGATGGTTTACGGTTTCAAATCTGATGAGCGTCATAGAATGAAAACAAGAGAGGACACTAAAAATGTGATGTTTATGTAGTATTATTGGGCGTTTTGTAACTGCTTTTATTGACCAATTTGATATTAAACACACAGTTCACCCAAAAATGAAAATTCTGTCATGTCGTTACAAACTTGAATGTATGTCTTTTTTTTCTTTCTTTTTTAAGTAGATGATATAAGGAGAAACTTTGAAGAATGTTCGTACTGCTCTTTCCCATACACTGAAAGCATATGGTGACCAGAGGCTGTCTAGCTCCAAAATGAGCACAAAAGCACCATATAAGTAGTTTGTGTCGTGAATATTGAAAAAATAAAACGATACCGTACTTGTGAGTTAAAGTCGGCATGAAATCAAAATTGAGCCTATACTTTTTTAGACCACATTAGTATTGTGGTAAAAAAATGTGTCAGTTTCATGGCTTAGGTAGAACATCCACGCACTGTCAGTCTTCTGCGAATGCCTACTTTTCCAAATCCAATCAATTCCCAGTGGGAAAAGACAAGCCACGCCCTTTATTTTTTATCATTCAATATTCTGTTTTACTCGGAAAATGTGTAAAAACACTGAAGATGGTTGCAACTTTCGGTTCAAGTGGATTTAAATTGCAATATGACCTATAAACCTATAAATGTGACCTATGACCTGCGTTATGTGTGGCAGGGTAAAGCTTTAATTAGGGCTTATGGCAAAAATATCACAAAATGTGAAACATGGATGGAAAATTGACCCCAAATGGGAATTATTTCTCTATAAGAATCTAATTTATAGACTATACCATCATTCAAAAGTTTGGGGTCAGTAAGATTTAATTGAAAGACATCCTTTTTTTCAGGATAATTTTACCAGCACAGCAATAAATTCCATTTAAAAAATATATATATATATATAATCCTGTTCAATTTATGGTGCAGGTATGTGGTCTGTGCACCTGTAGATATATTAAAATCCATTAATTTGAGTTTTTTTTTATTAAATCCCTCAGCCTTTGCCAGGTGTCTTCAGATCTTCAAAACAAAGAGCGCTCTCTCTCTCTCTCTCTCTCTCTCCTCTCTCTCTCTCTCTCTCTCTCTCTCCTCTCTCTCTCTCTCTCTCTCCTCTCTCTCTCTCTCTCCTCTCTCTCTCTCTCTCTCTCTCTCTCTCTCTCTCTCTCAAACCCTCAATCCCCCTCCTTTTCTTCCATTACTCTCTCTACCTTTACAACACCCCACATGTCTCATTACTCTCCCTCTCATGTTATTTCACTCTTTCATGTGCCATGTGACCTTTTGGAAACACATACATCCTATCTGGACTATTATCTGTCATAGCACCCTAATATCATTTTGCAGCTTTTTGTCTTGGATCCCAAATAACTTATTAAATGGAACAAATAGGCCAGTACATTCTTCAATATTTCTGATTTTGTTTTCTTTTCCACAGAAGTCATTCATGCAGGTTTGGGACGACACAAGTGTGAGTAAATGATCACAGAATTGTCCTTTTTGGCTATAGCTTCACCCATAATTGAAGTGTTCTGGAAAATTCTACGCAAAGTTTCATGCAAAAACATGAAAATGATCAGACCTACCGTGAGAGAGATTGATCACTGTGATAATATGGTTGATCATGTGATATGTTTCACTTTTCCAGGTACAGGAGAGAGCTGTGGAGCTGAAGAGAAACTATAAATCATGATAGAGTTTTGTGTGTAAGTAACACACACACACACACACACACACACACACACACGCCACGCACGCACCACACACACACACACACACACACACACACACACACACACACACACACACACACACACACACACACACACACACACACACACACACACACACACACACACACACACACACACACACACTAAGGCTCTTTGGCTGTAACTGTCTCGAGCTTATTACTTTTCCAAAATAAATCAGCCACCCATTGCATATAACCTGAGTAATGAAAGTAGTCATGACAAATAAAAAAATCTTTCTTACCCAGACCGCACACACACATATACGTCACACACACCACCAGAACCCATTTCTCAGGCTGAACGCAAATGGCACACATCTATAATCATGACAAAGAGACCCCTGCCATTAAATACAGACTTCAAACGGGAACATTAGCGTCCTGCTCCAGAGAGAGATGAGAGTGCCTGGAGAGGATCTTCATTATGCACCTTTCATTATATATCACAGCTAGATTTTCTGAACAGAGAAAATCTGGCGGATATTTAATGAAAAACACCACTGTTTCTGCACAAAGAGTGATTGGAGGCAATTTAGGGTTGATTCACTACAATAAGTGAAATGTATTGATAAACTGGCAACCGCAGCAGTACATAATCTGATATAAAAAGGCAAATCAGCCAAACAGATAATACTACCACACCACGTTTTAAATGTGGAAAGTTTTAGGCCCAAAACATAATCCACGCAACTACATTAACGTAAAGTTCTCAGTTTGAAGAGAATAAATTAGCTAAACACGCTACATGTTTATTGCTATCTACCTGACACAGTAATGCAAAACCACAGATTAAATATGCAATGAAAAAAAAGTAGTGATATTTTCTTTAGTGTGATGTACTGTGAATGACACAGCTGGTCATGTGACGTCAACATGGTGGCAAACAAAAAATAAAGCATATTTTTTCTAGAAAACTGATGTCTATAGTCCTTGTCTCATGTGAGTGGACATTTTAAGTAATATTTCTCAAAATGTTTAAACATTTATTTAAAAATGTACACTTTTAAATATGTACAACAAGACTTAAAGTGCATCAACCAAGCATTTATGTCTGCTTCTGCAATTGCCATTGTTATTTTAGCATTATTTATATGCCATTATAATATTATTTTAAATTGAAATTATATGTAAATTTGTCATTTTCATTTCAGTTTACGTTGTAGTAATTTTGTAATGTGCTTTTGTAATTTATAGTAAGTTTTCTATTTGCTAAAGTATATACATATATATATATATATATATATATATATATATATATATATATATATATATATATACAAAATAACTAAATTCTCAGACTTCCTACTTGCAAATAACCACTAGTTCAAGGTCAGACAAACAACATGTAAAGTCAGGGCTGATAGATTGAGTTGGTGTGAAGCATAATGATGCTATTTTGAATATGTCAGCAACTATTATTATTTTCAAGTAGATATGAATTCTGAGTTCTGATTTTAAGTCTAAAACACCTGCATTAGACCATTCATATCAACAATATCAATGAACTAAAGTAATAAGGGACAAATCGTGTATTTCCAGAGTCAAGTTCTAATGAGTGCAATTGGTTTTTCATATGAAAATGCAGGATGATGTAAGAGTGAGTTTGTGGGTACTCAGGCACCCAAAAACTAGTTCGTAATTGTGGACATTTGCCCGACAATACGTTTTTAAGGTCAAAGAAAATATATGAAGTCACTTCAATGAGTGAGTCCTCGTGCTGTGTAGTAGTAGTAATATGTGTGTGTGTGTGTGTGTGTGTGTGTGTGTGTGTGTGTGTGTGTGTGTGTGTGTGTGTGTGTGTGTGTGTGTGTGTGTGTGTGTGTGTGTGTGTGTGTGTGTGTGTGTGTGTGTGTGTACAGGGCAAAAAGAATTCCCACAAAAAATGTGTTGCTATGGTTTCTGTTTGGGGCTTGGATCAGGTTCCTGACCGCAGCAGAGCGCTTTGGGCAATAAAACACACAGGGTACTAATGAAAACAGCATGGTCCTCCTGGCACTTGTGTGTGTGTGTGTGTGTGTGTGTGTGTGTGTGTGTGTGTGTGTGTGTGTGTGTGTGTGTGTGTGTGTGTGTGTGTGTGTGTTGTGCGTGTGTGCGTGCGTGCGTGCGTGCGTGCGTGCGTGCGTGCGTGTGTGCGTGCGTGTGTGTGTGTGCACGCTTAAGAGAGATGGCTGGAAAAAGCTTGAGAATGAGGAGGTTGAGAAAGAACATTCGGTCCTCACAAGTGTTTTTATTTGCACACATCTGCAGTATTTGTGTGTTGCAGGCATCCACACGTGTGCATGTTTGTGTCGTTCCCTGGCTGGTGTCCATCGAGTCATGACATGGCAGTGTTTGGTGCGGTTTTAGCAGGAGGAGAGGCAAGCACATGTTTTACTTTATTAGTTGTTTATGTCCTCAGAGTGATTTTTGGGCAGACTCACGGGGAGCAATCAATTATATTCAAGATCATAAAGCAAACGGTAATAAAAGAAGTTCGCAAATTTCACAAAGAGGGAGAATAAGAGAGGGTGTGGTGTTTCCAGTGGAGTTGTGAGGAATTTGTTTGCAAGATTATTCAGGAAAACACAGAGAAAAGTGTTTAACAGCTGAACATTTTTTGTAAACGTGTTTGTAAAGCACTATGAAACAGCTTGTCAAGCTAAAATCTACACATGATCTAAAGTAGTTAATCCATAATTATGCTTTTCTTCTTTTTTAGCTACACTGCAAAACTAGCAAAAAAGTATTTCATTACATTAATGCTAAATATACATGATACTCTATAAAGCAGTTGAAAACTGTGATGGTTTGGTATTATTTATGTACAATTACAACATTTATTAATATTTTGAATTAGCTTTTATTTTTTTAAATTTCAGGTTTAATTTTCATTTTTAGTCATTGTTATTATTACTATATACTTAGTTTCTTGGTTCCCTCCAGTAAACATAACTTAATCACTTAATCACCTATTTTAGCTAGCATAACCAGTGTTATAAATCATTAAATCATAGAAAATGGCATACAAAATGTCTTAGCAGGGATCACATAAAGCATGTGTTTAAATTCAACATATGCTTTAATTGCTACAGATTTTTTTATATTTGAATGCATTTAAGTGTATATTTTTATAAGAAGGTCAGAGCAATTATAGCAGAGCAACCTGTGTATATGTAATGCATTCGCTCTTTACCTTGAATGAGGTCCCACGGGCAACATCTGCTTGAAGGCAATATGTAGACCATTGAAATTCAAGGAGTTGACCATGAAACCCACTTCAGTGTTTATTTAGATTGAACTGCATATTTGTACAACTTCTAGTCATTTTTTTAGGCAAACAAAGCATCTTTTCCTTTCCAATTCTCTTTTCCCATCGGAAACACACATGACTCACAGTGTCTGGGGAAGGTTTTATCTGAGGAGGAATGTCTCACTCCATCACGAAACAAACCATCGCATCATATTTTGCTCACAACCAGTCTCACACTTAAAGTTGAAGGTCAAGGGTTCAGGTTATTTAGGGCTCACACACCCCACGCAATGCGCACATGTACATTTATTTCACAAGCATGGCAATTTTGCAACCAACCAAAAAAAAGGTAGAGGGAAAAAAGATAAAACAAGAAAAAACTTTGCACAAGGCTAAATGTCAATGGTTGCTGGCAAGTTCTATTTTTAAAATCTTTGTTTGATTTGATGTTATTATACAGTATGTGGAGGCCAAGAATGAGTGTGGTGAATTGTGTTGATCAGGATGGGATTGGATGAATGTTATGCTAAAAGCATTTCCTACCATTTTCCTTTCAGTTGCTCATGTTCGACGTAGTCAACATGTCGACTGATTGGAATCACGCTTAGGGAACCTGTCATCTTCGAGTACTGTTAAAACGAGCCAATGCACATTGGTGTGCGTGAAATGCATCTCACACTCCGCCCCGCGGCGCGGGTGTAAATATGGAAGTGGATGCACGCACCAGTTGTCTTTCGTTTCAGAGCTGATAGGTGTCGATGTCTTTGAAGAGTGTTGAAGTTTTCAACGAGCGAGTGTGTCGGTGTTCTTCTGGAAGACTCTGGTGGTTCTACAGCGTGAGTGCAGCGATGATCGCGAGCTTCTGAGCTCTCAATGCTGTTTTAACAGCATCCTTTCTGTTTGTTTTCATTTGTGTTTCAGAATTTTCATTTGTGGGTGCACTAACCCTTTACATTTGTTCTAATCCTAATAGTTTGATTTAAAATTAGACTTTGATTCCAAGATTCAAAGAATTGTCAATATGCTCTCAGACTTTTTGGACCCCAGTGTATTTCAAATAGACGTTAGGGTCATGAACCCCTTCGATGGACCAAAAGGGTGGAAAAGTTTTGAGGTACAACAACACACAAGAATGCTAATCACAAACATACTGTGTTTTTCTAAACATACTGTACGTGTTTTTCTAAAGTTCCATAAAAAATGATATAATGCTTTTATTTAGTGCTATTAATAAATGGGTACATTAGAAGATACAGCTCAGTTCTCAGAATACACAATAGATATGTGTACAAACACACACACTTGGAAGGCAAAGCTGTAATGACTAATGGAAGGCTATAATTGCAATGATTGCTAAATAACTGATGGGGCTCATTAATGCTTACAAGTCTCAGCTGGGGATCTCTCTCTCTCTCTCTCTCTCTCTCTCTCTCTCTCTCTCTCTCTCTCTCTCTCTCTCTCTCTCTCTCTCTCTCTCTCTCTCTCTCTCCTCTCTCTCTCTCTCTCTCTCTCTCTCTCTCTCTCTCTGTGTATACAGGGGGCATGCAAAAAGTGTGTTTGTTCATGTTTTTCTATCCTGGTGGGGACTTAAACCCGAATGCACACAGACTCGTGGGGACTCGTGTCACTGTGGGGACCTGTGTGTGCGTGTGTGTGCGTGCGTTCGTTCATTGCATTCTGCGTCTACTGTAATAAAACAGACTTTGGTGACACTTTTTTATTTCTCCCCAACAGACATTCTGCTGACTATAAGTAACTTTGCAACATGTCAACTTATTCTACTAACACGAATGCTAACAGTCTGCAACAATTTTGCAACATAATAATAACATAATAATAACATTCCCACACTTTAAAAAAAGTATTTTTTTAAATCAACATTATTTATGTTAATAACATATTTAGAGTTTCTGTTGATTAAACCAATCTCCAATCTCTCTGTATTAACTTAAATTTTTGATTTCAATTAACTAAAAATGTTAAGGCTACCAGGTTACTTTTTTCTTACTATTTCACTTTCAGCGGTTAGATTGTTGAGAAAAATACATTGCACAGGAGGCCAGTCTTCCTTGGTATATCAACCAATCATCGTAGAGACATAAATTATGTGATATTAGTTTGAACTGATATCGCTGATAAAATAACAACAACCTTAATAATGTAGAGTAGACATATTGAATATTTGTGATGCGATCTGGGAAAACCCACCACATGGTGAAATTTGACATATTACAGGTTTTGCGATCATATTAAAGCTTGGTTCAAGCCCTTTCCAAATCTGTTTTTATTTCTTTTATAGTTTGTCTGTAACAAAAGTTATGGTTATCTGAAGTCGGCTGATCGATGTGATTTTCAGAAATGGAATTTTGAGAAAAACAGGTTTAAATAACTGTCACGTCCTGCTAGCGGGACGACGGGCGCTCTTTTTTTATTGCCTTTTATTCATATCACATATTTTAGTAATAATCATAGATTAGGTATCATTCAAAAGCTTACAAACTCAAATTTCATCCTGTAAATACCGTTTTGAAATTGGGCGATTGAGAGGCGAGCAAGGTCTTTTAAACGAGCAGCTTCAGACTCTGTTGTTCTCTTGTGCTCCGCATCACATAATGCTGGATAAAAATAAATAAATAAAAACTTACGTGCCGTTGTAGTTTACACAGGACTGGCGGGACCTTTATTCTGTTATGTGGTTTATTTTGATAGGAGAAACTGTCTTTGTAGTGTTAAGAGAAGGAGAACTAAATAGCCGTTGTTGTTGTTTTTTTGCACCTCCGCTCCGCGCGTGTTCTTAAAGAGAAAGACACGTCTTTTCAGCTTGCCACTATAAATCGCTATTTTTCTGCACTAATCTAGTGAATTTTCACTAGATATACTCAGAGATGATAAACAAGATGTTATAGAATAATAATTTATTGAAAACCCAAATTTGACCATAAACTGACATTCAATCTATTTTTAGACTTTACTGAAAATGTACAAGCGCGACATCCGACGGGTTTTCCCAGATCGCATCACATTTGATTGGCAACAAATTATAAAAGGTCAGAAGGAGGGATTTTTGCTTCAAGTTATAGGCTAGGTGAATAAAAATAATATTTATAAATGTATATTTCCTTACTGTATAGTCTTTTTTAAAAAGCCTTTTATATCTAAAAGTGACCCCCCCCCCCCCCCCCCCCCCAAAAAAAAAAGGAATTTTAAAGCAGTTATTAATAATAAAAATCCTTGGATGAACGATACACTGTGTGCCTCCTCTATTTTTTAAATCCATGAGCCGGCACCTACAATCAGAAGAAACAAAGATGTGTAAAAAATTACAATCATATGTTTTACTTTTTCACTATAATTTATATGGCAAGTAATAGGTTTACACTTGGGAAAACTACAGTATTTTACATTAAAATGACTATGTTTTTTCCCCATGTATAGTAAGGTAACTTACAGTTAATTCACTGACAGTTTTTATTTCAGTAAAAAATACAATCATTTCTTTCTTTTTTTTTTACTGTGTAACATGTTTATGGTAAATATTCTGCTGTCTTCACAGTAAAGATGGCACAAATGACAACATATCAAAGACTTTTGTTATATTTTAAAATAAATATAATTCCGGATAACCCAAACTTTTTTAAGGAAACTTAAAACTGCTTTTTAAGAATAAAATAAATCACTATTTAGTTTATGGATCATGTTTACATTTGAGAACATCCTCACATTTCCCCAAATGCAGGTTTTGTCTGATGAGTAAAGCCCAAAAAACATAAACACTGGCTTGGCTCGTTTTAATTTGTGGGGGTTCATTACATTAATCGTGCTCAATAATAGACATGAAAATCCTCTTAACGTGCCATTCCATACTAGATTTACAACACACACACACACTCTGAATCTGGAGTCTATTGTATGGCGTGCAAGGACGTAAATCAACGTCACAAATTCACAGCACAATAATGATGTGATGTTGCTATTTTTAGGTTGTTTTTGACAACACTGTAAAGAGATTGCTGTAAATTTTACAGTAACTTACTGGCAGCTGGATGCCAGTAATTTACTGTAAAATGTTTTACAGTATTATTACTGTATTTTCACTTACAGTACACTGTACCTTTACTGTATTCTCAATTACAGTATCTTTACTGTATTTTCAATTACAGTATACTGTACCTTTACTGTATTTTCAATTACAGTATACTGTACCTTTACTGTATTTTCAATTACAGTATACTGTATCTTTACTGTATTTTCAATTACAGTATACTGTACCATTTACTGTATTTTGTCTGTTACCGTATTGTCATTTACAGTATTAGTATTGAGTTTTTTTTGTTTTTTTACATGTTTACCCCACCCCCAAAAATGACAACAACTCATGAACATTTGTCCTTAAAATATTATTTTTAATTGTTGAACATTTTGTTTTTAGAAGTACAAATTACAAATCTTGACCTCAATAGCTGAAAAAAAAAAAGGCAAAAATCACCAAAGTCCATAGAACTAATCTCCTGGGGACCATTTGTATCTGTAGCATGGCAAAAACGTGCGTACACGCACTGAAAACCAAAACAGGCCTTAAAATAATAAAATACCATAAAAGTCAGTTTGTGTTGTTACATTTCAGTAATTTTGCCAGTCAAAGTTGACAAGCTCTCTGATGAGAAACACTGGCTGGTTCAGGCTGATGCTTTTTTGTGTGTGGATCTTTCCAGATTTCCATCTGCTCTGTGCCTTTAGTGTTTGGTGCCATCAGAGTTGATTCTGAGAATGAACCTGCAAGCACAAAGGGGGAAAAAATACATTAATTTTGAGATCGGTGTTGTCAGAATTTGCCCTAACTCTCAAACTTAATGATGCATGTACATTTATGTTGATAAAAGCAAAACATCTGATTCTGAATGCACCTACAGAGATGGTACATAATTACCTCATAATCTATTACATTCGAATCATTTAAGCTTCATTCTTTCACAATACATTCCTGTGTAGCTTCAACAGTAGAGAAAGATGCAAGAATGCTGAAACAATGAGTTTGATTTCCAGGGAATGGATAACTTAAAGTAGAACTCTGGTCAATTTTAACATTGAGCTCATTTTTTGTACATTTGGAGTGCTGTCAGTACAGAGAACAACGACAAAAATCAGTGTTTTCTACACCGTGTTATCCTTTTTTTAAAATTCGCACCCTGTTGACTTAAACGGGGCAAGTTCTAAACCTGCTTTTAGCCTCTTAACATCCTTGATGTGTCATTACAAGTGCACAGCCATGTGAGTGGTGTTATTAAGAGTGACCACGGTCAATCTGACTGCAGTAGATGTGAAAGATATGAATAAAAATGATGTTTATTCAGCCAGCTCACATACCTGTGTTTTCTTCCTGTTTTCGGTCGAAGTCGACAGTAGTCGAGTTCGCGCGCGCGCGATCATTGGTAACTTGTAATGACACATCAAGGATGTTAAGAGGCTAAAAGCAGGTTTAGAACTTGCCCCGTTTAAGTCAACGGGGTGCGAATTTTAAAAAGAGGATAACACGGTGTAGGCAACAACACCGATTTTTGTCGTTGTTCTCTGTACTGACAGCATTCCAAATGTACAAAAAATATGCTCAATGTTAAAATTGACCGGAGTTCTCCTTTAATAATAGGAACATGCCACCGTTTTTTGAAAAAGGTGGTTTTCACCGTCTCCCCTATATTTAGCAAACGCATTTTTGTCTCAGTGCATGCATTGTTTTAGTCTGGCAGTGCCGCCGCTAGCTTAGCTTTGCATAATAAATGGAACCCTTTGTTGCCGGATAGCATGTTGGGAGTAGGGGTGGGCGATATATCGTTTAGACGATAATATCCAAATTGTTGTCTGGACGATATGCAAAATTGGGATATCGAATATTTCATAATTTGTACAATCCAACCCAAGGGCGCCGTAAAGGGGTGGAAGGTTAGGACGATTCTAAGGGCCCAGCCTGATTTAGGGCCCAGAAGAGCAGACCCCCTTTTTCTTTTCTTATTTCTTTTCTCTTTTTTATACATACATTAAATGTGCTAGGGCCCCTCATGCACTAAATGTGTATTTTGTCCGTTTTGACCATAGATTTAATATTTAAAAAACAAATAATGTATTTACTGTTTTCAGTCACACCCCTCCCTCTCACAATGGTTCATTCCACCTGCGCTGTCCGAGGCCCGAGCTACGATCGCTAGTGTAGCGTCTCTTGCTTATTGCACTTGCTATAATGCAGTGCAGACAGTGACACACGCAGGCATGTCACATCAAAAGTCAGGGCATCAAAAACGGAAAGAAATGAAGGAAAGAGAAGACAGAGAACGCCGAAGTCGACAGTATGTGTCACAGTTTTTCAAAAAGAAAGGTAGCTTGCCCTATTCCTGTATTCCAAAACTTCCAGAGTTAGCCTACTTATTTTTGTTGCTACATGACCCGCTTTTATCTAGCTAGCTTAGTAAAATAATTACTGAATTATGAAACACAGATTCAGCGGCTGCACACGTCCTCCTCCCCCCACGTCCCCCGTCCCCGTCTCAGCCCAAGGTGAGCCTGAGCGCGAAACTTCACGAAGATTGAAGCCTCTAAACACGTCTTATCTACTGTGTTCGCCACATGATGATAACTTTACAAAACAAAAAGTTATCTACACGCTTCAAAAATTACAAAATCAGTTCGCCGTGCCCGTGTATGTGTCGTGTGTTCCAACGCAGTCTCATGAAAGTGCGTATCAATACCACGAATGTTATTTGTCGTGCCATTTATACGCCAAAAATGTTTTTTGCGTGCATGCTACGCACTGAAACCCCTTGGGTAGGATTAAGGGGAGGGGGGTGCGTGCGTATTACACGCCATAAAGTGCGTATCATATGCACGCGAATATACACGCAAAAACTATTTTTGGCGTATAAATGGCGCCGAGAAATAACATTCGTGGTATTGATACGCACTTTCATGAGATCGGGCTCTGTGTTCTGTGAAGTCACAGCGATGCTGTCAAACTTGACGTTCTTAATGTGAATAAAATGCCCCAGAAAAAAATAATATAAAATTGAATAAAACATGTGTCTGTAGTAACCATTGGCTATAAGTTTACAAAATAGATATATCAATATTTTATATTAAGAAAACTAAATAGGGCAATAAAAATAATATGGTTATTATTACGCGTGTGTGTGTGTGTGTGTGTGTGTGTGTGTGTGTGTGTTTGACAGATGCAGAGTCAGCAATTGAGATAATAAATGTTCTTCCTTTTATGTAAACAAGTACATATTTCTAAAAAAAATCTTGTTTTTTTGTACTCATCTTTAGACATTTTAACTATGCAATGTGCTAAGTATACTGGGCATGTTTATTGGGCTAAATTTTATCTGTAAAAAATGTAGGGGGCCCAGAAATTTTGGTTTCCATAGGGCCCAGAATTTCTGGCGGCACCCCTGATCCAACCCCCCAAACATGAAAAGAGCTGAAGGAAGTTAAAGAGAAAACAAAAAACTAAGGCGGCCGCCTAAGCAACTCACGCCTGCCGCCTTAACTATACGTTGGCAAAAAAAATTATATGAGCGATAACCGCCGTGTTACTGTTTTGAGGACAACCAGCACGTCATTCGGGCATTAGCACTCCGGGTGTTAAAGGAAATCCTTAACAGGCAGCCGTTCGCAAGCGCAAGCGGCTCGTGACAGAACATAGACTGACTGAACGACACTTCAATTGAAGTTGAAAATCTCAAATGAAGATTGCTGAACTCCAGCTTACTTGTCTGTGTTTTCAGATCATCCGCGCTTCTTCAGCAGTGTAGAGAGCGCGCATGGTTGCTGATCTCCGGCAGTGTTTTTAATGTTGATGCAATGTTTACCGAATATCCACACACGATTTCAAATGTGACATTGATTTTATACAACAGTTAAATAAACAAAACAAAAGGGTAACATTAAGTGATTTACTAAATTTAAAACAGTATACTCAGGCTTATTGCTCTATTTTGCAACGGAATCTGTGGCTTTGAACGAACCGTGAGATTCAATGAATGACTCGATAACTCACACACATAAAGACAATGAGTTACCGCCACCTACTGGCGATTTTATTATAATATTTTTATTAATATTAAACGATTTTTAACATTGCCTATTTAGTGAACATTGTTTTTATTTAAGGAATTATTTATTTTTTAAAGGTATTACAAAGGTAAAAAATGAAATGGAAAAATTTATTAAAGGGGGCAAAATATTGTCTCTTAATGGAAAAGCTGTGCCTGCAGTCTAAGTGGAAGAGGGGTACGGCACTCTAAAACATTGGAGAACCACTGAACTAAGGAAAAGGGATATGTAGAAGTGCTACTGCTAAAGAGTGTAATGTCAATAATTTCTCATAATCTTAATTGAATTGGTCTAGAGAGAATAATTATTATTACATTTTCTCTACTAGATATAAGACTCAAGTTTCAGTATTTGTCTTAATTTGTGTCAGGAGTTATGCAATACCCCCCGCCCCCCGCAAAAATATCGTCTGAATATCGATATCGAGATATTGAAAAAAAATATTGAGATATTAATTTTTTGTCAATATCGCCCACCCCTAGTTGGGAGTAAAAGTGATTAAAAAACTCAATTACTTTTTGTGGCCTGCGTATTGACCCTTTTACAGCCCACGTGATCAAATAGTTGCGCGCGCATTTTGGCAACAGAAGTGGTGTTGTTTCCCACTGGCTCTAACGTGTTAGCAACTCCTAAAGTTTATCAAAACGGTTTCCCAGCATCAAAATGTCTGGTTGTTGCGTTTACGGTTGCACTAATCGATATTCCACCATGGGACTTAAGTTTTATAGGATTCCGACAGGATCACGGCCGTTTCAGAAGAACCGGCGGCGCCTGTGGCTGCAGGCGATTAAACGTGTTGATTGGAGCGAGGACATAATAAAAAAATGCTCGCGTCTGCAGCGCCCACTTTATATGGGCTGATTCTCGCCATACTTCTGTTGCCAATTTGCGCACGCATACGTTGCCACGTCATCAATGTGTACAAACAGTAAAAGGGTCTATTCACAACGAGTGCAAATAGCAATGCAGATTAAGACTAGGCGATTTCCTAGGCAGATGTTGACTTGGGACGGAGCACAGGCGAAGCACTGCTACTTGGTCACAGAGATATCACGCAACACCTGAAATCCCCCAACTTCCGTCAACATACCGGCATGAATATAGCTGGCTATTTTTCCTACAGTAGACATAGTGAATGGCGATAAACATGGCTGATTTTGTGAGAGACGAAGAGGGTGACTTCTCAGACAGCCAAGATCCAGAACCATAATTCTACGAACCAGAGTTTTCAGAAGAGGGGCTGCGTGCTTTGGAAATAAGACAGACAAAAGGAGGAGGTTGCGATTGTTCAACAGCCTGCGGGCGTGAGGATGAGAGCCGACACTAACTGGTGGTGTGAGTGTGGGAATATGCCAGCCTACGCCGACTGAAATAGAGTATCTGTGCTGTGGCGAGTGGGACAAGGTACTGCCATCGATGACCAGGCTCAACGTGTCAGATCAAGATGAGGTGCCCGCAGTTGTGTCTCAGCTACCGAGGACTTCTCTGCATTGATCCATCCTATAGTCTTCGACTTTTTTGAGAACTCATCTTCTGTGTCTCTCACAAAATCCGCCATATTCATCGCCATTCACTATGTCTACTGTAGGAAAAATAGTTAACTAATATTCACACCAATATGTTGACGGAAGTTGGGGGATTTCAGGTGTTGCGTCATATCTCTGCGCCCAAGTAGCAGTGGTTCGCCTGTGATTCACCGCAATATAGTCCCAAGTCAATATCTGTCTAGGAAATCGCCTAGTCTTAAAGGAACACGCCTTTTTGGGACTTTAGCTTATTCACCGTATCCCCCAGAGTTAGATAAGTCTATACATACCTTTTTCATCTCTGTGCGTGCCGTAACTGTCTGACGCACCCACCGCTAGCCTAGCTTAGCACAAATACTGGATGTAAACGGCTCCAGCTAGCATTCTGCTCCCAATAAGTGACAAAATAACGCCAGCCTTTTCCTATTTACATGTTGTGATTTGTATAGTCACAGAGTGTACAAATAATAAGGTCACATGAGACACAGCCATATTTTAACCATATAAATACTGGGAACTATATTCTCAGAGGGCGAAGCACTGCTACTTCTGTGGAGTGATTTGCTCGCAGCACTTGAGAAGCCCTGTAGTGAGGAGCAGAGAGTTTGCTCAGAGCTGCGGGAATCACTCCACAGAAGTAGCAGTGCTTCGCCTTCTGAGAATATAGTTCCCAGTATTTATATGGTTAAAAGATGGCAGTGTCTCATATGACCTTATTATTTGTACACGCTGTGACTATACAAATCACAACATGTAAATAGGAAAATGTGGGTGTTATTTTGTCACTTATTGGGATTAGTATGCTAGCTGGAGCTATTTACATCCAGTCTTTGGTCTAAGCTACTGTAGGCTAGTGGTGGGTGCGTCAGAGAGTTACGGCACGCACAGAGATGAAAAAAGTTATGTATGTATCTCACTCTGGGGGATACGGTGAAAAAGCTCCCCAAAAGTCGGGAGCGGACATGCTATCCAGACATGCTATCCGGCGGCGCTGCCAAACGCGAATAGAGCGTAAAATTCTCGTCTACCACGTCTAGTTGGACGCTTGAACATTTAGAATCCAATCGCGTGTCCAAAGCTAAGTTGACACGCGTAAAAAGCAAGTGTTTGAAGCGAATTTGACGCGCGTCAGAGGAGAAATCCGCTTCTTGTGGGAGGGGCAAGTGCTAGACGGTTGTCTGTTTGCAAGATGGCTGATGTTGATTGACCTCTAGAGGTGCATAATTGCGTCTTTACATTGACTTAACATTTAAATCACTCGCACCAGACGTTCTATTCGCGTTTGGTGTGAACGCACCTTAAGACAATGCATGCACTGAGACAAAAATACATTTGCCCACTTATCTAAATATAGAGGAGACAGTGAAAAAACCCTATTTCAAAAAACGGTAGGGTGTTCCTTTAAACTTAAATACAATGTAATTCCTTTGGATAAAAGTGTCTGCCAAATGCATGAATGTAAATGTAATGTAAAAAATATATATATTTTGGGTTACCTAATTCTGCATTCGACAAAATGGACAGATAATGCTGAAGAAGAGTCTGTTAGCTGTAGTAGCTGGATGATGATTCTTCATAGTCAGCATCCATGTTTTTGCTTAGAGAACAGACTCTCCTGAAACAGACAAAGTCACAGCAGCCTTTTAGTGTTATTATAGTTCACAGAAATAAAATACAATGACAAAACGTATTACTAACAACAACGACATGAGGGGAAAAGATGATGTAAGATATGATGTTGTATGGTGTTTATAGTTTTTTTAATAAATTACACATTTAAAATATTAGTTAGCAAAATTTTGCTATATTGATAATGGTATATTGCTAACCCTTTCCTCCTCCTCCTCCTCCTCCTCAAACGTCAGCCTGTTCTGTATATTAGTGGAGAGCGTCCGCAGTGATGTACAGTCCGGAGGGAATGGCTTCTGCAAATTCAAAATAAAGAACAGAAACTGATGAATGATTATTTAAAAGCACTTTAACTCTGCTGCCTGGTAAACCCGTTTTCTCCCCTTCCGTTGGTTTCATCGGGAGTTACATTATATTATGTTTGCCTGCTAAACTAACGCATAATTCTGCTAATTTAGTTGATGTCATCTTACCCACCTGTAGATGTCATCACCATTAGGACGGCAATCACAAGAAAAGACTCCTAAACACACCTCCGACATTGCAGACATGATTCAGGCCACAAACTTGACAATAAAACAAAAGATGTAATTAACAATAGTGTCGCTTAAACGGTTAGTTTACTTAAAAATTAAAATGATATCCATTTACCATTTACTCAGCCTCAACTTGTTCATAACCTGTATTAATTTATTTCTTGTGCTGTGTACCTAAGAAAAACATGAGTAACCAAACAAGTTTCTGGTCCCCATTGACATCCATAGTATTTTTATTTATTTATTATAGAAGTCAATGGGGACCAGCAAACTGTTCCATTACCAACATTCTTCAAAATATCTTCTTTTATGTTCAGAAGAAAGAACTTCATGCAGGTTTAGAACAACTTGTGGGCAAGTCAATTATGACAGAATTTATTTTTGAGGTGCACTATTCCTTTTAACTTATTTTTTCACTTTAGCTCACTGTTAACGTTGTTACATCTCCCTAACTAGCTAAGTTGTGATAAATAGGGGCCGGAAGTTCACGGAACATACATATGTTATTATTATTCTCTGTTTAAGTTTACTTCGGCTTATTTAAGTGAAGTTAACCTACCAGTTGATGTTATGACGGCAATGAAAAGGCTCCAACACACACCTCCATCGTTGCAGACTGCAGACATTATACAGATCACAAACCTGAAAATAAATCAAAGCATATACGTGAAAATCTTGTTTAAAAACCTCACTTAAACAAGGGTTTCGTCTATCTCACTTTACCTCAGTATTTCACCACGACACGTTAGTTCCTTGCGGTTAACGTTAGCCTAACCGACGACTCCGCCTAGCGAGCTTACGTTAAAGAGGCAGAGATATGTACAAACGTTATTGTTATCGTTTTAACTAAAGAATATTTCGGATAATATAGGTGAACTTATTAGCTTACTTACCAGTTAATATTATCACCGTGACGGAGATCCGGCCGACTGTCAGGGAAAAAAAAGGCACCAAAACCATTCCGACGAAAACAAAAAGACAAATCATGTTAGTTTGCTGTTAACATAAATGAAAACATTTGCAAATGTTTGTTTTACATAAAATAGAAATAATATACTAACCTTTTTGGAGTTACCGGTAGGCTACATCTTTTGTCCACATTAACGGCCACTTCAACCAATACAGTCAAAAAAATTCAAAAAAATCTCTCTTGCCATTGGTCAGTTTTACGCGGGCTAGTTCACTACTGTAAATTGATTTACAGTAGAGAAGAATTACAGTAGTGCCCATATATTTTCCCATAATCCTTTGCGGTTTACAGTAACATACTGTATAAACATTTTACAGTATCTTACAGTACATATTACAGTAAAATACTGTTCAAATTACAGAAATCAGTTACAGTGAATGCTGAGGAATTTTAGACCACATGCCATTTGGATCTGACACTTAGCAACTGTCACGTTAGCACTCAGGTAAAATCTTTTGTGGTTTAGGTGTGTATGCCGATGACAATCATCTTGGATTTGTTGGAAAGGTGGAGGTTCCCCCGTGTCTGTCAGTCTGTGTCCCGCATCTAAATTTAGGAGTTTGAACCTGTGGGGAACCTGTGTGGGTGATTCCCAGCATACCAGAGACCTAATCCTATCCCATGCACCTTACGTGTAAATCATCTGTCCCCCTTCCTACTGAATTTCAGTCTGACCTGCTGTCGTATATGTTTAGAGCTAGGTTTGGGATGCAATTCCACCTTGCTTGCAGCTCATTATTGCTGTCATGCCCCGATGACATCATCGCCATGTGTTACCCCCGCTAAGCTGGTTTTGGGGGAATTTTGGATTGGCTTTTTTTCAAAGCCGGTGGCACATGCGGCACATGCCATAATCCCATCAACAAACCTTCACATTTACAACGTCTGGATTAAAACCAGGGCAAATTTGTGTAGCAGGCTTTTCATCCAATGACAATAATTTAACTTGGCTTCGTTTTTCATCAAATAGCTTTAAAGAGTTATAAGAACTTTTGCAATAACACGGATTATCCCAAAAATAAACCTTTAAACACGCTAAATGAACCAGAAAAATCACTTTCTAGAAAGGTTACAACTTTCTAATGATACACTACGGGTCAAAAGTCTGGAATCATTACATGTTTTATGTTTTTGAAATAAATCTCTTATTTTCACCAAGGCTGCATTTATTTGATAAAAAAAATACAGTAAAAACAGTAATATTGTGAACTATTATTTTAATCTAAAGTTTTCTTTCTTTTTTTTTTTTTTAAAAAAAAAACATTTTAAAATGAAATTTATTCATGGTCAAGGCTGGATTTTTAATCTTCCTTAACATTAAGTCTTTTTTAAGGACTTTTTTTAAATCTTTTTTTTGGATTTTTAATCTTCCTTAACATTAAGTCTTTTACTGTTATATGTCAACAAGATTCAACAAGGCATGTTCACCTTCAGAACCCAATGTGAGATCTCTTTGGGTATTTATGCAAATATGCACATATGTAATTAGATTATGCACTTCATGTCTACATCAAAAACACACAAACTTAGCTTCAAAATTCATCATTACATCCAAAAGAAAAGAAACCCTGTTAGCAAATGTACCCAAACTACAGTATATATATATATATATATTTATATATATATATATATATATATATATATATATATATATATATATATATATATATATATATATATATATATATATATATATATATATATATATATATATATATATATACACACATGTGCATTTTTCTTTTTTTAAAGAACTGCAAGGACATATTTATAGCCATCTGCCATGTTAAATATTTTGAGATTCAGCAGATTGCTGCTTGCCCTAATAATAATTTATATTCTTTTGTTCTAGCTCTCTCTCTCTTCTCTCTCTCTCTCTCTCTCTCTCTTCTCTCTCTCTCTCTCTCTCTCTCCTCTCTCTCTCTCTCTCTCTCCTCTCCCTCCCTCTCTCCTCTCTCTCTCTCTCTCTCTCTCCTCTCTCTCTCTCTCTCTCTCTCTCCTCTTCTCTCTCTCACTCATCTGGCACAAGGCATATGCTGGTCCTTCAGCGTTGCCTTGCCTATATTTAAAAGGCCATTGGGACTCTCTAGTTCTCTATTAATGTGGCCTATTGAGATTAGAGTAACGGTTGCCATTAATATCTGCATGCTTAGAGCTGCCAGTAACAGCAGGTCCCTCTCATTATCCAGACACACTCATTAGAGTCACTGCGCTCACGCTACAGAGCGGCCTTTGTGGTGAAGGTGTAGGTGCTGCTGAAAGAATGTGTGTATAATAACTCTTCATCTGAGACCTGCAATGGCACTGCATTCTGTGATGAAGAAAAAAAAACATATAGAGACAATAAATTTAAACCATTTCATTTTAGGTCAATTAAACTTTACTTGACTGAAACTTGTCACGAAAAACAAACTTTTTACTGTTTTCACTGCAAGAAACCAATGTAGACCTGAGGAAGAACTGACTAAACTTTACAAAAAGGTTCCATTAGTTATTGCATTAATTAAAATTAACTAACAATGAGCTTTACTTCTCTTTCACAAGGGATGGCCACTTTAAATATCATTTAACATCAACATTTTGTAAAAGTTAATGGTCTTTAGTAGCTTTACAAGCATTATGTTTCAGTTTGAGTTTGTGAATGGAGTTTGCTAAACAGGAAACCAAACCTTGTAGATAACAAGTCAATCTCAGCAAAATGTCCAAGGCGTGTACGTGAAAGACAGTGATACCTTTGTGCTAAAATAACATCTAGATAACATCTTCCCCTCATGTTGGAGCCCTGAGAGATCAGATAGCAGGCAGATTTTATCTACAGTGAAGCTTTAACTAGAATCAGTGAATGGGAACAGAGAGGGAAGTGTGTTAGTTTGGGTTTGGACAAAACAAAAGTACATGTACCAGTACATGTTCAGAGATCGTAAGTGTGTGCGTGCATGTGTATCTGCGAGATTGTATATATCTCAGTGACATAATATTTCTATTTCAAGTGGTTTTCACAAAAACTTTAAGCAGCATAACTGTTTTCAACACAAAATCTTTTATGGAGCATCACATCATCATATTAAAATGATTTTTGAAGGATCATGTGACACTGAAGACTGGAGTAATGATGCTGAAAATTCAGAGCAGGGATAAATTACATTTCAAAATATAAAAGATATTTTAAATTGTAATAATATTTCAAAATGTACTGTGTTAACTGTATTTTTGATCAAATAAAATTGGTGAGCATGCATAAGAAGCATAAACTTCTTTCAAAAACAAACAAAAAACTTCTTTCACAAAAATCTTACCAACTCCAAAACTTTGAATGGTATGTATTCTGTTTCTAAGACTGTTATGCCCGCTGAAACAGCCTTTTCTACTCTTTTTCTCTTTGGATGAACAGCATTCAGAAAACTGGTTATGTAAATTGCTGCTTTTTTACAGTTAATCAACTGTCTAAAGCAAGGCCTTTATTCGCCTTCTGTCCCAACTCACTTGTTCCCTCCCTCAGTATCTTCTTTACACAATCTTCCCTCTTCCAGGCTCCAGAGATAAGAGGAGACAACAGAGGTTTGCTTTGAGTTTTCCATAAATGAGAGAGAGAGAGAGAGAGAGAGAGAGAGAGAGAGAGAGAGAGAGAGAGAGAGAGAGAGAAGAGGAGAGAGAGAGAGAGAGAAGAGAGAACAAAAGGGATAGAAAGGACAAGACGACGTGGGGATTTTACAATGTTCATTTATCTTTATGGGCTTAGGGCAGGAAATTTCCTTTAATGACATACGTCTAGGCATGGTCTCTCATTTGCTTGTAGAAAAGTGATATCTCAGGGTCACTGTCCTGTGCTCAGACGGTGCACGACAACAGGACACACGTGCTCTTTACCTCACTTAAAACTAAGTGTATGTTAATGACAGGCTGTGATCCACACACAATGATGAATAGCAGTCGGAGTCAGATGGAAGGGATTTTTTTTGGTGTTGTCCAAAACAGGTAGTCAGGAGCTCAGAGAGGCTGTGTGCCATTTACACCGCTGCCAGGTTCCATTAGAAAGGCTGAGCAGCATCTTGACTTTGCAGTGGCTGAGTTCTGCTATTCTGCTATATTCGTATTATAAAAAATGTATGTGGTGGCCAAGAATAGGTCTAAAGTTGGAAAAAGATAATCCACCCCTTATGAAAAAGAACACATTAACATTAGGGTAATTATTATGGAAATAATATACATAAAAGAACATACTTAAAGGCATAGTTCACCCAAAAATTAAAATTAGCCCATGATTTACTCACCCTGAAGCAATCCTAGTTGTATATGACATTCTTCTTTCAGACGAATACAATGTGAGTTATATCGCACAACGTGAACCAAGAGAGGCGTCAATTGCCATCATTACTTTGTGCGTCCAGTTCAAGTGTTATAAATCGATGCGATGCGTACACTTCTGAAGGCCTTTAGTAACCCCCATGAGCTGTGTGGAGCACTTTTATCATGAATAGATGCGCTTTGATGGACTTCCAAAGACATACAGCCATTCACTCCCATTATCAAGTTTGGAAGAGCCAGGACATTTTTTAATAAAACTCTCGATTGTATTCGTCTGAAAGAAGAATGTCATATACACATAGGATGGCTTCAGGGTGAGCAAATCATGGGCTAATTTTCATTTTCGGGTGAACTAATTACTAACTCTATATGATGTTTTCAGACACTTGCATGTTATTTACTAAATTAAATATATTATAGCTTAAATGTATACTAAATGGAATTAGCTGAAATTTTAAGTGTTTTTTGACCCACTTAAGTAAATATTTGTATAATTGCATAATTACTTCTATTGTCTTTGAAATATGGTTAAAGTGTGCCGTCGAATATACTGACAATCATTTATGGTAAACTAAAATATACATTTCTATTGAAACTTGTAGGCCTATGTATGTCAAGTATTTAAATATAGGAAGTTGCAATTTGGTACATTTCAAATATATTAAATGTAATATGAAATAACACACAGTTAAAATTAAAATCAAGTTCTTTACATGTAGTTTAGTATGTTGGTCAACACCTCAAATGAATAAAACAAAACTATTTAAAATGATTTGAAGTGTGCACATTAAATGCATATTTAGACTGATTTTATCAGTTTTTTCAGTATTGAATGAAATGTATTTATAAAATCTGTATTTTTCAGAGTTTGTTGCACTGAAATCTGGGATATTGGTTATAGCAGTTTTGGACACTAACTAACCAGAATCGTCAAACAGAACTGCAATTGTTTATTGTTTTCAAACCGGTTTCTTGAACCAGTTCCCTGTCTTTCATTGGTCAGCCAAACATTTAATCCCGCCTCTAATTATGCTATTGGTTGGGCCAATGTGGCTGTGTCAGCTGATAGTGATGTTTAGACTATACATGTAAAATAAGGCCTCACTCGTTTCCAATAACTCTCATTGTGTACAAGTTATTTGCAAAATGGTTCTCAAAATGAACTATGTATTAAAAAAAAATGCAGAGCAATGATGTGATAGTGCCAGAGTTAAATGTTTTTCAGAGAAATCGACTTGCAAATGACTTATCAGACACTTTTGGGGCCAATTGTGAAAGTTATTGGAGAGTTAACTGGAGAAAGAACAAGCTGGAAGAAAAAAAAAACAAAGTGATAAGAGCGTTTTGGGAATATATCAATAAATAACAAGACTAAAAGGCAGAGACGGAGTGCTATGCTAATATGTAAGCATGCAATAAGGAAAATAACATGTACTACATTATCTAAATGTCATAAAGGTTGAGTTCAAAGGTCAAAAGGTTTAAGGGTAAGGAATGTTCTCTTCACAAACCCTATTCATTGTTGTATTGTCATTATCATACCTCTCTCTCTTTTCCTTTTAGTCTCTGCCAAACCACAAAAGAGGACTGACCCTGAAATTGACTCAGTGCTGATATAACACTGTGTTTGATGTGTGTGTACTCTGTTTTAACTGGTACGGTATAACACAAGCCCTGAGATCAAAGGCGTTGACGCTCCGTTCCTGTCCTCTCATTACTGCCACCTGGGTCGGGACAGACTGGTCTTCTGTGCCCATAAAGTCAATGCCAGGCATGCCAGGTTTGGACGTCTTGGAAGCAGCTGTTTTCCTTTGTGTGTATGAAATGACACCACTTTTGATTGATTGGTCATACTGAAAAGTACTCGGATCGTTTATTTTCTTGATCTACATCCAGTGTGTCTCTACAATCCTCATAGTTGGATGCTTTGGTGTTTCATAGACACGAAGGTAGTGTTACAAAAACACAAGCTATCAGCTATCCATCATCTTTACTCTAAAGCATCAGCACGGGTGACCTGGATACTCTGTCTCATCCTTACAAACGCCTTTGATCACAACTCATAGTCATAAGAAGACACTATAATGTATAAAATACACCAGTAATAAGAGATAACAGGCCACTGTCAGTTCTTGGATCAGGCTTTTGGGATCATCCAACAGTCAACGCACCACTCATATCCAATAACTCAGTATGAAAATATTGTGGGTCTCATGCATTAATAATAAAGTTATTTCCGAAACGGTTCTCAAAAGTTGCAGACACAATTAAATTTGGGTAAATACATTTAGACTACACTCAAAAAAAAAAAAAGGATATATGGCAATATTGTTCATATGAAAATATGGCCACTACTACTACTCGTGAAGTGTAATCAAGTACTTCACATTTATTTTAATGACATATCCTCTATTCAATATGATTTATTATATTTAATATTAAAGCTATAATATACCAAGAGTTCAACCCAATGATCACTGTTTCTTGAAAAAACATTAATGCTGGGTTCAGACAATATATTTTGTCGGTTATGATAGTCACTGTGTCAGATTATGTGATTTTAACCGGTAAATTGTTTTTGTGTCATGAAAGAGAAACACGTCAGACTACTTGTTGTTTCTCAACCAATCATCTTTAACAATGTGCATGATATCATCGAGAAGGCGGAACTAGTGATTGACCTACGGAATCAAGAGTGTAACCAAAACAATAGCTACTGAAATGGTGTGTTAGCTTAATGCTAATACTTACCAGTTTGCTGAAGCACCTCCACCATCGTTCGCCAGCATTTATCTTTTTTCACTCTGTCGTGGTAGTCCCTCGAGGAAACATCATAATGGCAGTATTGTTGTTATAGCTCAAAGAACTTTTCCTCCATTGCATAACTGCTTCTTCCACCTTGCAGCACCAATACCATCGTTTCTCTTTCATTTTCGCCATGTTTGAAAGCTGTGTATGGAAGTTTTTGTCAATGTCACAGATGTGGCAGAACTCTGGTGTGGTTAGTATTTGTGTACCACATATGCTCGTCAGTGGGCATGAGGGGATGCCAGTTTCAGAGAAATGTGCAGATGTTTAAGGTATGGGTGCGTTCACCTTAACAGACACTGAGAAAAAAACACACGCAGAAAACCACATCCCTCTGTTCCAAAACCTAGTGAGCTGCCTTGTTGTTTACTGCTAACTCTGCTAACTGCTAACCCTGCTAACACTTCTCTTTGATCTAAAATCCTATGAGGTTTAAACTCCTTCACCTAATAGATTCTCCCTTATTTGTCTTTTGCTCGTTCGTTTTAATTAATCACCCACGTAAAGTGTATCCCATAACGCAAATCTGTTAATGTCCATAAGCTGAGCTAATCTGCTTGCCTAACCCTACCTGTTAAGGAAACACCATAACTGATTTACAACCTGTAGACGACTCAATCAAAATGTAGTTGTTTTTAACTCGAATAGCTCAAATTCCTCACTCGAAGAGCACAGGAGTTTGACATTAGCATAAGCTAACAATAGCTATGTTTCAATGCACCTACTTTCATTTGGGGAATTTTGGGATAGAAACTCAAAGATGTGTATAATTAAATAAAAAATTGCCTAAAAACATGCGCTCAAATGAGGGAGATATTTTGATCTGATAAGAAGATATGCGCATAAACTACGATGGAAATACTAAACCCCTTTAAAAAAACAACAACCTCACATGACTTTGCCTTCACAGATCATGTGATTGGATAACTGCAGCTGACCAATTTCATTGCACAGCATCTCAAATGTTGGTTTGATCATTCTGAAAGGCCTGAGCCAAAGTCTGTCATCAGAATGGTCTGGTTTAATGACCTCCCAGAAGTGTCTCACATGACTGCGTTCCCAAACACCAGGCATCCGAACACAAGATAACATGTCAACATTTATTGCATTTCGTCTGTGCGCTCTGAGTCACAAGTCATTTATGATGTAGGAAGAAAGAGCAACAGTGGCTTCCCCAATTGAAGCAACTTATTACAGATATTTTGTGCCAATTTCCCAGGAAGTGTGGATTTTTCTCTCTTGAACATATGGAATGGAAACAGTGCTTTAATCACAAATGTTTTATGCAAGTTTGGCACACAAGTTGAATTGTCAACTTTGGATGAAATATAGCTATTGTGATTCTCAAATAAGCATGAACATACATAAAGTGCACCTGAAATGACATACTGTCTGAGCACGAGCAGTAGGACGGAAAACAGAATGTGAAAAGAGTAGGATGTCCAAATTCACAATTTTCATAACAGTTTGCAAAAAGTACCCGGATGACCAACTACTTCTGCAGAGATTCTGAAGTATGCATCTGATGGACACTTTACTTTCCCATGAGGCCACGGGAGAGGAAGTGATGCTAGTAGGCCATATGGCAAAGTCAACATGACAAACAATGTAAAAATTCATTCATTACACACATTCATATAGAACATACATTTTTAATGGTCCCAAAGTTCTTCATCACATGTAATACTTAGTATTAGATTTCAGACGCATCTATATAGTATTATATATGTTATAGTCCATATGTTAGCTTTCTGCGTTCTGTGATTACCTTCTCTGTGGATGATTCTGATTGTGATTGACTCTCATTGATTTTGTCCAAATGCAGATATCTAAGAAGGCAGCATAAATGTGGCTGGCTACTTTTTGGAACAGCCATTGCAGATGCCTATCATGCCTTAAAATGCTGTCTAGGCAGCTGTGTCCCACCGTTACACCCTCCCACACCCTCCTCCACCTCCACCCAAAAACCCATCAATCATTGGTGTTGTTGTTTTGTCCAAAGGACTGCAGGGTGATTTTGTTCTCATCACTTCTCTTTGATCTAAAATCCTGTGAGGTTTAAACTCCTTCACCTAATAGATTCTCCCTTATTTGTCTTTCGCTCGTTCGTTTTCATTCAGAGCTTAATCACCCACGTACAGCGTATCCCATAATGCAAAGCCGTTATTGTCCATAAGCTAAGCTAATCTGCCTGGCGTCTGAGTTGTTTTGTGGGGGTGTGGGAGTACAGGCTCTCAGGGTGTGGAGATGTAGCAGGAGGTGTGTTTTTGGGTGTGATTTCAGCCGACTGTTCCTGCAGGGAACAGATCGTTCAACTCAAGCACATTGGAAAAACGTTCCTACATTTTTGGAAAACTTCAAAAACGTACATATAATGCACTGCCATTTTCAACTGAATGACAACTAGTGGTAGTAAAAGACCATCAAACATGCTTATTCCTGTTCACAAATTATGAATACAGGTTTCAAAATATCAATCAATAAAAACTTATTTTCACATAGTTCCTTGCACTATACTATGATATGACCTTAAAACACTTTACCATAGTGCATGATTTGTACATTTAGACATTTGCATCACATAAGCTGCTTCATATGGTTTTTCTGACATAAGGGGCTTTCGCACCAGATAGTTCTAGGAACTAGCCACCAGGGAACTAATGGTTCTCCTAGGAAAATGTAGGAACGCCAGTAGGAACTCTGAAGTGACGTAAGCCGCACTTGTTGTTGTGACTTTTATTTTGACGCCGCGGTGGACCTTTATTTTGACGGCGCTGAGAACACCAGAGCCTGAGCACACAGTGCTCGCATTCTCCATGTTCATTAGTTTACGATCTGTCTAACAGTCCTGTCTAATACGTTATTAGATAGAAATGTTATACATATAAAGTAGACATATACGAAAAGGTATTAGCTTATCCTGTGCGGTTAATGTCCAGTGTTGCTAGTTGGCAGAAAAACAGCATGTTTGGCTTGCTTGGTCCCCTAAAAGATGCGTTGGATTTTCTCCTCAGCGTAAAGGTTAAGAGGCCCATCTATCACTGTTTTCCGTGTTCGTAGAGTTAGTTTCTGGAGTCAACATATATGGCTATAATCTGTGTGCTTACACAGCTTTTTAAAAATGGCGGGTGCTGGTGTTCCACGTGCGTTCGGCCAATCAGCGAACACTGCTGGTGCTGGTTTAGACCCTACTCTGAAGTTGGAGCTAAATTATTTCCTTATTAAAGGAGTTCCTAGAACTAAAATCATTCCTAGATCCTGCGGTACGAACGTGCCGAAAACCGGTAACTTCCGCCAATTGTTTTAGGAACTATGAAAAGGTTTCTCTGGTGTGAAAGCCCCTAAAGTAAACTTTCTCGGTAGCTCACCCGGTACAGCATTGCACTTGAGATCCGGAGCGCTCAGGTACGAGTCCTGACAAAAGAGCTCAAAGACTTGTAGAAACAGCTAAAATGGTATTGTTGCTTCACCATGTATTTTTATCTCATGTTTGCTTTACTATCAGTTAGGTTTAGGGTAGGGTTTAGTGTGTACATTATTTTTAAGCATTAACCTTTTAGCGGATATTTAATTTACGAACTGCTTAGATACGTACAGTACAACAACCAGCATAATATAACTTTGCCAGATTCATGTACATTTGTTTTGGATAGAACTAAAATCCCTTTTAGTGCCACTCACTGGACATTTTATTTTGAAAGTGTCGCGAAATGTGCAAGAAGCAATGCAATATCATTTTGCAGAAATGTCTCCGCAGGCACATTTTTCCAAATGAGCCGGAGTTGAGATCTTGATAGAGCTTAAAACCTCCTGCTATCAGCCTTCTAATGGAGCCTGAGACAACTCTGGCTAATGCTCACAGTATCTTAAGGTAGACAGGGTCAAGGACACACATTTTTCATCACAACCAATTACACCCCCTTCTCATTCTCTCTGTGTCCCGTACGGCTTCACATTCAAGTGGTTGGGAATTCCTTTTACAAGAAACAGAGCAGCATTTGATCTGCATGGCCTCAACAGACACTCTCATTGTGTCTTTAAATAGAGCAAAAATTGAGAAAAAGACCTTAAAAATCCCCACCAACGTGAACTTGGCCTCATCTGGATCTGAAGTGAGGGGTGGCTATTCATTGGACGGCTTGGCAACCGAAACAGAGCGACAATCTTGACCTTCTTGTTTTTCTGGAATTCCAAACATTCAACTGCCGTCTCTTTCTGTCTCTATTTTTCTCAATCTGCTTTTTGTTTCTATTTCTCCTTCCATCTCTTTTCTCTGAGAGTCATGTGCGGGCATTTCAGGGGAGGCTTCAATTAGCCTTCGACCCAGGACCATTGGCCTGTAATTATAAAAACAGTGAGAAGAGCTAACGGTGCTCGGCTGGAGGTTTGTATGAACATGCAGATGTGTGGACAGAGACTGGACCAGCGCAGGGGATTGTATTTCAGCCAGATGACTCAGCTAAGTGTGAAAACCACAGCACGACACGGGCCTAAAACACATCTGCCATTTCTTTCATTGCTCTGTCAAAACTGTCAGAGAATGTCAACTTTAGCACAAATACATAAATACTATTCATTTATTTTGTATTTATGTAAATACATTTATGTATTTATGTTTAACACATTTTATTTATTTGTTTATTTAAATGAATTCTTTATGAAATCAGATAGTGTAGAGTTTACTTTTGAAGCCCTCTTGAAAAACACTTTCACGTAAGAGTAGAAACAGTACATTAGTTTAGTTTCATCTTTCATTTGAACATGTCAGACCTGCATGTTCAAATGAAAGATGAAACTAAACTAATGTACTGTTTCTTAAAAGGATAGCTTATGGAAAAATTACAATTCTGTTACCATTTACTGACCTCCATGCAACTCCTAAACTAAAAGATAAATAAAAAAAATACATAAAATATATCAAATAAAATACAAAAACAAGAGACATTTTTTTTTAAATATATTTTGTATCACAGAAGAAAGTCATACAGGTTTATAACGGCACGAGGATGAGTAAATGACAGAATTTTCATTTTTGAGAGAACTTGAACATACCAGGAGTATTTAATTATTATTATGTTAAAGTTCATATAGGCTACCTGTTACGTACAGAGACATACAGAGATGAAGAATCAAGTTCCAATACAAAGTTTGATGAGAATAATACAAAGAACTGCCAGAGAAGCAGGGAAACACACACTAAATGCAACGGAGACCAGACATAAACGTACAGTACACTTAGTGGACAAGAGGAACTTAAAGACACATGGCGATTAACTAAAAGATGAACAGCTGTGATGATAGAGTTAGTGTCCATAGTAACAGATGAGTGGCGGGAAAATCAAACAAAGGAACACATGTGACTAAAGAATACAAACTAAAAGTCCATAAAAACTACACAAACTGAACATAACTGTGACAATACCATATTTTACAATACAAACACTTAAGCTCAAGAATACTATTTTCTGTAGGCTACTTATAAATATAAATAACTATAAAAAAACAAATACTTTTTTTTCTTTAACCATCACATTTTGTGAGAATAATACACATTTCCTTATTTTTAAAGCACACTTCTAAGAAATAATTATTGGTGAAGGGAAAAAGAGCTTGTCTGATGATTGTTCCTTCTTGAGATGCTCTCAACTGTATAGAAACAGGATTTTGCATATATGCAGATTAAGTGGTGCTTCATGTTATCACTTTTTACGGGAACAACGGACTGAACAAATTAAAATCCGCCACTTAAAGCAGGAAAAATAAAAGTGTCATTTGCATTTAAACTCACCTGCTTTTTGCTGTCATGCAGCACAGAGCAGCCATTTCATGTAATGATGGTTGTATACAAACTGTGTTGTAGAGTGACAGGACTGTCCAGATAGATAAAGAGGAATGTGATGAGGAAATGACGTAGGCTAATTCAAACCTGGGTCCCTGCAAGAACAGTTGTATTTTCCCAAGTTTTTGTATTCATCAACCACAGCTGTCTGTAATATGTTTCCATTTATATTTGTTCATTCTGTGAGGTGAAGTGTGCTAATCTTGTGTCCCTCTCAGTGTGACCGATATAGCGAGTCACTGCTCAGGAAGCCCTTACTAATAGACGCCTTGGATCCTGTTGAGCTTGAGGACGGCACTGTGTGGGTGTGGGCCGCTCTATTGCTCTATCTGCGTGGGTTGAGGATGTCGGTGATGTGTCTATAAAATAAGCAACTGTATAACTCAACCCAGAAGACAGTAAAGGGCTTTCCATGAACCAAGAGAGCAAAAACACCCTGTGCATTCAAAACTTTTTTTTGTTTTTAATATAAACGTTCTTCTATCTCAGCATATATCTAGAGACAACTTTAAAGGGATAGTTCACCCAAAAATGAAAATTCTGTCAGTAATTACTCACCCTCATGTCGTTCCAACCCCGTAAGACTTTCGTTCATCATCGGAGCACAAATTAAGATGTTTTTGGTGAAATCTGAGAGCTGGATCACTCCTCCATAGGCTTCTAAGGGATTGAAACTTGAAAGCCCCGAAAAGTTATTAAAAAAATCGTTTAAATAGTCCAAGTGACTACAGTGGCGAGATCTTAAGTTTATCGAGCTACGAGAATACTTTTTGAGCGCAAAAAACAAACTAAAATAGCGACTTTATTCAAGTATTCTCTTTGGGACTGGAGATTTCACGTAGTGTTATTGCGCAACGCTTCTGGTTGAACGTCACACGCATCACACACATGACCAGCGTCGGCCAATTGCGAGCCTACGTGTGACGTATAACACAGAAGCGCTGCTCTGTTACACTACGTCAACAGCTTAGGAGAAAGACAAGGAAGAGAAGAGATGGTTGAATAAAGTTGTTATTTTAGTTTTTTTTGCACGCAAAAAATATTCTCGTCGCTTGATAAACTTAAGATTGAGCCACTGTAGCCATTTGGACTATTTTAACGACGTCTTTAATGACTGTTCGGGGCTGTCAGGTTTCAAAGCCTATGGAGGAGTGATCCAGCTCTCAGATTTAATCACAAATATCTTCATTTGTGTTCCAAAGATGAACGAAAGTCTTACGGGGTTGGAAAAACATGAGGGTGAGTAATTACTGACAGAATTTTCATTTTTGGGTGAACTATCCCTTTAAGTTAGACATTTGTTGGATTATTTGCCTGAGGGAAACACTGAGGATCTGTTCAATTTCCAAAACACAGCAACATTTACTCAACTAATATTGTGAGTTTGGGGCAGGTCTAGGCATAGATTAACGCCCGAGCGGGACCGCGATTTCAACCGAGGAGGATGCCAACCCCAACAATCTCATCATAATCTCTTTGTTGATTAACAACAAAACATGAACAAAACAAAAAAACAAAACAAAACAAAACAGTTTTTCAAAATATTTTTATGTTCCACAGAAAACTAGCCTGGTTAAAACCAGACCATTCTCAGTAACTGAATTATGGTCTGGCAAAGCTTTATAGACAAATCATTTCCAAAGGGGCGTCACCAACAGACATCACTCAAATGCCTCTGGGCGCAACTGGATAGACTTAAAACCAATCAGAGCGATGAAGGAGATGACGTATGTATGCAGAGCGACGGAGAAACATCTCCAAGTGTTGTTCTTTGTTTGGGTTTTAACAAAAAGGAAAAGTTCAAATCGCTTAAAGCAGACGTGATAGCTGATTCGAACGAGTGATGTTCCACGGCGGCATCCATCTTTGTAATGTAGGCTACAAAATCTGCTTCACTACCGCTGCGCTGTCGTCATCGTGTAAAGCCCGCCCCAACGTTTCTGATTGGTGCCTCGATTTCGATTGGAATTAGGCTTGAATGAGCTCTTTGCCAGACTTACTTGCAGGGCAAATCTAAATTTGCCGGAAGTTGTCTGGGTTTTCCCAGGCTAACAGAAAACAGAAAGGCATACAGGTTTGGAACAACACGAGGGTAAATAAATGATTGTTTTTTTGGGTGAAATAACTATACCTTAAAAATATGATAAGTATTATTTAATTAATATTTTAATTACAATATATATATATATATATATATATATATATATAATATATATATATATATATATATATATATATTATATATATATATTTATATATTACAATATCAACAGCTAAATATATAAATTAAAAATAAATCATTTTTTTTTCAACATTATTTCGTAAAATTTTAATATTTAATAATATATACACCCACTAACAAAAAAGTATCATAATATGTTGTAACTTGTTATATTGAAATAATTTTATTTTTAGATTTTAGAATTAAATTGAATTAAATTTGGCTTTAAAAAAAGTTCACGAACAAGAAGGTATATGTTTTTTTTTCCCCAGACGTGGTTATAGGCAGTATAGCATTTAAGTATCCGTTCTGTACCGTGGTATTACCATCTCAGTAACACTTTATTTTGATCATCCCTTTTTCAACATTCTACTGACAGACTTTGCAGTCTAACAGTCTGAAAATACTATACTAACACTCTAATACTTTATACTGTAGGTGCAATGTTACTTATAGTCAACAGAATGTATTGAAGGGACCATCAAAATAAAGTGAAACCACCATCTCTCCACCATGGCCAGTATTTTTGTAAGGGTCTGCTTGTAACAGCCTTACACTCTTCCTGTATAACGAACCTTGTTTCCCACAGCTCTGGAACATGATGAAAATCTGCAGTCTTTTATACCATGTTCACCCCTAAAACATTTGCACTGCTAAGAGCTGCTACCTGATTATAATGTTATTCCCAAATAAACTCACCCACCACTTCACAAGGGAACACAAACCTGAACACTGGTGTGCTTATGCACTCTTAATTTGAGTTAATTATTGTTTGATTTCACTGAGCCAGTCAGTACGTCTGTAAGTAGAAACAAATGTAGTTCACCCTCTGGTAGCGCAAGAAAACAAACAGCCGTGAGCTGATCAAATAAGCAGCTCGAACAGATTCATTACAGGCAGTGGATGACTATCATCAGGGCAGAACTAAACCAAACACACTTCCTTCAGTTCACATGGCTGAAAAATGCTTGTATGAGACACATTTGACTACTGCAGGCGTTCAGCTCAGACTGGAACATATACACAAATGCAAATGTGTCTGCATGCAATTCCTCATATTAACATACAAATCAAGTCCGAAAAATGTTTTTTTTCAAAGCTTGTGTAGGTTTTTTACTTTAAAATGTCATGTTTAATTCAATGTCTGTCAAAATCTCAGTCACAAGACCAGTTAATCCTCACTCACTCATCATCCACACTATCATTCACCTTCATCAGCTCCACTTTATTTAAGCCAACTTCACACACTCACCAGCATCTGGTCTCATCATTCTACATTGAACCTGCACCTGACTACTTATCTGTGCATCGCACAGCCTCGTCTTCTGTGTGTCTTTGTCTGCCAGTCTCCAGTCCTTCAGCCACTTCTCCATAACCTGCAAAACTTTCATTCTTATGTCAGTATCACCAGAACTATCTGAAATCCTCACCTGACTTCAATACACTCCATTCAGATTCTACCTGTGTTTGCAATCCTCTTTTCCATGGCAATGTGTTGTTTTTTGTTTAAATTTTTTTTTTTTACCTTTTACAAATAAAGCAAGGAACTTAATTATACACACTTCGTATTTAAGACAATTTAAATTTGTGTTTGGGGCCAGAGCTAATAACTATTTTTCTTTTATGTTTTGGTGTACATAGACAATATTTAAAGTGATTATATAAAATAACATATTTGGTTTGTTGGGTGGGAAGCTCCGGTAAAGGCACGAGAACCTAAATGCTTCAGTTATCAACACCTCTCACCCACAGCAACCACAGAACATGTCTTCTCTTCTTTCCCATGACATACTTTCCTCTTTCTCTTAATAGCCCATCACTATACTTATATTATTGTGCTTCTAAAAGAAGAGCTTATTGTTTGTTGCAAAACCCTTCATGTATTACTTTGCAGATCTTCTGCCAACTTTTGATCCGTCCACTGGATTTCTGTCTCTCTTTTAGGATTAATATGACACAAAAGCCTTAACTTTAATTTTTGCGGATCTTGCAAAACTCACAAGAAAATGCCTTGAACCTTGCCAAATTTGGCAAATCCAGCAACTGGTTTTTTTTCATGGTGGGAGGGGCCCTACATGGGTTTGGGCACTTAATGGGTTTGTCCATGGGCTCTATGTTGGCTCTGTATGAATAAACCCATACCCATACATGGAACCCATAGACAAACCTATTCAGACAATCCTAAGGGGTCATGACATGTATATTATATATATATATATATATATATATATATATATATATATATTATATATATATATATATATATATATATATATATATATATATGGAAAAACTATTAGTCTGTGCCTCGTTTACAAAAATAATCTACAGTCAAATGCTCTGAACAAACATACAATCCTCCAATGCGATCCAGAACGTTTCCAATGAATCCTTCTGAAGTCTCTACAGAAATAAGCAACAAGCTGTTTAAACTGGACGCACCGAACAAATGTTTTTACGCTTTGATTTACTCTTCATTTGTCCTCTTTTCGGCAGAATCAAGTGCGTGGAATATGTCAGAAACCGAACACACATCTGTATACTGTATCCAGTGTAGCAGCGTCAGTGTTTATAACGGATTCTATCGCTTTTCATGCGCGTGACACTTGCATCCAGTGTAATCCAAAAGTCACTTACATCCAAATGTCAGCCGCTAAGCAACTGAATTCCAGTGGACAGGGCCTAAGGTGTGATGATGTATAACTATTCGTCGATGTCTTGCTCAAGAGGCAGTCAAATGCAAATGTATTTGCCTGTGTGAAGTCACAGATTCTGCAATATCAAAACAACCCATTTTTGGAGTTTGACTAAATAAACTTTGTTTATAATGAGGAGGACATTTTAAGCTATGACAGTAGCTGGTTTTTGATTTATATGTAAAAATCAAGGCAAATTTGATTTATCATGCCATGACCCCTTTAAGGGCCAAAACCTCAAGCCCTTATCGTTCCTACTGTACATCGGGCTGATGAAATGTTGTCTGGGCAGAAGAATTACTTTTACCAGTGTGTTAACTGCTAACTGTCACCTGTATGCAATATTCATATGCAAAAAGCCACCTTTTTTGTGTGTTTTTTTTAACTAACTTATCTTCTGGTAAGGTTAGTGGGATCTTTGTAGATAAAGTAATATTTAAAGATTTATTTTAGTATTAAATTGAACAGATATATTTACACAACATATAGAAATATTAAAACTAGAAAACTGTAATTTATATAACGAAACTGAAACATATTGATGAACTATATAATTAACTAATATTTTGTAAAAAAAAATTTTTTTAAAAATCTTATTTTTTGAGTGTAAACATATCAGCACAATAACTTGAACTTTCCAGTGCACATTATATACTGTATAGTTATATTTATATAGTAAAATCATAGTAATAATAAAAATGTTGTCTTTTCATGCTACACTGTTATTTAAGTTAGCAATGTTGCTAATCCAACTAGCAACTTCTTCCTGTCTGTTTTGTTGAAATTACTGTTGCTTTGAGCTCAGTCAGGCCAAATGAAGAAAATGAAGGGTTTACAGCTCAGATAGTTTGAATGGAATGTCTGTCACAGTTTTTGCCCTTGAGCCCTTCCAAAATATCCCAAATACAATGAGGTTAATTCGCAGTTGCTGAATGCCTCCACAGTGCGAAAAAGTCACGACCGTAACAAATATCGTTCCATTTTCTGTAAGAGCTTTACCCCCACTCGGTTTCCCCCTACAAAATTTACTTACATCTAGTTATCTCTTCCTTCTAAATCATCACGTTTGAACGCAAAGGCTAATTCTGATTGCCAAAATGTCCTAACCCAGGCTTTGTTGAAATTTATCACCAATTATTGAAATGTCAGGGAGTAGGAAGTGTTCAAAGGTGACCACAACTTGCCGTTTTAAATTACGGTCGTAGGCAGATTAACGTTTGATTGTGGAAGAGTGAAATGTCAGGGTTGTGCATAACGTCTCCCACATCTACAGCCCCCATGTACATGACTCATACCACCTTATCAAACACAGAACTCCAGAAGTTTGCGGTGAGGTGGGATGTTTAGTTCTGAGATAGCAACCAAGTCTTTTCCAGAAACCAATTTTAATAACAAAGAAAGATGCATAAGCAGAAAGAGGAGGGAAATGCAACAAATGTATCTCTTGCGCTAACTCGTATATCGCACGCTTAGTGTCCCCACCCAGACTCAAGGTCAAACAATACCAAGTGCAGCATTTTCTCTCTCGTGGCAGGGCGTTCACTCCCTCGGAGTGTGTAAAGACACAGAAAGTAACAGAGATATTTCAAATATTTATAAATAGGGGGGTGGAGATTTAAAGAACAACTAAATTGATGTTAAGCACAAGATGTACAGTTGCATAATAAAATTTGCTCTTGAAAGAACAAAACCAGATCCGCCAGTCTCAGAGAGAGAGGCGTGTTCTGTCACGAGGCAGTTATCTGTTATTTGGCACCGTTGCAGATCATTAAAGTCTATTTGTTAAAGGGTAATACAGGTCCTCCCACAAGTATTGCTATAGTTTTATGAGAACTGAGTGTGTTTTAGCACTACAGTATATCATTCCAGGTTCAAGCTGTTTTCGCCTTGTTGGAACGAAGATATGAACCCTCTGCTTGTTTATAAGTATTTTGGCATGTTTAGATTCAGATGGGCTAAAAACTGATTGCCAGAACATTCCAACGGTTAATAGTCCTTTTGAAGTCCACTATTGACAGGTGTACGTTTACAACTTTTTTACAAGTTTGGCCTTGCACAAAATGAAAGGCATAGTACACCATAACAAATGTAAATGTTTTCATCCTCACCAATCAATCAGTTCAGCCGAAAAATGATTCATATATATATATATATATATATATATATATATTATATATATATATATATTATATATATATATATATATATATATATATATATATATATATATATTATATATATATATATAATATAGACGTTTCAACTGTTTTTATTCTTAATGATAGTCAATGGGGTCCAAAACAAAATTGGGCTTAATTGACTTTAATTTTACACTCAACGTATTCTACAGAGGAAAGAAAGTCATAGAGGTTTGGAACACCATGAGAGTGTGTAAATGACCCAATTTTAATTTCCGAGTGAACTATTCCTTTAAGAACTATGAAAGGTTTCATCGTGTTTTTTCGAACCCTTTGCATTAGATGCTGTGAGATGCAGGAGGTTGCTGGGAGGAGGGCGGTAGATGCTTGTTGGAACAGCACTGATGTTTGTTAGGAAGAATATAACCAGCCTTTGTGAGTGTGTATGAATGTAGCATATTGTTTTTTTAGGAATCCTCATCATAGCATTGCACACAAACAGAGACAAATAGAGGCTTTCTGATGGGAGGGACGGCATATCCTAATCAAATACACTGGCGGGATCATGTATCTCTGCCACTCGGTGCGTGAGTAGGAATATGTCATGTCAATTTCTCTCTCAGAGAGTGTGTTTAGGTACTAAGGATGTGAGAAGCCGACCTTAGACAATTATATCTCTATGCTAATGAGGTGTTTCAGAGTAGATGACCAAACCGAGATGGTGTGAACATAGCTGAAGTACTCTCACTTAAATGCAAACAAAAACATATTAGCTCTTTTTGAAAAATGTTGGGCTCATTGACTTAAATTGTATTGACAAAAAAGAAGAAGAAGAAAAAAAGTACATATTAATATTTATATATAATATTATGTAAAGTATTTCAAAGGTTTGTGTTTTCAGGCCCTCAAAATGCAGTTGTTGTGTAAATGAACAGCCAAAATGCATTAAAGGGTTAGTTCACCCAAAAATGAAAATTCTGTCAGTAATTACTCACCCTCATGTTGTTTCAACCCCGTAAGACTTTCGCTCATCTTCTTAAATAAATTAAGATATTTTCAATGAAATCTGAGAGCTTTCTGACTCCTTCAAAAGCTAGGTAATTGCATCTGCCGGCCCAGAAAAGTTAATAAAGACATTGTTAAAATAGTCCAAGTGACTACAGTGGCTCAACCATAAGTTTATCAAGCGACGAGAAAAATAACAAACAAAAATAACGACTTTATTCAACTATTAATTTTCTTCTGTGTGGCTCTGGCGTGAGTTCACGAGAGCACACGACTCATGCGCGAGAACTGAGAAGATGGCGCTCACGATCATTGATGGGAAAGTGTGAAAGGTAAGCCATTCATTTTGCGGCACTGGTAAGGCAATTTTATGTTTTCTCGTTGGTTTCTCATGATTTGGATATCCAGGAAATGCACACTTTAGAACCATTCTAAACACTACATCCAGACCCATTTGCGGCATCTTCTCAGTTCTTGCGCATGTGTATGCACAAAATGGCAGCAGCAGCGTTTGTATGAAACAAGAGAGAGTGAGCCCACGATACTGAATGGCATAATTAAATAACTCTACACAAAATATTGATTCGACTGAGTTTTAATATTTTATTAGCTTTTTTAAAAGTCAAATGTCTGGACTTTTTTTAAACTCAAATGTCTATATTCTATAGTACATAATAAACTATCAATAAAATCACATCTTAGTTAGATATGTCAACATTTGAACCACTTTAAGGTTTTTCTGTACATTTGTATCATTAGATATTTGAGGAAAGTGAAACCCAGTACTTACTGTATATTTAAAAATGTAATCTGGCATTTTCTCTCATTCATTCGTCACTGACGTGCAATGAATCATGGGATAAGTAAAGGATCCACTCATTCTATTCTTTGTGGCCTGGGAAACGGAGGATGCATTTGTAGGCCACATTCATATTGGGACACCTTCGTTGCACCGCTGTGACACATTCAGCCTTCGAAGGATGCAGCCTCTGAATTGGGACGCAGTTATCGGACTTAGTTAGGGTAGCAGCATATTTAGTTTTTGAAAGGAATGAAAACAAGCCTGTGAGGGATAGAAGTGGATTCTACTTTTAATGAACAACATATGAATTGTAGATGATGAAACGTCTTTTCAAAAGTCTTTTAGTAGTAAAAAACAAAAACAAAACAAAACTCCATAATGAGCTTTCTGTAGTGAGTTTTGAAAAATACACACAACTGTCATGGTATGGTTCACAAAGTTTAAAAAAATATATATTCTGAAGCAGGTCAATTGTTCAGCGTGGTTTTAGCACAGGTGTGTGACATTAGCTAAGGGTATAATTTGGCCAAGCTGTTATTATTGGAGAGCTTTTATGGTAGATCTGACCCAGATACCTGCGTCTCCATTTCCAGTCCTTATCACCATTCTGAGATGTCTGTGAGTATAATAAACTAATCCGCCCCGTATCCCAACCCATAAGCACAGATGCACATGTGGTTGCATTTTATAGATTAAACATGGCACTTGAACCTGTGATTTATCAGGAGTACTGCCTTACCAGAGACAGCGAAACAGCACTATACCTCTTTAAAGTAGCAAATAAGGCCTGAGAAAGTCAGCAAAGTGCACTATTATATAAGCCAGTAATAAACGATAAATAGAGGGTTCGCTTTGTGCGTCAGACGCATGTGGTTTATGCTTGCTGAGTGGACACATTGTTCAATTTTATAGCCGTATACAGGTCGAAAAGACCCAACCGTACCATGGCATAACTGCCAAACTAGAGTTAAAATCTGCTATATCTGCTAAAATCCAACTTGTTTTCTATATTATCAAGCACTGGTGATTGTTGGTACCAGTGGATATTGTGGTGAGTGGTTTGAAACCGTGTCAGATCAAAACTCCAGACTCTGTCTCTATGTTTTGACTGGCCGTCACTGATCAAATATTTTCCCTGGAGATTACAGCTGTCCATCAAAACACCCAGACCCTTCCCCCGCAGGAACGCGAGGAGCAAACGTAAAATCCATCTGTAATGTGTTTCTCTGAGATCTAATATCCAGATGGGGTGCGTTTGTGGCATAACAGCTCTGTGGGTATAAACTCACAAGTGTCAGCTTTTTAATCTGAATGGTATGCTGACAGATGCAAGATTTAGAGTGCACTCTTTCAAATGCCTGAGTACCAAAGTGAATGTGAGCTTTGATCTAAGGGGACAAAATTACTCAACAAAAATGTGTGGTGTAGACAATAGCTCTGGTCTAAAAACCTGCCTTGCTGTTTATATAGGCATCCTCGTGCACACAGAACGTCTTCAGACATTCCACTTTTTAACCCCAACGTTTGGTTTTGTCCATATTTCGACCCAAACATGGGTTGAAACAACCCAGTATTTTATAGTACACATGCATTAGATGTATCTTGCATCAAGTGTCAAGTTTAAACGTAGTTCAATTTGAAAAAACTTCTGCATTATTTTTCATTTTGTACATTTTGCAACATAACCATGGCCACTATGGTAGTTTTCACTACATTGGAATTTAACATTTAACTACTTAAAATAATTATTTTATTGTTTTTCAAGATGTTTTTAATTTAATTAAAAATATGTTTTTTTTGGGTGTGAAAAACGGTGAAAAACTGAACTGTAGAGGTCTTGATTAAAGCATTTATCGGCATTAGGGGCCATTTACAAAGAATGCATTTTTCCATTCCACTGTGCTACTTATCTATTGTTTTTTTCAGCAGGCTCATTACCTGGAGCAACGTTTTTGCAAAATGCTAAATACGTTGCGTCGTGCACATTTTGCAACAGTTTCCAGTGAGTGGCGCTAAAAGCGTGTTTAGTTTTTTCAGGAACAGATAAACGTGAACATGGCAAAGTTTTGTTATGTTGGAGTTGTACGTTGTACGTATCACCGCAGTTCTGAATTGACATATCCAGTGAGTTATGCTAAAAGCGTAATGCTTCATTTTCAAATAACGTACACCCTACGTACACGTAAACCCTAAACCTACCCGATAGTGTTAACAAAAGCAACTGTGACATAAAAAGCAATCGTAACCATGGCATTTTTGACCCATCAAAAACCCAGCAAGCAATAGCCATCATTTCACCAATAGGTTAACTATACCCCCCAATATAGTCTGGCTACGAGTAACCCACTTCTAGCCAAAAATAACCTTGAATTTGGTTACATGTAATTTTTGCCAAAATAACTTGCGAGATGTATGATATTCCATCATGTAAGCAAAGTCAACAGTGATTGCATGGGTATTCACAACATATTACATACGTTCTGAAAAATGCGGCACTCAAGATAAAATAAGTTAAACTTAAAAAAAAAAAAAACACATCTTGAGACCTTGTGTGTTTTTTCCCATTCCACTGCCCACATCTCTTTGTGTGAACCGAACCTTAACTCCTGAGCGCCAAACTACATTTGAGTATCATAAGGTAAGATGCCAATTTTTGCCATGTGGTGAAATATGCAGTGTTTTTACCATTTATTTAATCATGAGTTCTGAGCGTTCTCACATAACTCTGCCCTTATTCATTTGTATGTTAAGTGTTGTTTGGGATGTTTTAATATTAGGATTTTGTTTAAAATCCTCCACCATGGCAACGTCCCACAATATCATAATTACACATAATTAGCATTTTTCACATGAAAGATAGCATGTTAGAAATCTCGGTTGCGTGGATCACTATTGAAACGACTGGATTATGGCCATAATAATTTGAGGGTAAATGTGTGTAAATTAATGTTTTAAACTATTTTAGAATACCAGCAGTATAATTTGAGTCAACACTCTTCTTATCTTGGTTTGATTTTTGTCTTCGAGCTTGTTGCAAAGCATTGCTTGTTGCAAACATAAAGGCAGTATCATGCCTTAGTTGCCTTAGTACCAAGAAAGCAGAATAATATTGCTGGCATCCTTTTGGAACTGAAACGAGAGGATTAACAAAAAATGCCTTGATTTAGAAATACAGTATAGAACCCAATTAGATCCAGCTGAGATACTCTGCCTGCTTTCAACTGCACATGTCCAGTTCTGCAGCCGTTACTGTCAGATCACATTCAGACTGGACTATAGAGAATAAAGTGGATTTCATTTTCTGTTTCCATTCGCCCCCCTCCCTTTCATTCATCTATTTTCTCTTTCATTCAGACTTTCTCCTCGCCGAGCCACATGGTCCAGGATCGATTACACGGGACTAAATCCAATCAGGAAAATCAACAGATTTTCCATCACATGGATTTAATGGGAAAATAGGTGGATTTCCAAGGTGCCTGATGGGTTTGTTTTGTTAAGAAAGGAGGGGTTGTTCTGAGAAGAGAGTGGGATTAACTCCTCAGAACCAGAGGAAGTGAGAGAGCGGGCCGCTGATAGTCCTTCCCACATTCGAAACAAATGTGAAAAGCTGGGAGTTGTGCAGAAGGAGAGGTGTTTTGGGTAAAGGTTACCTCCTGCTAATGGGATTTCACATACACACACAAACGCATGCACACACATTTCCTCTCACACATGTACTTTATGAAGCAGATTCTGACCTCTCTACAGTGCACATGTGGAAAGTGTATTGTGAGCTTAAGTGAGATTTGACACTGTCAAAAGTGCAGTCTGGGAGAACATGCACATACAAAGACTACATGAACACATACTGCAATGACTGTCCAGTAATAATGCATTTCTTGAAATTATCATGTTTCTTGTCTGTATGAAACTGGGTGTGCGCCGCTGAGTGTGTATCACCTTCCCTCTCGTGTGAACGTGCAGACCCCTTTTGTGCATTAACCGCAGAAGAGTGAGTGCTAGAAAAACTAAAACGAAAGAGAAAAGCAATTGAATATGTAAATGTCATTTATGAAAGAGCACAGTGTGGGTTAGTGGTATGGAGGAGCGTGTCTTTCCCGATGCACGTTACACACAAAAACACATCCATCTGCATTGTGCTTTGTGGTCTCGCGTGCATCACCTTTTTTTCTTTTCTTTTTTTGCTACTGTTCTGAAGATCCCTAGAGTGTTTAAGTCACATACTTATTTTTCTCTTATTTGCACATTTATGTGCACATCCGTTCTGCACTATAAAATGAGGTTTTATATAATCCTCCATGTTATTAGTATTGTATTAGTATTAGTCATAAGATATTGTGAGAAAACGTGACTATAACTCTTTTGAGAATCAAATTGCTACCATTTGGTAGACTTGCCAAAAACTATCGTTTGGTTTGCTAAATATTAATTGCATTTAGCAAACCAGTCTTAGATCCAGTCGGCTTGTGCCGAAGTAACAAAACATTTATCGTGACTGGCGAGGCTTTCTGATTTTAGCAGTGAATGCTTAGACACGATTTAGAAATCTGAACTTGGCAAATGTTGTTTTGTCGATTAATAATGCAAGTTCCCGTTAGGCAGAAAGAAAAGGTCACTGAAAAACCAACCCCGCCAGGACTCCATCTCTAAACCTTGTCTGGGTTAGCAGCCACAAAGCCACACGTGGGGATAAAGAACAACAGGCCATGTCTCAAGAGAGATAGTAAGAGAAATAGAGAGAAAGACACAGCGTAGTACTGGGGGAAAAAACGCTGAAGGTGAACTTACAGAAAGAGAAGAAACAACGCCGTCGAACGTAGGAAGATAAAGCCACAACAGAGAAGAGAGCGACCACCCAGTGGTGAGGGGATAAATGAGCACGACAAGTGTGAGCATCGACATCTCACTGGGAATCCCTCACGACCTCCTACATAACAACCGCTATTGCCGCAAGAGTGGGGCAAACCTGCAGAAGCCCTCGATCTGGAACGTTAAAGGTTAGAGGTCAACCCTAAATGGCAGTGCTATGTGTACATCCAGTAAGCTTTATGAAAAGAGAAGTTAAGAAAAGCTAATGAAACCCTTCCCCCACTATTGGTTTTTGTGGTTCCTCAAAAAGTCCATGTTTTAGGCTGTACTTTCCTGCAATGGGAAGACACCTGACTGAACACTGATATCATCGCACATCATTCCAGCACAGTCTGAAAGCTTTCTTTTGACCAGGAACCCTCTTCATGGGTTTCCCCAATATTTAAACAGGACCTGGAAACAGTAGAACAGTAGGGGAACTCGACTGCGTTTTCTTGCTTTTCTTTTAAAGAAAATAACATTTAAAAGTAACTAATATGTCCAATTTTTTCCCCTTCAGATGATTTGGTCCTTAAAATTATACTTTTGATGCTTCAGAAAATATAAGTAATTTCAAGCTTTAATGATATCGTTCTTCTAAAACCTTTTTGTTTTCCTTTATTAACCTTTATTATTCCTTAATTAAGGGATGACATCTTTTTTGAGGCCAACCCGGAAGTAGTGGTGCAGTAAATCTACACTTTGCTGGAAGAAGCGTTGATAAACTCAGTCCTGTAGTTCACCATTGTTGGTTGTCAATACTCACACATTTAGACTGAACTGCAACTCGTATGTGCATGACCATGACTGGTTTCACAAATATGCGTTTTTGTCGTTTACATGGAGACAATAATTGTATCGTTTAAATATTATATCTTTTTTAAAATCTTTCCGTTTTCAGGCCCCCGAAAGTTTTAAGTTGAAACTGTGTTGGTACAATAATGGTCTTGGATGCTATACTGACACCTGGGGTGTTTGCATTAGGTTTCTGTTTATTAACTCTGGATGACGTATTTTTGTAGGCTAACCCGGAAGTTGCATCCCCATGGTTTCCCTGACAAAAACCCAATAGGATTTTTCCATTGGCTTTTGGATTATTGCAGAAAATTAGCTCCGTGACCAACAAAAGTTTAGGATTTTTACATGTTTTGTTCATCATGACAATCTTCACAAATGAAAACAACCTTTATGATTTTTGAACCCTAAATACAATTGCCAGAAGTAAAAAGAAAAAAGATATTTTTTTATGAAATCGCGAGCTTTCTGAACAAGCCATAGACATCTATGTCATTGCAACTTTCAAGGCCCAGAAAGGTAGTAAAGACATCGTTAAAATAGTCCATGTGACTACAGTGGTTCAAACTTAATGTTATGAAGCAACAAGAATACATTTTGTGCACAAAAACAAATAAAAAATAACTTTATTCAACAATTTATTTTCTGTCAGTCTCCTATACGCTGTTGACTAGGGGTGTCACGATTCTCCAAATCCTCGATTCGATAAAATTTTTGAATCTAAGGTCATGGTTCGATTCGATATTCAATTTTTACTTTTTTTTTTTTTTTAATCACAGGTTGCTGTTGCTCCTAAAAAGCTGACATCAGTTCATCGCAATCTCACACATCTCTGTTGTTATCAATGAAGCTGACTGCACAATGAATCTTTCATAATATATACGCTTTGTTTGTTATAATCAGAGGATTAGAATTCAGCACTGAACAAAAAGTCAGTTTTGAGCGGTGAGGGGAGTCTATCTTAAATGCTTCTGATTGGCCATTGCGTTCAAGAAATCAACACACATGTCTGTGATTGGCTACATCGATCAACGTGCGAACATGTTATAAATAGAAACTCTGGCCTGTAAATTGTTTCTATTTTGTTTTAGTTGTTCATGTTGCTTTTATGCAACAGATAAATAAAAATGTATTAGTTTTTATGTGTTTTATTCATAGATATTTCTAGTTTGCGGGAGTCCCGCAAATCGTTGTATTCTCCTGCACACACAGAGTGAGTGCATACAACCCGTGCCCGCGCTCGGCCATCAAATTTAGTCCCGCGCCGTACTCTATTGCGTTGGGAGTGCACGTCTCTAGATCAAGGGCCCGGCCCGAGGATAGTGACGGGAAATATCGGCCCGGGTCGGGTCAAGTTCGGGCTCGGCCAGAGAATCTAAGCTCTAAGCTAAGTTAGAGGACTCACAGCCTTTCAACACGTGTGTGTTTTTTTCCGCACCGTGATGCGTAGTTCATTGCTTCTGTCACGCGACAAATGAACAAAAGACTCAGAAGGTAAAGTAATTATTTATGTTCCCTATAAATTATTTTTGACTGCATTATAATGATTTCTTAATTCAAAATATGATCAAGATTGCGTAGGTGGATGTGTTCGGGGAATTTGCCTGTTAAAAGTATAAAATTTGAAGCCCCTGAAATGAACGAAATGACTAGACAAAAAGATTAGGCCTAGTTCACTTGATAAACGAGATCGAACAAGAGAGTCAGTAAAATGATCCGAACTTTGCACATTGCAGTGCTTCTGGGTTCTCCGTCAGAACGCCGCCTCACTATTGGGTAGCTCCTGTGTCAGCATCACACACGTCATGGTGCTCACATGTACAGCTTCGCCAAATGTTGTCTACACTGCACAATGAATCATATACATCTTGTCTACTTTGGTTGTTATAATGTGAGGATTCAAGAGAGTGCAGAGCTCAGCACTGAACAAAAACTCTGCAGTGGTCACCCTTACGAAGAATAAAACTTCTTTAGGTCACCTGTATTCCAGGAGTTTTTATCTTATGTAAATCTTTTTGAACAAATGTATATTGTAGTAAAATATATGAGTGTGTGTGTGTGTGTGTGTGTGTGTGTGTGTGTGTGTGTGTGTGTGTGTGTGTGTGTGTGTGTGTGTGTGTGTGTGTGTGTGTGTGTGTGTATGTGTGGGGCATGGGCAGGGTGGAGAGCGTTATCTGAAATGTATCTGTAACCTCTGCAAACTGATCTGAGCTTTGCTACACTACACCTGGGGTATGGATCCAGTCATACTGGGTTTAATCTCACACACACACACACTCACACTCTCTCACACACACACACACACACACACACACACACACACACACACACACACACACACACACACACACACACACACACACACACACACACACACACACACACACACACACACACACCACACACACACACACGCACGCACGCACGCATGCGCACACGCACACGCACACACACACACAATGTTATTTATTCACCTGCAACTACTCAAACACTACCACAGGTATATACACAGCACATAATGGGCCATTGTGTATTTACTTGATTACACTGTATATGTATTTCTCTGATACTGATAAAGACAACAATATATATATATATGTATCTCAAACAAGGTTCTGGTAAATTGAACTGTGTAATTTGTAGTACTGTGTGTATGTATATATATATAATATTCATTTATATATTATTAATAATAATACAGATTTATTTACAATTTACAGATTCAACATTCAAAAGTACAATCTTTATACCATCTTGTGGAATTTTGTAGTTCTAAGTTCCTTTTTTTTTTTTTTTTTTTTTTTTAAATAAAGTCTAAATGCATAAATGCCTGTCCACTGACCCATAAACTGTCAAAAAGGTGCAGGCATGGACAGTACATTGCACTTACGACTCGCCAGACCTGTACAATGTACCAGCACTGACAGTCTCAGGTTAAGCTTTTAGTGTTGTGTAGAGGTCAACTGGTGAGTGGTGAAGGAGAGATAGAGAGGGAGAAAGAAAGAAGGAACGAGAGGTTAGCAATGGAGGTCAGGTCAAATGCTAATTTACCACATGGCTCAGTTGAACAAAAAAACAGCAATGTACACCAAGTTACCAAGACTTCATGGCAAATCTCTCTCTTACACACAATTAAGTCTGCTGGCTGAGATTACAACCTTGAAATAGAAGACGGCATCTCCAGCTCACATTTCACTGGGGGCTGTCACACACACACACACACACACACACACACACACACACACACACACACACACACACACACACACACACACACACACACACACACACACACACACACACACACACACACACACACACACACACACACACACACACACACACACACACACACACACACACACACACACACACACACACACACACACACACTGCTAGATCTCCAGAGCGAGAGGGGGTTGAGTACAGCTCTCTGATCTTATGATGGAGAGGATGTGAGACAAAAGCAGACCTTTCAAAAGAACCCCTTCATAAATAAACATCTACATTCGGCAAAAGGAGTGTGTTCACTCATGCGTGAAGTGTTTGCCTGTGTGTGTGTGTGTGTGTGTGTGTGTGTGTGTGAGATTGTCTGCTGTGAAATGCACTCGGTCCATTTTCAGTCTGATACTCTGCATGTCCACTGACCTGTGACTGTTCACTTCACGATTTCTCCCCTTGAACTCTTTCTTTCTTTCTTTGTTGTTTCTTCCCCCCAGTGGGAGAGGTGGGCTGCCTACCTGAAAAAGTTAACTCCGGCTGAGCTGGACATTGATAAACGGCTTGTTTAACACAGGGAAAACCAAGAAGAAGAAAATATATATATATACAGCATATATTGAAGCATACATTCAGTAATTGTGAGAAGTTTGACTCATTTCCACAAACCACTTCTTTCTAAGAGTTAATTTCATCGAGCTGCTTAAAAAAAATCAGTATCACGTGATATTTACATGCTCTAAACTTGTTTTAATAAATGTCTGTGTCAGCAAATATAACTCTTCATCATGATTAAGTAGGATTAATCATTGTATTTATTGTATTTTATGTGATCCAGTTCAGTTTTTACACAGACAGTATAATTGAGATTAATGTTCATGCCATATGAGGTTGTCGCAACCGGGCTTTTTTTCCCTGCATGCTGAAAATACGACTACAAGAAGACATTATTGTGTCTCTGTCATGTTGCTTACATTACCGTTTTCCCACTACTATTAATTACTCTGTACAAACAGGGACAGACAAATGTGCAAATATATAATCTTGTGTCTTAAAGGGATACTCCACTTTTTTTTGGAAATAGGCTCATTTTACAACTCCCCCAGAGTTAAACAGTTGAGTTTTACCGTTTTCGAATCCATTCAGCCGATTTTCTGATATTTAGAAGAATATCAGTAAGCAGACAGTTTCTGGTCTCATTGACTCCCATAGTATATTTTTTTCCTACTATGGAAGTCAATGAGACCAGAAGCTGTCTGGTTACTGATATTCTTCTAAATATCAGAAAATCGGCTGAATGGATTCGAAAACGGTAAAACTCAAACGGTAAAAAAAAGTGGAGTATCCCTTTAAGCATAAAAACACTCTTAAAGAGATAGTTCACCCACAAATGAAAAATGTCTCACCCTCATGTCATTCCAAACCTGTAGGGACACACAAGAAGATAGAGATTTTAAAGAATGTTTCAACTGTTTTGTTCATTCAATTAAAGTCACAGAAGTGAAAAAAAAAATCAAGCATGTTTGGAAAGTAAAAGGGGATTTTTTTTTTCATTTTGGATTAACTGTCCCTTTAAGCAATTTGCTTTTGTTTATCAGCTATGATTTAGCCGTAACAACTTACAGTTGCTATCTTATATGATTTGCATTTATAATAAACAATACTACAAATCACTGAAATCTTTCAAAAAGTGAAATAATTTGTGTTCAGATTCAGTGATACTCACTCTGAATCAGTGTGTTTTTAACAGATTTTTGAGTCTATGAGTTGAACCAGTTCCGACCAGATCAGTCAGATTCCCAAATGAACCATTCAATAATTTAGATTACAAAAATGATTCGTTCACCAAAGAGAATTCACTAACATGCAGAATATTTGTTTTCTTTGCACACAAGGACCTGGAATGCACATTGTTTTAGGTGGGACAGGAAGGCCAAAGCAGGGTCCTAACATAACCCTTTCCTGGGATCCATCCAGGGTTTATATGAGGACAAGGAACACACAGGCCTTTGCACAAACACAGTTCAGCGAAACTATATTAAGCACGGCACGATCCTCACATTGAGGTGTGTGGCATCCAGAATAGAACACAAGCCAAGAAAAAGGGCAGCCTAAACTTGTCCACCCTTACAAGCAGACAGACTCTCTCTCACGGGTTGGTACAACAACTAAAGATGTGCACATTTACAGAACACAACACTCAGCGGGTCTTGAACTGCCTCTTCGGCTTCCCCAGAGACCCTCCAATCAGCATCCTACAGCATCACAGAGGCTTTTAGCCTGCCTCTGATTAAGCAGAATACCAGAAATTAATTCTGCTGGGCTGAAGGGTGACATCATGGCACACTGGCACGCTGCCAACTGCTTACATCTGCAACAATCAGGTCAGTGGCCCACCCCCCGCCACACATACTGGATACTGTATCTTACGCTCATTGTATTAACAGAACCAAATCTTATCCCGCAACCCCCTGATAGCCAAACCCCATCCATAAGCGTGTAAACAAAATCCTTCCCTTTAAACTCTACATACAAGAGACTGTTGAAAAAAATGGTTGCTCATATTTTATCTAATTTGTCATTGTATTACAGAAGTTTTTCTTTAAATATTTTTTGGAGGAATGATGAAAAATCCTCCAAAGTCCAGGGCCAAACTTTGAAGAATCTAAACAAAAGGCCCAGTGCGGGCTGAGAGTAACCTGACCGCTGCTTGACCAAAGCCCTTAGCATCTCGCTACGCTCTGATCAATGAGTACTCATAAATCTGACTTGGTAGTGACTCACATAATGATTTTATCTGCTCCGTATCCCCCTCTTCAGGGCCTCACCCCCTGACCTTTTCCCTGAGGCAATCTTAAGAGGATAATTTCTCACAGCGTAAGCTGGAAAGGCTTTGATGAGTCGACTTGGTTTTCAGTTGTAAACAATATTATATCAGGGAGTTCAAGGGGTTGAGGAAGAAATTTACAGCGTAGTTCTGCTCCAAACTGCCCGCCAAGGCAACAATTTTAGGCAACATCATAGCTCTTGACACGTTTCAAACAGTAAGATACTTTGTTTTGCCCAAAATCTAAGGCAGAAGTCCATGTATGCTTCATAGATAAGATAATGCCAGAATGCATTGTGACAAGCTCAGTAAAACGTTGGAGGGGGAAATTAGTTGAGGGTTAAAAAAAAGTTCAAATTTTAAAATATGCGTCTTGAGACCTTGCATTTTTTCCACTCCGCTACCTAGCGCCTTGCATTTCTGTGTGAACGACCTTTAAATCATGGACATCAAGACATTTTCTAAATGTCTATGTACTATTTGTCAGGACACATTTTAGGGATGTGTTGCAGAAGAGCAAACACGCTGAAAAATATATATCTTCTAGATGAAAACATGCATGTCAAATAGTGATGTATATGTTATCAGGGATGTATTTTCGGCTTAGAGTAGGCCTATTGTGTTATTAGCTTAGCAACATGCTAACATAAGTCTTTATTGAACTTTGCATTGTATGTATCCTGCTGAAAAAACAACAAGAACATTTTAAACTGGCTTGTTTTCCTAGTATTATATAAGTTGGTTTAACTGATTTTAGAAAGGTTTTTAAAAAAGTTAGTCTCTCAGCCTGACCAGGTTTTCCAGTCTTCTTTCCAGAGGGTTTAAGCTGTTTTTTCTTGTGCATTTCACATAATTTTGAATTGTACTGATCAGCTTGTCATAATGAACTTTTAAAATGTGTCAGTTTCATTTCAGTTCAAATTAAGGACAGTGAACCAGCTAAATAGGCTAACGGTCTGGCTTTAGAGTTGGCATGTAAGCTTTTTTTATGGCACCATTGACCACCTTATCCACACTGACCCTCCTGTTAGCGTCTCCTCCTCCGTCGTGTACCTTTGACCCCTCTCAGCTACAGCTGTACTCACTCTGATTTGGTGCATGACCAGGTCATGGTAATGGAGTGGAGGTTTGAAGCTGGGAGAAAGCAGTATTATCTGTGAGAGGAAGGATGGCATTGGAGATGGAGTGATCTGGAAAGAGTGGGAGACAACATGGCACATAATTGGCCAAAAGAATGTGCTCCACTGGCTCACATCCAGGAACATTCCGACAAGGCAATGCCCATGGGGAGGTATCCTTTCAGAGCCAATGTGAAACACAAGCTTTTAAAAAAGAGGAATAAAGCTGGATTACCAAAGTAATGTCAAAGCAACCTCTGGCTTAGAAGCATTGACATACAGTGACTATTAGTGACCATTACAGTGGTGTTGCCGACATTGTGAAGTCTGTAGAGCAAGAGTGCCAACATCTTAACAGCATTTTAATGCAGGCCTATGTTTTAAAGGGCCATTTCATGGGAAACCAGATTTTTCTTGGCTTTTTCTGGAGGTAAAAAAAAAAAATCAGCTATGTACCCTATTGGAAAATCCATTTTAAATTGGTACAGTAGCATTTCTGGTTTTAGCTGGTCTAAGATGGTAATTAAGTGGGGCAAGCTGGACATTAGCTCACTGACTAGCCATCATGTTCCAAAAACTAGCTTGGTTACCTTAAAGCTGCAGTCCGCAACTTTTCCTCTTTGTCGCCATCTCTGTTCGAAATCTGCAATTGCAGTTATTCGCGGAATTATCAACTTTACGTGAGTTGTGCCTCGACACGGCACAGCATGGATGAATCCAATGTTTGAGGAGAGTCTGTGGCTGTCAGTCACCGCGCAGGTGTGGATACTGTGACTGTCATTCAGAATCACAGATTATTATTTTTGGAAGTATGACCAACATAATCATTTTCAGCGGAAAATGTCATCTGAACAAGTAATTAACATCCAGTTTTGTTCTGGTTCTGACCAACTAAGGGAAAAATCATTGCAGTAAATCGCGCTGATTAAATCTAACAATCGCTTGTTAATGTTCAACAACAGCATTGCGTGACTACATTTAATGCCCTTCTGATATTTATCCTTGTTTTCGCATCGGGTCCGGTTGCAGTCTCTTTTTCTTTTCTGTAGCCAGAAAAGAACGGGTGAATATACAGTTGTCACTGGTGATTGTCATTTGAACCTTTCTGGATCCGCCATCAAATTTATAATCTTAATTATATCAAGTGCTGTGAGAAAAGGCTATACATCTCCACCTCCAACATCCTCACACGCAATATAGCCTACTAGCCGAGACTCCTTCTTTATGTGACGTAATGACACAAAGACATGCTCGAATCTCCCGCGGTTTAACAGGCGGTTTAATTTAAAGATCAGAGTTGGTGAAAAATGCAGGAACTTTCAGTTTGTTTCTTACAAAAAGCCTTTATAAGTTTTCAGAGGACTTACAGTAGAGTATAGTACGAGACATATACTTTTTTATAACATTTCTTAGTTGCTTTTTCTGTTGTTTTGGAGCTTAATAGCCTGGATCCCATTTACTTTCATTATATTGAAAAGTGTGGCATTACATTCTTCAACATTTCACATGTTGTGTTTCAGGGAAGAATGCAATTCATTCAGGTTTGGATGGACATGAGGATAAATCTAAGGATAAAGTAGAGTATACAGTAAACGACTGCAGAATTTTGAACTTTTCTTAATGCTTGATCACATTTTGAACTTTATTTCTGCTATTTCTATTTATTTCTCTTACACAGACATTAGCTCTACTTCTAATTCTATTAGACCCAGCTATAAAATTTCTTAGAAAAACATTGAATAGTTTCATGGTTTCTTCGTCACAGTGATGATAGTCACTGATGGGTGTTAACCACAGTCAAAAATAGATTGTCGAAACATCTTTTCACACGGGTAATACATACTGGAGCGAGGAGGCCGTTGCTGTGACAATACACAACAGAGCAGACATAACAAAAAGACATGTTTATTTTTCTCTCCGATGGCTGGTCTGTTGTTTCCGACCCACAGATTGTCCCTCTGCTCCCGACTGGAGGAAGGACTCACCACGGGAGTGAGGAAGATAGCGGGAGGAAAAACATGGGAAGAGGGATAGATGGAACCAAAGAGTTGGTTATAATGTCACAATGACCACTTCAGTGCTAATTTTATAATGGCTTTGCATCTTTTAATAAGGCTTGAAAGTACAATTTTGGGTGAACTACTCTAAAATGTATTGTTCCCTCCAAAAAAAGTAAATTCTCCTCGTGACATTCCAGATCTGTATGGATTGCTATTTTGAAAAATGCCTCGTGTTTTTTTTGTCTGTACAATGAAAGTCAGCTGGGTTCAATGTTGTTATGGACCCACTGACTTTCACAGAAGAAAGAAAATCATTCAGGTCTTGAGCGACAGAAACGTGCTGCTTTAATGGATAGTCAGTTCATCCATCCACTCCATTAGTGTTAAAAGGAATTTATAGACATAAATGCACCCCAAAAATATTAACCTTTACACTATCACTACCTATATAACCGCACATTTATTACCACATTCCGCAATCATTTAGATGCTTTCAACTCTACTAACCTTTGAGTTTACCTTTAACCTGACCCCACTATTTTCCTTGAGGGGCCTTTTCTTCCAGGATCAGAGGAGTAATGGTACCTCACTAGATCCATACCCACACACACACACACACACACACACACACACACACACACACACACACACACACACACACACACACACACACACACACACACACACACACACACACACACACACACACACACCACACACACACACACACACACACACACACACACACACACACACACACACACCTCCTCTAAGGGTCTTTGAGGGGGAGCCAGATTCAGCTGTCCAAAGATGATGGACTGAAATGCACATATGTACCCTTTGACCTCTGAACTTCACATGGGTGACAGGGGGCTTCTAAGTTTGTGTGTTTAAAAGGTGCACACCCATCTCACACATTTGTCTTAGTGAGAAGTTTCCACATACTTTTTCCATCTAACCTTCAAACCTCACGAGAAAGGGGTAAAATGTGTGTTTGTAATGTGATCTCACTCGTGACCTGAAAAAGCAGTTCAAAAGCCTGTGCCTGGATATTGTTCTGCGATAATCCACAATAACAGTCTGTCAGCTTTCAAACTTTTTCAAACCGAGTTCATTAGTTACGCTTGCTACGGCAAGTGTCACTATTACTTTTGTGTATACTTTTTGTGTTTTATGCAATTGTTTAAAGCACTAACCCTAACCCCCAGTTGCACAGACAAGGCTTACGCCTAGTTTCTGACTAAAATGCATGTTTAAGCTGTTTTAACTGATATCTTAAATTTTATCAGTGCCATTGTCTTGTCTCACCATTAATGTTTTTTTTTCTAAGGCCTAATCATGGCATAATCATCAGTGTTAAACCTTAGAATGCAACTCATCCTTCATCACTTGTACCTCTCATTGTGCAGCTTGTTGAAGAGAGGTGCTGCTACAACTTTTCTAAGTGGTTGAACTTAAAGGAAAAACATGCAGATTTTCAACCAGCTTTGTATTGTTACAATGTCGGTAGTATGTAAATTAACAATTCATACTTTTTCTCCATTTTACCTGCTTCCAGATCTACCGGATCTCCCATGTATTATTCGTCATTTTTCTACACCCGGTGGACTTTTGTTAAAACTACAGATTGTGCTTGCACATTTGTTTTTTATCCCACCTCACAGGCGAGCCCAGCGCGATGAGGATTGAAGTTTCCCTACCTTTCTGGCAAAATGGCACAACACTCTTTCTCTGTTTTCTCTTGTCATGTAGTGCCGATTCAAAGAAAACTTTGCCTTTTTGCCACATAAACAGCCAAGTTTTATTTAAAGCCCATCACAGATGTGAATTAGCCCTTTAAGATTTGCACTTGGTAGACAATAAAACAAACAGAAAAATATCATAGAATTACATTGAATGAACGTCCTGAGGTATATGTAAGAGTTTATACTATTATCTTCACCTATTATCTAAATGCTATATATACCTATTATCTTCACAGACTTGTTCACATAGAATATTTCTTTTTGCATTTCTGCATTTTGCGTTAGTGTGTAATGTTGCTGTTCGAGCATAAACAAGATCTGCATGGTTACAAAGCTCAAAGTCCACTCCGAAGGGAGATATTTTATTTAACAGAATCCCCTTTTCAAGAACTACAACAAACGTCTCGTTTGGACTACAACGCGACATTTCCGGATCTTGGTCACAATTTCGGAAGGAGGGGCTTCATTGAATGGTTATGCATTCTGTATCTACATACTAAAAAAAACACTCAGAAAACCCTAAAAACACCCTAGCAACCACTCAGAATACCCTCACAACCGCATATTGTATCTACATAATAAAAAACAATAACCACAGCAACCACTCAGAAGAACCTTTCAATCACTTAGCTACAAACTTACAAAACCCTATCAACACCCAGAATACTGTTTGCAACCGCATACTCTATCTACATACTAAAAAACACCCAGAAAACCCTAACAACACCCGTGCAACCACTCAAGAAGACCCTGGCAACCGCATACTGTAAACCCCAACAACACCATATTCTAGATAACAATTAAGCTGATAAAATAACTTGGGTGAAAGTTGCTTTGGATAAAAGTACTGTATATGCAAAAAGTATAAATATAAAGTTTTGTTAAAGAACACTTTCCACCACATGGGTGTTTCCACCATATGTGGCACACAATGAGTTCAGGCAGTTACCCAGAGAGGCCTGAGGCACAGATAGTTAACAAGCTCTCCTGTCCCAAGAGGATACTCTCTGTGAGAGTGCAGCTTAGATTGACATCCCTTAGAAACAGTGATTTACAAATGAGAGCCACACAGAAATCACCTCGAGTTAGAGCGTGGAAAGATTGCACTAAAAAAGACTCCCTGATGTTTGGCATAACAGCATTCATGCTGTTAAATCTGTGTTTAGGCCAGCGCTTTGGTTCATTTACAGAGAAGCATAATCCAATGTAAAGCAGCGGTGAGTCAAATAAAATACATCTAATTCTGTCTCTTCTCACTCAGAGTTAATGTGCTGTTTCAACAATGTGCTCCTTCAGACCAGTTAGAGCTATAACCGATGTATTCATGTAACTGTGTGTGATCAGTCTGATGTATTGCTTACTGAAATCACTGTGAGTCCCTTTTGGACACGTCTGTGAAATATGATTTTAAAACACTCAGGTTATTTATTACAACTGTGTATGCAACCACCTTGCATATCTCCACTTGCATATTCACTGCTGTTTCTGTTTCAAAACCATTTTGTATCATGTATTATGTGAAGGTTGTTTCCAAAGGTAGCCAACTTAATTATGCAGCAAAATAAGATATATAACATTTTTGCCCATTTAAGTAGCATTTTATTGTCAGGAAAAGCCACTGAAAGGAAATGATTCGGATAATAATAATAAACAGGATTTGGATGCAGACTGCATTCAAACATGTCTGATAAATTATTCTAGCTGAATTCTAAGACTTCTAAGTTTTGGTCTAAACTCTAAGGCAGGAATATAGTGGTCAACGCAATCCCAGAATGCATTGGGGTTACCTCAGTGAGAGAAAAAAATATAAGATAAAGGACAAAGCCAGAGATTGTTGTTTGTATTGCTACTTATTTAAAGTGTTCCAAAAAACTCACTTATGAGGTTCCATTTGAGTTGAGATGTTGCCTTAGAAGGCAGCTGCCTATAGGCAGAGTGGCTGCAACACACACACACATGCACACACATACACATACACTAACCCAAACTGCCAGAGAACACACACAGACAGTCACATCTAGAGCTATAGTTGGTCTTTAGTGATGAAAAGTGCGCATTTGTGTGGGAGGTGGAGGATAAGATTTATCCGTTTGTTTTCCATGCGAATAAGTAGGCCAGACCTCTGACAGACATATCCACATATACCCCATTACCCTCAGGCTGACAGGGCAAAGCTAATAAATATCAGATCATTGGAAAGAGAGAGAGAGAGTGTATGTGTAAACCCCTCCCGAGGGCAGCAGTCTTGATGCCTGGACTGCCTTAGGGAAATCCAACTAAACAGTCCGTCGCTCGGTCTGTTTGTCTTACAAATATGCTTTGGCAAGAATACTGCCACTTTAATGTGTGACAGATAAATCCAACAGAAACATTCAAAAACAGCGGGGGCCAGATCAAGCCGTCGGCTGTTGAAACACGACACGGTTCACTAAAATAAGCATTTATAAGACGACATTAATATTTCTGTTTACTAATTAAGAACTTTGTGCTCCAATTCAGCTAACATCCTTACACAGATAAAAAAGTAATAAGGACTCCTTTGCAAACTGTGTGTGTGTGTGTGTGTGTGTGTGTGTGTGTGTGTGTGTGTGTGTGTGTGTGTGTGTGTGTGTGTGTGTGTGTGTGTGTGTGTGTGTGTGTGTGTGTGTGTGTGTGTGTGTAGTAAGGAGATTCATCGCTTTTTATTTCATAAGCAATATTTCTGAATGTGCCCTTTCTAGAGTTCTGGTCTTTATAATGGTCAGTGATGAGTCATAATCTTATCAGCTTCTTCACAGATCTTCATTATTCATTTAATCACAATGATAAATACAAAGTTTTGTAATATTGTGGGATATGTATGCAGTTGTGGTCTGAATTATTGGCACCCCTGGAAAATATAATCAAAGGCCAAAGGCGGCTGTAAAAAAAAATCTGCATTGTTTATCCTTTTGATCTTTCATTAAAAAAAAATTCGCAAAAATCAAACCTTTCATTGAAATAAAAGAATTGAATGTGGGGGGGAAATCACATTATGAAAAAAATGTTTTTCTCCAAAACACGTTGGCCACAATTGACCCTTCGCAAAGACCCGCCCCCCTTAGTTACTGTCGCTATGTCCGACAAGCTACGCCGCTCTCACGCTCTCACCATGTTCTCACACAGTGAAAAATACATCGCGGAGCAGAGAGGAGACTGACAACACCGCGACAGACAGGACAGACCAGGTTACTTTTCGGTTACTTTTGATATTAAACAAAGTCTCACCTTTCAAATGTGGTCATTTTTTGAAAGAAATTTAAACAATAAATACCGTTTTGTGGCTCTTTAATGTGTCGTGACAGGTCGCTGTAGAGCATCAGTTAAAGCTGCTCGTGATCCGATCATCTCTTCCTTCTAGTTCATTTATAGCATCAAATAAACATGAATTAACATAAGAAGGAATGTTGTTTTAACCGCGGAAATGCGCCAGTATATTCAGTTTTTCAAGTTCAAATCCTCCCATGTTAATCTACTAACTATCCTGACTGCTTTGTCGGACAAAATGGCGGATGGCGAAGTATGATTGGTCAGAACACCTGTCAATCAAGCTCCATGCGAAGGGTCAATTATTGGCACCCCTAGAATTTTTTAAGAGAAAAATATCTCTGAAGTATATTCCCATTAATATTGACTTTTTTTTAGCACACCAGGGTGAGGAACATGAAATTGTCTAGCTTTGACTTCTTGTTTCACAGGAGTATAAATATGAGGAAACACAAAGGTCAGATTCCCTTTATCATCCTTCACAATGAGTAAAACAAAGAATATAGTTCCCATTTCCACCAACAGGGCAATAAAAAAGATCAGGGGTAAATATGATCAAAGATGGCTGTAAAAATAATTCTGCATTGTTTATCCTTTTGATGTGTGTGTGTGTGTGTGTGTGTGTGTGTGTGTGTGTGTGTGTGTGTGTGTGTGTGTGTGTGTGTGTGTGTGTGTGTGTGTGTGTGTTCGTTCCAGTAAAAGTATTTAAACATGCATACTGCAAGATACATTTACTAATCAATGCCTATTTCTGCCTCAGAGTAAAAGTAAAATACTGTGAGATAAGGGTTCAAATAATAAATGTCTCATATTAAGATATAAAGTCGCATTGTGATACTGTATATAAAGTCATATTGTATAAGGTAAAAAGTCACACTTGTGAGAAATAGTAATTACCGCAAAATATAAAGTTCTAAAATCATAATTACAAGTGTAATGAGGAAAGCAGGCGAAGGCGAGTGCTAAGTGCAGGATTTTTAATAAAGTAACACATAAAACAGAACTCGAGGATCACAGAAACAAAAGAAACCAATACATGTAAAACAACTGACAAAGTAACAAGTGAAACACAAGGGCTATAAATACACTGGGGCAAACAAGGAAATGAGGAAATATGAGACGAATCAACCTGAAAAACTACATAAGACTACAAAACTTGGCACAAGACAGGAAAGGACAAAAGTACACACAAGACAAGGGGAAAACAAGACAGGAATCATGACAAGTAACAAGTAACAAAGTCACAATTGCAAAAATATGAAGTTGCATTGTGAGATTTGAAGTCACATTGTAAGTAAAAAAATCACAATCATGAGAAATTAAGTCATTACATTGTAAGTCGCAATTGTGAAATCTAAAGTTGCACTGCGAGATGTGGTCATGTTATGAGAGAAATAAAGTGACACTATTTACAATATGTAAAAAAAATATTAGATGTTATAAATAGTGTATTTTTTTCTTGCTTTAGATATAAATCTAAAAAAAATTAACTAAAATGACTAAAAATAATGATTGCTGTTTGATATTTTTACTGACAAGACAAAATACAGATGAAGGAAGTGATTTTGAAGTGCTCCTTTTATTAGGAATCAAAACGGGCATTTTACAGCTGTGAGGCAGAACTAGTGATATGTATGAAAGAGAAATGAACAGTAAAAGACAGCAGAGAGCGCATGATCAGTCAACTGTGAAAAGAAACTATTCAGATTTGCATCACACTTGAACAGAGCGCTAAACATTAGATATGAGTAAGTGACGCTCTGAGAGGGGAAATCTCCAGGACGAAGGGGGAGTAGGCTATGTATTGGATGTTCATATTCCTCTGTCTCTATCTCAGTGTCTCTCTCTCTTTCTTTCATGTATAGAGCAGGCGTGATGAATTTTAATATGCCACCCCAGATTTCTGTTGCTCACACTTCAGTTTCACACCCAAGCAAATGCAGTGGTTTTGCATAGATGCAGAAACTCTGCAAAGCCCCAAGATGTTTTAGACAGCTGCTGAGGCTTATGGAGTATATCAACGAATTACTAACCAAAGTTTTTCTGGCTAACTGTAAACACACAGGAAAGACCTGCATTCACCAACAGGGGAAATTTCTTTTAATTACAATGTTCAGAGAATCATAATTACTAAAGGCTCCATTAATTGAGATATTGCTTTATGTTTGCCTTTTCATTACACATAAAATACATTTTGAGAAAACATTTTTTTTGGTCTATTATAATTTTTGACATTTTGGAGAGAATATCAATTTATTTTAGAGAGCTATTAAATGGTAATGATATATTGGCCTTTTGACAAATTTGATGAAAAATGTTTGAGTTTGTATTGAAACTTCTGACTTTTGATTCCAGAAATTGGTATCTTGGTAAATCTGATCACATTGTGAGAAAATATTAAGATGTTGTTCTCAAAATGAAGACATGTGACTGCGAGATAACTTTTTTTCTCAGGTTAAAAAGATCTGAAAAGCAAGAGACAAGCGAATGTTGAACTCAATCCAATATCAATGTTGTGTGAGAAACAATTGAGATATTAAAACTATTTAACTGGTGATTTTTCTTTCACAGTGTAGATGTGTTGCTGAGATGATCACAACTGAACTGCAGTTTTGTCTGTATCAAAAGGACTCTGCAATCTCTTATCTCCATTGAGTCCCTGAGTAAACCAAGAAGCCTTAAGAAAAAGATAACAAGCCCAAAGTCGATCACAAAACACAGTGAAATCCCTTTTCTGAGCGAAAGAACATGCAGAGCACTGCCACAGGAAAAAGAAACCAACCACAAAGTCACACATGTATGTAAATAACTGGTAAATATATATTATTTTCTGTTTTTTTAAGCATAACATCACTACGTTTGGTTGTTAATTTCATTGTTTTAAAAAATAAGCCAAATACTTGAATAGACAAACATGGCTTAGCTTAACCAGAAATCTTCCCTTGGTCAATGAGTTCAGAATTAGAAAGACTAAGCATACTTCATAAAGACTAAGCATACTACAAAAGCATGACAGTCTTGGTCCACCAACATGCAGCAAATCAGTGTAAACCAGTTTGGATCAGCATAGAAACTTATGCTCGTCCAAGATGGTCTTTTCTGCGGGGTAATTAATTGGATCAATCATGGTCATGGGCACATCCATGTCCTCTCTGTAATGTTCCTGGGTCATTTTGTACTAGAAAATGAACCTGCAACATTTCTCAGCAGTCCAAATCCTCAACCATTAAGGTTACCAGCATCCTAAATTATTCTGATGGGAATAGGATAACGTTTCCCCGCCATTGATGTTATTTTCCCGGCAATCCGGCAAAGTTGTGGTGAGGGGCGCTATTACATACTGTACCTCCTGAATGAGTACAGAATCTCTGGATTCAAAAACAAGCGAAGAAGCAGCAGAAACAAGCGATAGAAGATTGTTTACGCATATGTAAGCTAACATGATTGTAACGGAGGCCAGCTACTAAGATCCGTTTGAGTAAAACTCACACTCCTGACCTCAAGAGTAGAACTGGAAGAGTTAATGTATATTGGTGCCATGACCCGGATGGTAGTGAGGTTTAGGTGGGGGGAGTGTAATGAAAGCTAGCTAGTAAGAGTTGTCCGAGTCAACCCCTGGCCTCAAGAAGCACGCTAGTGACTGATGCTACATTCTGCGGTCTTTAGTGTCCTTGTTACGGTGGCCCAGTAGTGCACAACAAAACGAAATTTAAAAAGTGAACATAAGTTCACAACACAATGAAATTAAGCCACAACACAACGGAAATGAGCCACAACACAACAAAATAATAATTTTGTTCCTGGTTCATAGGAACTACAACCTTTAAAACATGATAAAAGAAAAAAAAATCCTAAAAAAAAAATTGTTTACTGTAAATACATGAGGTATTGAAAAAAAAGTCACCTGTAGTAAGTCAGTCTACTTCCAATACAATCAAGCTTTGGATTTTGAACATTCCTGTTTTTCTGAATGTTAAAAGTAATTTTAATTAATACAAATTATACGTTTTAACAACTTGCGCTGTGGTAGCGCGTCGGGCCGGCTTTATTTTGCTTTGTTGTACATTTTCCGTTGTGTTGTGGCTTATTTACGTTTTGTTGTACATTTTTCGTTGTGTTGTGGCTTAATTTCATTGTGTTGTGAACTTATGTTTGCTTTTTAAATTTCGTTGTGTTGTGCACTACTGGGCCACTGTACCTTGTTAGCGTTTCTACCTCCAATGCCAGAAGTGGCAATTCGAATCCCGCTCGGAGCGGTGCGAGTAGAACCGGAAGGGTTTACGATCATCAAACATTCAACAGCATATAAATCAAAACTGCCTAACGTTACTGAATGAAATGTCGACCCATTAAGAGGTACATGACTGTGCAAGCTTTCGGGGTGTTGATAGATGCAAACTTCTCAGTCTATGTTTTGATTATCATTCTGAATCCGATCCGGACGTAATCTTTGACAGAAAGGAGAGGCTCTTTTCTTTCTTTTGGTCTATTGTATGTTCAGATATTCAGAAACTGTCTGCCACAACAACTGCCACAACAAAATGCTGCATATTTTTTATTGTTCTTTTATTGAAACTGTTTTGGCCTTCTGCATCATTTGCTGGTTGGTTTGGTAATGCTACTGAGGCACAGAAAAAGTCTGTAAGAAGAACAGTAACAACGGCCAGTAAACTATTAGGGATTAAGTTACCAAGTATGGAATGCATTTACAGGGAAAGAGTAATGAACAAGGCAAAAACCATTGTGGGAGACAAGAGACACCCCCTTGCCTCTTCATTCAAACTGCTGCCATCTGGACGACGATATTGCCTCCCTCTATTTACCAAAAATAGATCAAAATCTTCATTTGTGCCTCAAGCAATTAAATTTTTAAACATGTAAGTTAAATTGGTAGGATACTTAGCTGGTCTGGTATGCCTAATTTAATCGATGGTAATGTGCAGGGTATGGGGAATTATGTGTTAAGTGTATTAGTATGTGTCTTAGTATGTTTGAAGGTTCTCTTTGTGATGATGTATGATGTATGTTGTAATGCCTACTTGATAGTCCTGCAAACAAATGTTCCTACGGGGACACAAAATAAAGAAGAACTTACATACAACGAAATATTGGTGGCCATTCAAGTTTTGCGAAAATGTCAAAAAAGTTGCTGACTGGCAATGAAAAGTAAATAAAAAGTAAAATCACATGTTAAACCTCAGGTCAAAGTGGAGCCATGGTATAGCATTGAGCCATTGTTCTCATTTGAGAAATCTAGGTTCCATCTTTACTTCTCAACTTTCTACTTTTGCTTCTCTACTTTCAAAATGTTATATTCCTTCTTCATAATGAACCAGATTAAAGAAAAAAATCATTCTGGATCAACATAAGAAGCTTAGAAATATTTTTAGCACTTAATTCATATCTATCCAATTGAACAAAAAATATCACTAGCTCGGAGGCTACTAATCCAAGTCCTGAAGTTCAGACACCATCTTGAATGCCTCTCAGATGCATATTGCTGTAAAGGAAATTGGCAGCGTTGCCTATGGAAAGCTACACTATAGTCAAGCTGCCAAATTTGGGCTGGGTGATTTTCTTCTTCCCTTGCCAAGAGTGTTGCGGGTAACAGAATCCACTCACACCGTGATGTTCTATTCTTCAGCACTGCTAAGCCCCAGAAAATTTTGCTTGGAGTTTGAAATCCTGTCATAAAGATCTGAGTTTCCACACATGTGCCGTACTGACTCAGTGTGCCAGGGCAACAACTTATGTAAGAGCAGTTCACCACATATGAATATACACGTACTGTTAGCTTTCCATATACAATTCCTACAAACCCATTTTTTTTCTGAAATGGAAAGTAATCATTGGAGGTTTGTCTACCGCTATTGCCAATCGTACGATTAAAGGAGTAGGTGTACCTTGAATACATGTGTATACATCTAAATCAACATTTCCCCCTGGGAAAAAAGCAATCTACAGTATATATTTGTTCAAGGTAAAAGGAGTTTATACCTTGAAATGAGGTATCAGATTTTTTCTCTACACTCACAAAATTGGTGGAGAATAATTTTTCACTCAGGAATGATTACATTTAAATTAATAGCCACTAACCCATGGAAAACATTTAAATGAAAATTACACAATTTTCATTGTTTGGCGAACTAGTCTTTTAAAAACAAAGAGTGTTTTCATATTCCTGTCATTTTTGTTGCACCCAGTTTTCCCACGACATAGTGTACCTTCCCGATGCAATGGTCTTACGTTAACTAATGCATCATAATGGGGTTGAACATTGAGTAATGAGATCCAAATTAATTCCTACACTCTGTAATCACTTTCATTTTAAGTGGGCAGCAGCATGCATCCATCATTATGCTTTGTCTTTAAAGAAATTGTGGGAATCCAGTTACCGAATTCATTAAAAGTTCACATTCTCTCAATTAATCAGGTCCACATCCTTTTGAGTGATTTCAGCACAAGCCAAACATTTTTAACACCATATCCTACTGCCATAATAACCCAATACCCTAACGGTCTATGATTGCAAAGATTTGTTTGCTTTAATAAAACCACTGTTTTTCTTGGGTCAAAGCAGTCAAAGGCTGAATTGCATTCGGATCACATCATGTAAAAACACGTATAGGTCCTGTAGGGACACGATGACATGGTAACATGGGATGCTGTACTGTGTATAATTCAAATAACATGTGCGAATATGAACACTGATCTGCACTTGAGACAACATGTCCGCTGTTTTCCTTCATTAGTGATGAATAATACAGCATAGGTTGATCTCCGTTCAGCTGTGGGCTCCTCCTCAACCATGAAATTCACTTTAATTGTGAATTTCAAACACAGCTGTTCTCCTTGTATATCCCTATGAAAATGAGACAACCAAAGTGGTCACAGATCTGACGTAAACATTAGCAAAGGGGCCTCGGAAGTCCTCAGTGAACTCCCAGAGTTCATATGGGTGTGAAAGAACAGTATTCTTTATTCAAAACCTCAGGATCCTGTCTATTATTGTGTAATGTTGTGAAAAGAGCCAGGCCCACAAAAGCTTCTACAACCAGCCCTGTTGTACAATGGCATTGGTTTTTGGATGATTCCAAAATAAAGAGAGAAAAAGGAGGGGACTATTCAATCGTATACACTGGGGTGGGGTGTTCTAGCACTGGTGTGAAGTTCTTTTGAGCTTCAGTGCTCTGCACATTTCCATAACAGGAAAGGCCAGTCCGGCTGGCCCAAGAGGCTCTGTTTCATCTAGCTACCCTGAGAACTCTCCACTCCACTACTTCTCGTCCCATGATGCCTACGCATCTCGCACTCACTTAAAGTCTGAGTTTTTAAAGGATGCTCATTGTTGAAGTTGAGTATATAATCATGGATATATGTGCTACAATAACTAGCTAAGTTTACTCCAATCTAGAAAAATGCAGTGGGCAACTGTCTTCATTTGTACACTTTTTTTAAGTCATCGTTTTTGTCATTTGACAAAAATATTATTTAGATTTAGCCAGTATTTATTTCATTTCATTTATAAAATGGTATCAAATTTGAATACAATTTTAGATGAGGAAAATAACATTTTAGTATATATTAAAATCTAATATCCATACCTTTCATTCATACTTGTATATGTTAGGTATGAATACCTGTACAATTACTTAATTAATAATATTAATTTAATTAATAACATTACAATAATTTGTGAGTATACTGTGAAATATGTACTTTAGTTATTAATTTATGTACAATATGTATATATAAAGTATTTAATTGCTTTGTTACCAAAAGAGCACAGCACCAACTATACTCAAGGCTGGTTCAAATTCGCCAAATTAATGTCCTCGTTGTGCGAACATTTTATCGTCGCCGGCAAGAAAGGAGGAGAAGACTGCAAGCAATCCTGCGAGAACCCCCGGAACTTCCTGTAAATGGTCTGAAAGTCCGAACCAAACAGTAATGCTTTCACACTAGAAACGAACCAAACCTTTGTTCAGTTTGATCTGGACTGAGACTACCTCTTTTCGCCTGACCAAATTGCATCTGTTTGGTCCAGACTGTCCGGGGGAGGTTTCACACCTGTAATTTTGATTCGATGAAACTGAAAAGTCTGAAAATCCAGACCAAACAAGGTGTGAAAGGGCCCTTAGAGTTCCTCTGAAACCCTCCACCTCCCCCAGCTCCACCTGCCTATCTGCTATGGGATTTATGTATGTCTATTTATGCAGCAGCAGCATATCTTATATGCTCACAGTAATGTGTCTGAGTAGGCTATCTATTGAGTCCATACTTGCTCTGAAATAATCAACAGCAGCATAGCAGCGTCATAGCAGATTTAGTCCACCAAGACCATATATATGGTAAATCGCACTACACTGTTTATATTACTATTATATTATTTCTAGATTTATCTCCTTCAGAAAACATTGTTAGAGCATTGTTAATGTTTTTGCTGTGTTATTTTTTTGTAAACTGCAGGCCTATGGTTTAATTAAAATTATTTAATTATCATAATTGATGTTGGTGGGGAAAAAATCAAAAAAGTCAGTCATTGGCAACAATGAAGAAAGTGTGTGTGCACCATACCAGCCCAGGTATCACTGCACACAACGCTGGGTGATAAATTGCCTAGTGTTCCTTAGAGCACTATATTTAAATCAAATAAAGCATCTTATTTTACTGCAAAGCGGGCACATTTAATGCCAAACTGTCTTCCTGCCTTTGAGGAGGGCAAATAAAGACCGTTTTTGTATATTTTTCAAGTACGCCCACAGAAAATGAGTGTCTTTTTCCCACTGGGTAAGCAGTTACAGAAGCTGACGCTTTATTAAGGCTTGAGACGCTGTTGTGTTTGGCAAGAGGATCATGATCGTTTGAAGTGGAGTCGGGACCTGGCCAAACAACAATGCAGTAACAGATTCTGGGTTTTCTCAGTAAAACAGCCCATTAAACAGACCCTTGATGATGGTAAAATGGTTTCCTGGATTTCTCAAAACATAGAGAGAAAAGGAAAGAGGAGCGAGAAATGGAAAAACTATAGGACAAAAGGGCAAGAAAGAGAAAAAGAAAGTTTAAGTCTAAAGTGGCATTCTTGAGATATATTAAACTACTTAACATTTAACTTTATTTACTGTAGATTAAACCATTGTTTTAAATTGTGAAAAAAAAACATGTAAAATTGGTTTCTTAAACTATGAAACATATGAGACAACAAATCAAAAACAAACTAATCCTGACATCTCATGATCAAAAGTTCGACAATAGTGTAAATACAATTTTTAATTAGTATTTAAGGTGAAACTTTAGATTAGGTTCCAATTTTCACTATTGACTATATTAATGAAGACAATAAACTCATAATTACTGCTTATTAATAGTGAAGGTAGATAACTTTAGGGATTAAGGGGATTTTATAGAATATAATCATTTAGAATAAGGCATTAATAGAAGTACTAATAAAGCCAATATCCTAGTAATATACATGCTAATAATACTAAAATAATATCTAACGATATATGTTTCAACCTGCTATTGTTATTGATTTGATTATACTAGAAAATCTACATTGAGATGTATTTAAAAGTCCCTTTTCATTCCTGAAACTTGTTGGATGATGAACTGTAATAGTAAACCATAAAAAGTGTATTAATAGTAATCAAATATTAATCAAGTAGTAATCAAGTTTATAATCAAGGAAATGTTTGTTTATAAAGCTTTATTTACATTTTTTAAAGTGAAGGGGCATCTGTCTTGTTGATTTCATCAGACATTGTGACAAGGTGCAATAGAGCGTCAAAAATGAAGCAATGATGAGCTTGGTAACAGTTTTAGTAACACAAATGAATCTGAAACAACAAAGAAAGGATTAGAAATGGAGATATATTAGGCACACTAACAAATCAACGGAGGTTCAGGTGCATCACACACACACACAGACACACACCACGCACGCACGCACGCACGCACGCACGCACACGCACGCCACGCACACACACATGCACGCACGCACACACGCACACACACACACACACATATAAACCTACCCATCACAGAAAACTTTCTGCAATTTTCAAAAAACATCACTTGGTATGAATTATAAGCTTTCCTTATAGGACCGAAAAATATCCACACAAGGTAAAAAAATTACTATTTTTTACTATCTTTGTGGAGACAGAAGAACGTCTAAAAGACAAAAAAAAAAAAGTCTTATGCCCACACACGATGACAAAATGTATAATTCCCTTTTTTTGGCTTCATAATCTTTATTATGAATGGATGAAAAAAGGAGAAGGTGGAGGAGACTATATATTTTTCATAAACAGTATAAATTGCTATGGCAGATGGGCGCTGTGGCCTTTAACAATAGTCTTTTACCTCATTAACAATGCCAGAGGTGACAAACAAGTTCAAATGACCTTGGTATAATAATTAGACACAATGTAAAATGACAGAATGCAAAATAGGCAGCGAGCTGAACTGCTTTTGTTATGTCGTCTTTTTCTCACTCTTGTTCCAAATGCACGTGATTTTCGTGTAATACATACGGTGATGTTTAGCAGAATGTCCAACGCAGTCTCATGAAAGTGCGTATCAATACCACGAATGTTATTTCTCGTGGCATTTATACGCCAAAATCAGTTTTGGCGTGCATATGCTACGCATGGAAAATCCCTTGGGTAGGATTAGGGGGAGGGGGGATGGTATGGCGGTGCGTGCGTATTACACGCCATAAAGTGCGTATCATTTGCACGCGAAAACTCCGTATCATATATATGCCAAAACTGATTTTGGCGTATAAATGCCACGAGAAATAACATTCGTAGTATTCATACGCACTTTCATGAGATCGGGCTCCAACGTCACAGGTGCTCTTTTTCAAATGACAGCAGACTGACAAGGTTATATTAAGCTCCAAAAGTACAAAAGCATTTTTTAAAAATGCACCTTAACCGTGACGCACAATACTTCAAGACTTCTGTACAGTAAGTACAATTTAGCATGTAAGTAAATAAGTCATGCGTGTTTGAAACAAATCAAGGGTGAGTAAAGATTTATTTTTTTATTGTGAACTGTTCCTTTAAGACATGTGGCCTGTGTTCAGTGAACTGCTCTCTTTGCAAACACTGTACAGTAACACACCCAACGGTAGTCCATTATAATGCATAATTAACAAATGACCTGCTTTGTTTAAAGCATGAAAGTACAGTGATGTGGTTCTGAACAGGTTCTGTTGTCTGGGAACGTGAGGCTGGGAAGGAATTCTGGGAAACAATGAACATTCTAGACTGGGTGTGACTATAGAGATTACAAAATGATTGAGTGGCCATTAATGTATTTGTATTGTGTAGAGTTGAGACTGGGAGACTTATCAGTGGTAAATATTTGGATATATTGTTAAAGGAGATTAATAATTAAATTAAAAAATTTAATTAATCCACCCAGAACGGCCTATTTAATTGTTATAAGTGGATGACTTAAACATACTGTTCATTACTATTGTTGCACCAGTTACACCCTCTAAACCATAGAAGAATGAAATGTGCCGCCTGGTTATGAATAGGATTATGATCACTGTAAAATTAGATGAATAGCAAAAGTATATTTTCATTTGTTTCACATTACATTTAGGACAAGTTCCTGTGATTGAACTCCTCTCAGGATCTCTGGAAGTGTAATATCCAAAAGTGCACTTCATCTTCCCTCTGCTTAGGACGCACAAATTAGACAAGTGGCCTGGTCAGAGAGTTCCCTTCTCTCTCTCTCCTCTCTCTTCTCTCTTCTCTCTCTCTCTCTCTCTCTCTCTCTCTCTCTCTCTCTCTCTCTCCTCTCTCTCTCCTCTCTCTCTCTCTCTCTCTCTCTCTCCTCTCTCCTCTCTCTCTCTCTCTCTCTCTCTCTCTCTCTCTCTCTCTCTCTCTCTCTCCTCTCTCCTCTCTCTCTCTCTCTCTCTCTCTCATCTCCTCTCTCTCTCCTCTCTCTCTCTCTCTCTCCTCTCTCTCTCTCTCTCTCTCTCTCTCTCTCTCTCTCTTCTCTCCTCTCTCTCTCTCTCTCTCTCTCTCTCTCTCTCTCTCTCTCTCTCTCTCTCTCTCTCTCTCTCTCTCTCTCTCTCTCTCTCTCTCTCTCCTCTCTCTCTCTCTCTCTCTCTCTCTCTCTCCTCTCTCTCTCTCTCTCTCCTCTCTCTCCTCTCTCTCTCTCTCTCTCTCTCTCTCTCCTCTCCTCCTCTCCTCTCTCTCTCTCTCTCCTCTCTCTCTCTCCCCCTCCTCCTCCTCTCTCCTCCTCTCTCTCTCCTCTCTCTCTCTCTCTCTCCTCTCTCTCTCTCTCTCTCTCCTCTCCTCCTCTCTCTCTCTCTCTCTCTCTCTCCTCTCTCTGCACTGTAATTAATTTAATTGTTTGGCTGTGTGCCAGTCAGCTAGTGATTTGTGACGTGGCCCAGACAGACAAGCAAGCCAAAGACCCCTCAGTTGAGGCGGGACAGGTGCCCACTCCAATGCCTGTCTGGGACAGTCTATTTGATTGGAATGCAGTTTGAAGTCCCCTGGGAGAACTCAAGAACATTATAATATATGCAGTATGTAGTCATGTGTTGTAGGTCCGTCCCTTTGGGGAAACAGAACAAAAAAAAACACACACACACAAAAAAAGAAAAAAAATTGATGAACGTCCTAGCTGCTCTCTATTTTGATTGTGGTGCTTTAAAGCATCAGTCAACATTCAGTTGAATTATGAATTTAAGTTAAATTCATCAAGGCTGTATTTATTTGATAAGAAATACAGTAAATTAAATATAATGAAATATTGTTATAATTTAAAATAGATTCCTAGTTCTGTCATGAAACTCTAGAAGATGGCACAGGCTGATGGGGCTGACGTTCTTGACGTAATTATGGTAAATACCAAAAGCCGACGTGGAAACTGCACATGAACACCCCCTCATGTGGTATTTTCCACTGGGCAGCTTGTAGAATATTTTGATGCACGAGTTGCCGAGATGAGATAACCTTTGACCTTTTCAAAATGGCGGAGAGCAACGCAAGAGTCGTGAATGGTAAAAATATGTACTATTCATGATCTAGAAAATATACAGCATATTATTTACCGTTTGAGTTTTGATAAATCCTCTTCTTGCTGTAGCAGATGACTTAAGCAATCTAAAATAGTTTTAGCTAAATAACAACTCCATCTTTTTCCCACATTACGACAACAAAAGCACTTGAAAACACAACACACTGGTAAATACCAGTTCACAAGTGGAAAATATCATATTTTCCATAGCATGTGAACGCATTACTGTGTTAACTACTTAATCAGGCACAAGCTGATTGGTTCCTGTCGCATCTGCAGCCAATGAGCTTGCTGCTCACAACATTTAAATGGCTGGTTAGCATCCACTTAGCAGTTTGCAGCGCGCATTCCACCTGTATCTGCTATGGGTACATCTATATATATGCTATTTATGCAGCAGCAGTATGTCTTACATAATCACATCAGAGTATCAACGTATGTATTGGCAGTAGCAAGTTCCTGTATTTGCTCTTCAGCAGCAGCAATAATCTATAACAACAGCAATAATCAACAGCAGAAGCAGCGTGGCAGATCTATTCCGCCAAGGTTAAATACATTAACATTTTCGTATCCATTATCATGCTAAAAATCTGCCAAGAGTTGTCATGATAAAACTTATTTGAACTGTTTTATATTTGAATATATTTAAAAATGTAATTTATTCATGTGATGCAAAGCTGAATTTTCAGCGTCATTACTTCAGTCTTCAGTGTCACATGATCCTTCAGAAATAATTCTAGTACTTGCTGAGCAAAGCTCATTTCTTTTAAAAATACTAAATGTAATCTTACTGAGCCCAAACCTTTGAATATCTAAAAAGAATAAACAAACTTTACATTTCTAGTTAACAACACTTAGTATATGAAATCTTTGAATTTCAATTATTGATTTTAATTGTAATTCTGCTTCCTGTTTGCTACCCCAATTCTAATTCAACTGGCATACACTTCAATTCTGAATGGCACAATGTCCTGCCAAAAATAAAGGGGGAAACAAATCCAATAAATCCCATAAAAATAGTCCTAAATGCATGTTTGCCATTGTGCGTTAAGTGGGTGACACAGACCAGAGGGAAGGATTGTAAATGAATACCCACTGTGGCCATTTCTGCAGCTCAATGTTTCCTGTAAAGCCAGAGAGAAGTGGAAACAGGGATTAACGGGAATAAGGCCGATAAGGACGGCTCAGACCCAGCAGGGGAGCAGGACAGAAAGTCGAGTGAAGGAGGGGGGAAAAGAGAGCGAGGAAAAGAAAATGGGGCAATGAAGGCGGTAGACACTGACAGTAAAGGAGAGAAGAGGCAGCAGACGTGCTGTAATTCTACTTTAGCTCTTCAATTCCTGGCACATGCTGACTCTGGCCCCCCGATGACTCAACCAGGTTGATCACACCACTTTTACAGCAGGTCTAGGATCAGTCGTGAGCTCCTTCCATCAGAGCGATGACTCTGAATGAGTCACAGCATGATGATCTTAGCTGATCAGGGCACTACAGTATCAGATTATGGCTTTCGTCGTATTACCTTCAACCAGTTACACTTGCACATATATACATATACTGTAACTACATACATTTACAGATTACAATATTATTTTACCGTCTGTAATATGGGGGCTGATGCTAAGCTGATGAATCTACAGTAAATGTACATGCATATTTTGTGAGAATTCCCCTTCAAATATACATGACTGTGATGATGTCATATTCTATATGTGTTTTCTTGATTTGTCATCTTGGATTATACACAATTCAATGTACCATGTTAAATGTCAAATATCAGTGCAAGACAGATGATCAGAAGCTAGAAAGGTTTAACAAAATTTGTGCATGCCTTGTTTTTTCGAGCTAGCGCACAACGTAGAAGTTCTAGTTCAAATGACATGTAAAGTTAGTATATGGTCTGTTAGTCTGACTAAAAAGAAACCTGAAAATGAAGTACTAAAGCATTTACATTACATTTTAAGAACAACGAATGATTGCATAAGTCCAAAGGAAAATTAACTTTTAAAGTAGGCTACAAGTAAATGCAGCTAGCTGTAAAACTCCAAAATGTGCCTCTAAAAGAAAATACAGTTTGATATCTCTATAAGTTTGTTTGCTTTAGAAATTCATGTCCAGCTGCCAAGTCTCATGAGATTGCACATCAAATATCCCGTGTCAACATGAAAAATGAAGTGATGAGCTGAATTGTGCTTCAAGTTCCTGCATGCTAACTGCTAACATATTTTCTCCACAATGCATTGCGCCAAAACAAGAATGCTCCCATTATAATAAACTAAGCTGTCTAAAACTGATGAAATATTTCCCCACGCAAACTTGAATGGATTCATCAGATTGACCAACAGAAAGCTGCTTGGCTTGAAAGTGACTTTGAAATTTGCTGAAATTTCGCTTATGTGATGCATCTACGGAGTATTGCGCATAACATACAGAAAAAAAAATGAAATCAGGGCCACAAATTAAAAAATAATTCTGATGATTTATTAATTTGTTTTCTAATTTTAGGATCAATTTTAGGTCCATGTTGTACCATAACTAAAATATTTACCTTCACAAACAACATCACCTGCCAACTGATTGGCTGCAATTGTGTCTTATGCTAAACATGATTTTCCCCATTGTTAGAAATGTTTAGTATATTTAAAGTTCCCGTATTATGCCATTTTAAAGGTTCCAAATTATGTTTTGGAGGTCTCCTATCAGGTAAAAAAAAAAAAAAAAAGTTCTCATAATATACATTGCACATAACCTAATTTCTTAAAGAGTCTGAAAACAGTTTGTTTGAAGATTCAGTCTATTTAAACACCTCTGATTGGTCAGATGGCCCAGTCATGATTGGTCTATGCTGCCCTGATTGGTGAGATGGCCCAGTCTTTTGTGATTGGTCTACTCTGCTCTGATTTGTCAGATGTCCCAGTCTGTTGTGATTGATCTACTCTGCTGTGATTGGTCAGATGGCCCAGTCAGTTGTGATCGTTTTACTCTGTCCTGATTGGTCAGATGGCCCAGTCTGTTGTGATTGGTCTACTCTGTCCTGATTGGTCAGATGGCCCAGTCTGTTGTGATCGGTTTACTTTGCTGTGATTGGTCAGATGGCGTCTTCTCGACATGTCCCCAACACAAACCAAAAACTCTCCCAGGCCTCAGCTAAAACTAGCAAGTCAAAGTAGACAATGTTCGCGGGCAGCCAATGAAGACCATAGGCTGGCATTATGCAAATTTGTTACATTGTTACACAGGTATGTAACAGGAAGTGAGACTTGATTTACTGTGTATGGAATTTCATTAACAATATCTTTACTTCGATCTTTACAATTTTGCAGACTTTTTACATTCACAAACAGCAATATTAGGCTACACACTGCATGATATGTGATATTCAAAAAAGCATAACAGGAGCAACTTTAATATGAATTCTACATTCTGTTGAGAGTTCAGTGAGAATGAATTGGGCCTGCTGACAGCAGATCTATGCACCTGAGTGTTTAGCATTTATCACTTGAGTTTAATTTCAGTGGTCTGGAAGTAAATATTTGTGCTCATTAAATATTAAGTCTTTCATTCTCCCATTGTTTTTCTCTACATTTTCAACCTTTCAACCTTTTTCTCAAGCTGTTGATGTTGGCGCACAGAGAGAATTTTTTTGACCATCTCTCTAGTACAGTTGCATGTGGGAGTATATGAAAAGTCTCAGGGATCAGTTGAGTGCCAGGCTCCTCTGTCTCCATGAGGTGTTTTACTTTACTCTTGACTTTGCCGGCACCCCCAACACATGGATTTACATACCAGAGAGAGACAGGGACTTCCCTCTTTATCTCTGACACACACACACACACACACACACACACACACACACACACACACACACACACACACACACACACACACACACACACACACACACACACACACACACACACACACACACACACACACACACACACACACACACACACACACACACACACACACACACACACACACACACACACCACACACACACACACACACACACACATACCTAGAAGGGATGGGCTGAAAACACAGATAGCTTTTTATTGCTTACTTTTTATTGCTTACAGCCTTCATACTGTTTATATAATGAATGATAATAATATTGTTTGTCAGAATCTGACTGGACTGCAGTGACTGAGCGCAATACATTCAGTTATGAAAAATAGAAACTTTCCATACTGTAAGCAAACAAGCAACACGTTCTGCATGTGTGGTTCTGTATTGAAAAAGCAACAGAAAGAGAAAGAAAAAGTGCTAGAAAAAGAAAGTGAAAGAGGAATCCTGAATCCAGATTATGCTGATAAATGTTGAAGCAGATTTGATGGACACTTTGACTGTGCTGTTTACTTCACAGTACACAAAGAACCTTTTCCACTACTGAACAACAACTTGTGTGATTCCTCAATTATGGAAGTTTTTTTCATCCCCTAATTTTTTTAAGGGGGGGGAAAAATCAAAAATATTATATTATTATAATTATTTCCTAATTTCTTTTTTTAATTGGTGTTTATCTTCAAAAGATCTGTTTTAAAATCTGACAAATTTAACTAGCACATTTCCCATTAAATGAAGAAAACAAATTCCAGCGCTTTTATTTTATATAATAAATCAGGAAGACTCTTGTTTAAAATCAGGAAAATTGACTTTGTGCAGTTTGGTATTATGTGTAAAAGTGTATTCATGTTTGTTACACACAAAGGGTAAATGTCCCCAATACTTACTGTACCATCAGTTTTTGGAAATCATTTTATATGTGCTTATCATAGATATGCAAAATAGCATACAGTGCATCTCTTCTAGGATCAACATTGATTCCTGGACATGTAATAAATGTATTAATGACACATAATTAGGAGAACTGTCATTTGTCATGATAAGCAAGTGGCTCTAAGTAAGGAATCACCCTCTTACAGTACAGTAAGCATGATATTCTGCGAACATCAAAAACAACTTTTAACCAGAAACAGCCCACATTTTGGTGTATTGTACATGAGAGGGATTTTTTAACGTTTCTCAGTGCAAAGGTGTAAAGCGCAAGAGAAAAGCCCCCTGTTCAGCGAGCGTAGCCCCTCGCATTCAGTACACCCACTCGAGAGATGCTCTGTCTGTCCCCCATCTGGACTCCTCACACTGATAACACACACACACACACACACACACACACACACACACACACACACACACACACACACACACACACACACACACACACACACACACACACACACACACACACACACACACACACACACACACACACACACACACACACACACACACACACACCACACACACACACACACACACACGTATGAATGATTTAACAAGCAGACCAGCCAATGTAATTCCCAGAGGTAAAAAGTTAAGAGAGGTGGGTGACTTAAAAAAAGAAACAGAAAGAGAGAAAGCTATATGCCATTTAATTTCACAAAAAGCCCTCTATCCAGTTCCTTCATCTTTCCCTGATTTTGCTCCTCAACAGAGTGAAACGATGGAACGATGATTCAGCACTAAAGTCAGGTGATCATCGGGAGATCCCTCAACAGCACAGTCATGTGATCGGCTGGAAGCTTCTCCCACAGCCAGAGCTGCTTCCCAGAAACCTGAGCTGAAGGGGAATAAGAAAGAGAAAGAGAAAGAGAAAGTGCTAAAATCTGTGTTTTTGTTTATGTGTGTATTTTGTCTGACCTTTCTGATTGTGGTTTATACTGTATCATATTAGATGCACATATTTATAAGGGCTCTATATTATCAACATGATCAAAATGTTGCTGAAAACCCTGTTGTACACAATCTACTACATGCCTTCTGTCATCTGATTGATAGTTTTTCTTCTTCGTTTTTGGCACATCTGCCCCAAATTGTGTGTTTTTCGCCTCTAGTATGAGCATCATAGTATCATACTATATGAGCCATGAAAGGTTGGTGTTTCAAATATGATACTCACATTTTAAAAGAAGTGTCTAAAAGGTTTAAAATACTTTTCCATTAAAAAAAAAAAAGAGTCATATGTCAGGCTTTACAGGGTTAAGCAATACCAACCATACACTGTAAAAAAAAAGTTGGATTAACTTAAAAAAAGTAAGTTACCTGGTTGCCTTAAAATTTTTAGTTAATTGAAATTAAAACTTTGAGTTAATTCAACAAAGGAGATTGGTTTAATAAATAGAAACTCAAAATATTATGTTATCTGAACTACATTAATTATCTAAGTTGATTTGACAAAATATAAAAAGTTGTGATAACAAATCATGAAAATATTTTTTTACAGTGTAGAAATGTTCCAATGTTGTTATTCTAGATCTATCATTAAAAAATAAAAATTGATAAAAGGGCAAAAAACCTGTTAAAGATCATCACAAAATCTTCATCACATGTACACTTTTACACTTACACCTCAGGTTTAATGTCACAATATGATACAGTAGTAGAGTCTGGATGAGAAAACACTGTGGTGGTTTCAATGGAGTGGGTGTAAATGCACTGGTGGTTTTACATCGAGGAGCCACAGGGTACAGATCCTGCCTCACTACCATAACACAACCTTAATACAGATCCTTATTCTCTAATAAAGTCACATTAAAGTGCAGGAAATGAGGAGTGTTACTGGTAATGTATAGGCTATTGTGCAATATAAGTATAAAGTGTGTCATCAAAGACTTTTGATATACAAAGACGATGCACTCATATTACTATAAATGGCAAGGCAGAATGAGTTCCGCCTTCTAAATAAAAGAGCCAATCGCAACTTTTAGCTGTACTTGCATGACTGAAATAGCTGCCCGAGAGGTGTTTCAAAGATGGCAGAGTAAAATGACTTGCCTTAAAGGGACATTGGTGCCATTTAGGCTATACTAAATTTCTGATCATGTTTAATTACTTGACAATCATGTAAAAATTAGCACGAGAGCGCAATTACATGAAAGCCCCAATGGGAGTGTAAAGTTCAGCGCGTGATCTACTGACGACACGCAAATTAAAGAACAGACACATTTTCCATTATGACCAACACCATCTACCAAAAGCAGCGTAGATTAGAGTCTGGTTTAAGATGTGCTTTTTTTGGGCAGTAAATAATGGCACAAATACCAGTAAATTGACTAGTGCAAACCTTAGTAAATCACCTTGCGTTTTTATTGCCTCCCATAAATTTGCTTCTAAAAGGGAAACTCCTACAAATGCAAATGCAATAAGATCAGTCGCAAAAATAACCCTGTTCACACCTTTTCAGCTCTAAATCTTGACGCTAGTTTTTTAAATTTTTTAAAAGAGGGTTTGCTCTGGTGCGAGCTGTTAGTAAATCTGGCCTTTAAACCGTTAACTGTCATGGAACTTCATAAGTTATTCATTTAAAATGCAATTAATTTTTATTGGAGTTTGATATTAGCATTTTGCTAAGCTAAAGCATGATACTCCAATACACATATGCATCGCATAAACAAATTCGTACAATAATTTTGTCCTAAACTATATTTATCAAAACATACCATTATTAAAATAAATGCAATTTTATTTAAAATCATTTCAGCTTGGATTCTGGTATTGTTGATGAGCATATTTATTATTATTCAGAAAGAAAATAAAAATATTGAGTGCATTTGAAACTGCAAACTCAAATACAAAACCATTTACATAACGAGATTTTTCATAGGCTCTTTTCATTTTGATATTTGAGTCATTTTCCAACATGTCATCTTCACTTTCATGTTGTTTTTCAGTAGTCTATTGGTTTACTGTTATCCATTTCATCATTTATATATTTTTTAAATATACAAACATGGTGTCTGTAGGAAAGTACAGTACATGGGAGTACACATATCTTTCAAAGCTAACGATAATGAGCAGATCTTCTGAAATCTTTTATCTGGTCACGTTTTTTACCAGTGAATGAAAAGAAGCAAGTGTTTCCTGACCGCAGTTGAGGCTGGAATGTATTACGGAATCACCGGCCGTCCCCCAGGTGTCCTTTCAGAGTAAAACTTCTGTCATAATGCTTTTTAACACCCTGCTAGAGTTCTGATTTTGCCCACCTGTGGTTTGGGTTCACGTTCATTGGTTCTTAAAGTAAGCTGCACATACTGATTCTGTAGGAGGCTGGAGTTTCTGTGCCTCTGCTCATCACTTGTTACGCTCACAGAGTTACAGTAAACACTTAAAGCACCCTCACATAGGTACTTTTTGATTTGAAAATCATTCAGTGTTGCTTTGTCAATCCATTTCTACAAGACTGCATTTTGTTTTACTGGCACTGTTGTGCGTGCGTGTAATATTTAAGTAATGTAAGTAATGTTTCTTTTCTAGTGGTCAATCGAGTAATTGTCCCACATTACTATTGACTAATTGAGAATTATTTTGTGGAATCTGTACTTGAGTACTATTGAAATTTAAAAAAAAAAAAAAAAACAATTCCCTTCCCAATTCATTTTGAATATCAAAATGCATTATCGTGACAAAATATAAAAAATAAAAACTGTTACTTGTCTGTAATTGTTAATTACAGCCAAAATTGATTAATTTGTCTCAAGCGTGAACAGGGTAAATGTGTTAACCATTCTATAAATATATCGATATTTATTTATAAATTCTAAAATTATTCTAAAAATCAGAATTGAAAGTAAAGTTAGCAGGTTTATAGCAAGTTAACAGGTTTCACAATAGAGTAAAATGTTGACTCAGTAACATTGGGGTAATTTCTATGTACTTTTTACACCTTACAGTGTAATACAGTATAAGCTCTTTGAAATCCAGCGTAAATGTTTCAACTTTTTCTTGTGGGATTGTGGCAGTTCAAGCCTCCCTATTTTTGGAGAAAGTTGTCATGAGCTAACAGTGTGTGAACCTACAGTTATTAACACTGCTGAGTGACTTATAGTAACAGCCTTGTGAAAATGCACCAAAAATATATACGACTGTGATTTTTCCCCCTAAAATGTACACTTGTAATCCAATGGAAACATTTGAGATTGCTTGGATTTTAGGCCAATATGTGCTTTCATCTTGTAAAGTTATGCAATATACATGGTCATTGGTTCTGAAAATGTTCCCTCATGTTTTCTTTTAGAATAAACAGCCTAAACAAGATTCATTTAATTGAGGAACGTGTTGAAGAATGTATATTATTAAATACATTTATTTTGAATAAATTATTTCTCACCCTATAGACATTTTCAAAGCAAAAAATGTAAATGCATTCTTTATTCACCCACCCTGGCGTTGTTAAACAATTAAGATGCATTCTTTTTTTCAAGGTTTAGACTATATTGTTTTAAGGATGTTTAGAGATCTTTTTAGCGAAAACCAATAAGAAATTAGATTTTTGAAAATTTTCTTTTACAGTGAATAAGAATCCAATTTGGAAATTAACTGTGACCTGAAAGGCTTCACGAAACAAGTCAGTTCCTGTTCAATTCAGCCCTTATCAGGTAGTCGGTAACAGATCTCCTTACCTGACTCTGACTATTAACTATACACAACACAACTGGCTCCAGTTTACCATTAGGGCACATGGCCAAGATAGCAAGCTTGACACAAAGACAGCAGAATCAGGGCACTGTGGACCAGCTAATTACAAGAGCACAGATAATGTAGCTCTCCCAGCTCGGTACATCAATAATGCAGAGCGCCGCTATCCACAGCATGGGCCAGCTAGTCAGATTCAGGACACTCACTGTGCTTTTTGTCAAAAACAGCCCTTGTGCCTCTATCTCTCTATTCCTGACTGTATTTCTCTTCTGGAATTGTTAATAAAATACTCTTTGGGAGTCCTGAGTCTGACTTGAGCCCTGCCTCTAATGAGCTGTGGCCAGAGAAACAGTCAGGCTTGTTTGGAATGTTGTATTATTCTGATAAATTATTTATTTAATATACATTTTGAAAAGACTTAAACATACTGTTAAATCATTCATATTCATTTGTATGGTGTCATTAAAGAGTGGGAGTTGCACTGAAAGTTACAGTTCCATACTTAGTATTAACGATTAAATTCTAAAAGAACATTTTCCAAGAAAACAAGGGATACATTTGGATTTCCGGTTACTTGTTTTATTTTTAAAAAGCAGCAAAAATCTCAAAGTGGATTACTTTTTAGAAAAAATGTGCATACATTTCTGCAAAATATTGCGTTGCTTCTTGCACGTTTCGATGTGAAACGTCCAGCAAGTTGTGCTAAAAGCATGTGAATCTGGTAACATTTTATGTAATTTCCTACTTCCCACTTCGTGATCATGGGCTTGTCATATTCAAGTGTTTTATTATCGACAAGAACAGGAATAAGGGAGGACACCAGGCTAATTCCTGCCTATTAATTGCGAAAATGTTATTAAAACCAAAATGAAATTTAGCATCCCAATCATTGACAACCATTTAAACATTCACCACTCTATCAGCAAGCTGACAATTCTGGACAATTCTGGAAAGACCGGAGTTTCACGTGGAGCATTTGGAGATTTTTAGAGACTAGAGACTCTAGGAACAACATCTCAATGAACAACATCTTAACACTAAATTATAAAGGCCTGTCTCATATAGACGCCTGTCTCAAATACAAGCCGGTGCAGTTCGACGATTTGGGCAAAAAAAAGCCCGGGCTATTAGTTGAAGTTTTACAGTAAGTTGAAACCCAATCCTTCCATTTAAAAGTGTAATCTGGCATTTTCTCTCAAAAAATGAATTTGTCGCCGACGCGCCATGAATCTTGGAATAGGCTGTGAAGTATCCACTCGTTCTATTCTTCGCGGCCCGGGAAATTAAGAATGCATTTGGAGACAGCATTTGAATGAGCCTTAAAGCATTTAAATCATTTATTCAATCAGCAATCAAATCAGCCTTCATCACACCGTTGTGACGCATCTGGCCCTCGAATGTAACCTTGGAAGGATGCAGCCTCTGAATTGGGACAGCGATTATGTTTCAATTATTTTGATTTACCCCACCTGTCCTCCGTCGTTTTCCTACCCGATTGCTTCCCTATTTATTCTCCCTGTGTTCTCTTTCTTGTGCCATATTCTCATCCAATGTTCCCCGTCTTGTCCTGCCCTGCTGTGCCTGTGGACTGTATATTTCTTTCCACTTTCGGATGTTTTTTGTTTGTTCTGGCACTTAATAAAAGCCCTACTTCACTTTGCATTTGAGTCCTCACTCATAACTTCTACCAAACCAGACATCTACAAGTCTTTGAGCTTTTTTACTGTGACTAGTGTTTACGGGGCTCGTAACCAAGTGCAATGCTTACCAACCGAGCACGTTTACTATGTCAGAAATGCCATACATATGGAGCTGGTTATGTATTGCAAATGTCAAAATGGTTTAGTTTACAAATCATGATAAAAGTGGTTTGAGGTCATAGCATTGTGCAAGAAACAGTGTGAAAATAAGTGTTCATTAATCGATAATGTGATCCTGTATGTAATCAAAATGTGAAAAGGAATAAAAGTTGCTGTTTTATTGCCGCTAGTGTTCATTTCAACTGGGAACAGCAGTGAACTGTCACCTTTATTTATAGACTAGCGCTTTATACAATACAGATGGTTTGAATGCAGATTTTAAGTGATAAATAGAAAAATAATGATTCAATGATGCAAACAGAGCTGCAAAGAAAATAGTGTCATTGTTCAGCTGAAGTTCAGTTCAGAGTTGATTCAGTTCTGTTCAGTAACTGTGTAAAGATCATCAAATATGAAATTAGTTCAATGGTTATAAAGCAGCTCTGTAGACAACAGTGATGTGTCATTGTCTAGCTCAGTTCAGTTTTCATCTAATAGTGGGTAACACTTTATTTCCAATAGTCCAATAGTCCAATAGTGGGTAAAACTGTCTGCTTAATACATGCAAACTGTTTATTTTAATAGTCACCCAAAATACATTCTACTGACTAAAGTAAATATGGAACTATGTTCTATCTATATTCTATTAAACCGAACCCTAACAGTCAACTAATGCTCTAATACTCTAATGTTGGCATGTAGGTGCAACGTTACTTATAGTCAACAAAATGTCTAAAGGTGGCCATCAAAATAAAGTATAATCCAATAGTGTAATTGCAGTCAAATCAATTGTATGTATAGGTATATTTTTGGCATTGAAAATGAAGTTAGAGGCATCTTTTTTTGAAAAATGTATGTTATGTAGAGACACTTACAGTCCAATGGAAGATATTTGAAGCTTATAATTTTATATAAGCTGTAAAGTTGTTTAGGGTTTTAGCCGTCACATTTTCATAGCAACAAGTTGGATATAACTTTGTAAGTCTTGTTTTAACATTTACAAATTGACTCCATTCACTTCCATTGTAAGTGTTTCACTCTAACCTGTTTTTTTTTTCTATTTTTTTTCTATTTTTAGAGAAATTGATGCACAAGTGTAATCAACATCATGCCACAAATGCTGTCAATTGAACTTAACTTGTACTGAACCCAGAATATTGTTTTAGGTAGCTAAATAAATACAGTTAGATAGCAGCCTATTTTGTAAATTTACATGTCTGGCACTACACAAAACAGTCTTGGAACGTATACACACAATTTCATTTTCATTTTAATCATGTATTTGGCTCTGCTTGCTGTATGAGCCCAGACTAATGAAATGAGCTCTGTCTGTGCGTCTATGGGGAGGTCAGTGGGTACATGAGGGTGTAATTGATGTTTGCACACGAGAGAGAGAGAGAGAGAGAGAGAGAGAGAGAGAGAGAGAGAGAGAGAGAGAGAGAGAGAGAGAGAGAGAGAGAGAGAGAGAGAGAGAGAGAGAGGAGAGAGAGAGAGAGAGAGAGAGAGAGAGGGTGGTCTAGAAGGGTGAGTTATTGATGTCTGTGTGACTAGTTGTCATGTTTAGGTCACATTGGCGTAAGTACCTACTAAATATTCAGCATCTGGCTCAAGGGCACAGGAAACAGATCAGGCAGCGGGATAGGATGCTGAGCGAGAGGACAGAAATGGAAAGGAGAAAAAGGAGTAGAAAAACAAAGGGACAATCCATCATCAACCTCTTTCATCTTTGCAGATTTAGAGTTAGATATGAACAGTACAGGAAATTTAACAAAACAAAAGACCCATCAGTCTCTTAAAATTCCCAAGCTGATTTCTTTTTGCAACCTCAAAGCACAAACTGTATAATTACGCCACTGGATACTACAAACATCCAAAGATTTCTTTCTTAGTCTATAGGTTTAAAACACATGTTTTTAGAAATGCATTGATGTTGGTTTTATATGGTTTTGAAAAACTTGATTACATTTTGAAGAAACATTTCAATTTAAAATGTCATGTGGTGTAACCACAAAGTAAAAAGTAAAAAGTACTCAAAGTAATCTATTTTCCATAAACCTTGAATATGTGAGTGTGTACACACAAACGTTTTAAATGTGTTTTGAGGTAAAAAAAAAAAAAAATAGATTTTTTTTAAATATAAAATTATTATTCACATATCTCTTTTTTTATAAATATAATTCATACATTCATATTCACATTTATTTTATATATTTTTATTGTATGTGTTCTCTTGTTGTCCCTTATTAGTGTGTGCAAACACTTGCCAATAAATCTTTTTCTGATTCTGATTATTAATTCATAAATGTTTTAACTATATGATTTTCATAAGAATTAATATTCATAAGAATTTCATTCTTGTAATGGGCCATTTTTTCTTCATTTTAATATTAGGACAGTATGTTATGCCCCATCAAAAATTTATCAAAATGTATTTTAATTCCAAAATTAAAAACATGCTCATTATCGCAGAGGTATTATATTAAAGTGATCATACATATGCATTGCTTTTTCACCTGAATTTCTAATAAATTAATGGATTACAAATTTATTTGTCATATCATTGTCATTTAAGTGTTACACAAAATGTACTGTTTGAATGTTATTGTATTAGAAAAAATATATAAAACCAAGCGGTATCTGCAAATAAATGCTATGCTGGTTCTTAGTCATTTTTGTCTCAATAATCCAGATATTTTAGGGGTCCCATATATGTTCTTCTGTTCCATAAGAGTCTCTGCTGAAGGAATTGTTTGTGTAATCTCTATGGCCAAGAATGCAAGGATGTTCAGGCATATGGCTATAAGTCTAATCTGATGTAGGAGCTGCGGGTTGTGATCAGGTGACATCATCACGCTGTGACTCATCAGAGCCACACTAATGCAGCTCCTGCGCTGAAGTCATCGCCCTGAGCGTCTGATCGGACTGATCCTGGATCTGCTTTAAAAGTGGCGTGATCAACCTGCCGTGAGTCATGAGGGGACATCGTCACCCATCTGCCAGGAATTAAAAGCAGAATTGCTGCTGCTGCTTTTCAGAAGGGTATGAAGGGAGAATGCGAGCAGATTGCTGAGCTTGCTGATTGTAAACAACCTACTTGTCAATTGAACTAGCCTAGCTATGACAGCAAAGCTATTCATTTAGTGAAAGACACAATCACACACTTCATCTTGAACAGGTGCTTTTATCTGTTCATAAACAGATATCATAATGAATATAATTTTTATTCTTAAATAAAAGTAACTAGTTCCTTTATGAGCACTTTGTTTGGTGCCTGGTTAGAAATAATGGAAAATAGTTTTACAATGTATTTCTTCTCAATCATGAAAATATGTTAATTCATGTCTTTGGTATTGCATATTAAAGGGGTCGTATTATGCATACCTTTTCAACTTAAGTTAGTGATTAATGTTGCTGTTTGAGCATAAAAAAGATTTGCAAGGTTATAAAGCTCAAAGTCCACTCGAAAAGCGAGATATTTTATTTAACAGAATCAAAAACTACAACGAACGGCTCATTTGGATTACAACACGATTTTACCTGGCTTTGTGAAGTCATAATGCTACTCATTTAAATAAAGTCAGCCCAAGGAATATGCAAAAAAAGGTGAGAGGCCTGATTGAGCTGCATTAGAGAAGATAGTGCTGTCGCTAAGTTGAAGAGATGCTGTTTTTTCCACAACATTTCTAAAACAGATTTGTTTGGCTGACAAACTTAGAGTGGTTTGAGTTTACCTTAAACACTGTTCCTGAACAATATAACTAGAGATGCAACGATATGAAATTTCTCAGCTGATACCGATAGCCGATTATTCAGAATGATATCGGCCGATATCGATAGTTTGTTTTTTCTTATGAATAAAATATCTCTCCCAAATAATGCTGCAAACTATACAGAGAACCCCTTTCATTTGGTACACTATAATATTAGAGGTTCAAATTGACAACAGAGCTATTATATTCAACTGCTATTTATTTCCAGGTATAATATTACACTCAAATAAAAGCTGAAATGTTTGTATACAACTCTACACAAGTAAGGTAGTTTTCAGAAGCACTTTTCTTCATGGCAAATTTATTCAAACATACATACTGTATATAATTAACAGTAAATAAGATCCTATTTACAAACGGATGACTTTCCTGAGGTAAATGCAACATTAAGTGATATTGGTCACAAGCAAGTTTTATTGACATCTTGTGCGTATCAATAACACGAATGTTATTTCTCGCGCCATTTATACGCCAAAAACAGTTTTTGCGTGTATATGATACGCAGTTTTCGCGTGCATATGATACGCACTTTATGGCGTGTAATACGCACGCACCCCCATCTCCCCTCCCCCTAATCCAACCCAAGGGGTTTTCAGTGCGTAGCATATGCACGCAAAAACCACAAACGCCGAGCCAAGTTCTGGCTTGTTCACATCTCACCAGCGCACTTGGCTCGGCGTTCGTGGTTCGACTGCTCGAGACTGTTTTCCAAAGATGGCTCCTGCCTGTATACGCGAAGTGGACTGTCTTTATAAAATATCTTCTTATTAAACTGTCTGTACACTTACAACTACAGCGATCTGTCTTGTCACATTTCATTGCGTCAAAACACCATTTATTGTGAATTTCGTGATAAAATGGACAGAAATTGAAAGATGACACTTTGTTTAAAGTAGTAAAGCACAGAGCTTTTAGCGATTATTGAGTGCGAGGCGCACTACAAATAATGCTTAGTATAGGAGAAAACTGCAGATCTGGCAACCCTGGTTTGAGGGTCAACGAGCCTGCTTTTATGTAGCTGTTTTTAGCTTTTAATGCGTTATTGTCGCATTAACTTGCCTTAACTAACTCAACACAAGAGATTTTCTTCACCCACAGTGTGAGTTGCAGTCGTTCACTGCACCCTGCACTGATTGACAGCCTATCGGCACTGATCATCGGCTGTTTTTAAACAATCGGCCGTTGACGATAGTGAAAATAATTGCTTTTATCGGCTGATACCGATTGATGGCCGATGCATCTGTGCATCTCTAATTATAACAACGTTTATCTGTGCGCTGCACATTTTAAGGTGGACAGCTTCCAGAAACTAAGAGAGTTTACAATGCAGGCTAGGCACAAAAGTTTATCCTGAAATATAAGTGCATAGTATGTCATTTGGGACACAACTAAGCTCTTTTGATTAGATCAAGATATTGTGAGTGCGTGCTTAGTTTATGACAAACTGTTTTAAGGTATTGAAGAAGGGGGATAGTATTGTATGGGAGGATTTAAATTGGACATTTAATCATATTGTTTTGTGAGCCTGTCAGAGTGTAATGCAGGATCTGCAAAGCTGTTTTTTTAGGTATGGAGCAGTTAAAAACTATATTTAAACTAGGGCAAGAGAGCAGCAAAGCAATGTTTTCATGAATGGTGCTTTGAAATAGGACAGAACAATGGAACAAACACTTTTCTTAAAAATACAGCATTTAGGATTAAGGGTCAGAAATATGATGGAAAATGATATGACCCCTTTAAAATACATCTCAGACTAACTTGTGAGGGCATCCCTGTCTTTATTCTTTCAGCCTCATCTTTGTTTCAGACCTGTGCCTAGTGAAAAAGAAGCATACTTCAGCATATTTATAAAAAAAGAGTACTTATTATGTAAATAATATACTGTGAAATAATATACTTATACAAACTGAATGCATGTCTTCAGACACCTAATTGCATGTTATTTGCAGTTAAATGAAGCTGTATTATAGTTTAATTTTGTATTAAACACCAATAGCTGAACTTTAGAGTGCTTTTAGAACCACTTAAGTTAACTATAATAACACTTAAGTGGCATTTTATTCCATTAACATTTAAGTAGTTAAAATATACTTTTAAGATTTGAAGTACACTACAAGTGCACATTTTAAGCACTCATCTTTTTCACAAGGGTCTAATTTACCTCTCTCCCTCCCTTTCTATATCTTGCCTAACAAGACTCATGTACAATGTGTTCCTGTTTGCAGCCTATCAGTCATAACACTCACACATACAATCGTTTTATCTGGTGTCTGGTTCCCTGGTCAAATCTCTGACGGGTCAGGACAGGCCCCTGACTTCCTTTACTTACTATCTGCTCCCTCACCTTTCACCTTTCCCACAATCCTGACACCCTTCATCTGCAGGAGCACAAAAAAGTTCATATCTTAGCCTTAGCCAAACTAACTTTAGCCTAGATTGGACCTTACAGGAACAGTTCATCCAAAAAAGTGTCACTATTTACTCACTGTATCATTCCAAACCAGAATGTACATCTAAATCAGCAATATGTTGTTTGACAGACAAATGCAGAACAATAATCAATGTGTTAGCCAAATAATCAAATATCACAAACAAGTGCAAGTGCAATCATTTATGCAAAAACCACAAGAGAGTGAAGTTCCTGAGCCACTTTCAGTTGGCATACCACCTGGCTGCAATGTGACAGAAGGCAGATGATAAGGAAAAACTGTTTGTGTCTTCATCACCCTGGCATGATGTATCCTCTTCGTGTTATTGACAGTGAGTGATTGAGTGTGTGCGAGAGAGAAACGCTGTCAGAGGATGAGAGATGAGTGTGAATTATGGCCTGAGTGAGTAGCAAGTATGTTTATTTGAATAGGGTGAACTACATGCAACAAGTTCACAGCTCCTGCGGACTGCATCATATCCTCACGCACAGGCGTCACTAGCACAACTAGCGCGAGCTACTAAGTGTCAGCTATTGTGAAGATGTTTTAAAACACTGATATGTAAAATCTCAAATTACATGATAATGACAGAGTTTGTGTTTTCTTGATGCATTGTGGGATAGTGATACTGTACGTGTGAACTGTTTCGCAAGCATTTATTTACCGTTGGCTGAAAGTATTCACTCTGGCTAACTTGTAATCTAACATTTATTCTTATGGATTTGAAAAGGTTGTTCAAACTGTATAAAACTATGTTAAAATACTACTTTTAATGAAAATTCTGTCATCATTTACTCACCCTCATGTTATTAGGTGTACTATTTTACGAGGTGACGATTTCATTTGAATTCATAATGTGATTTGAACAAAAAGTTTTTTTTTTGCAAAAAGTAAACGTTGACCCCTAACCCCATTGCTAAACATAACCATCACTGGGGCATAAACAGATTATACAAATTCATACGATTAGCCACCAAAATGGTGAAATCCAAGAAATTGTGTTTAAACTTGAGAGATGTCTGTCCCTCCATCAAAACTATAGAAATCCATATGAATCTAGCAGTCCAAATCTCCAATCCAAATGAAAATGGACTTTAAATGGAGAAAAAGAAATGTGACAGAATGACAGAATTTATTTATTTTTGGGTGTACTATCCCTGTAAGGCCAGCCAACATTTTTATGTAATTGAATTTATGTGAAATGTAATATATATCAATGTTGTAGCTAATCAACATACTTTTTCTTAAAATGTTAGCCCTATGCAAACAAGGAAAGGAAAATGTTTAATATGACAATTTTAGATTTGTTATATGTAATGTATACCAATTCAAATACAATAAAACATTTATGTAGAAACAGTGGGTCATGTATGTCAAGTATGAATACATGAGGCTTTGTATGTATCTATGTAACATTCTCACATGGTTTATAAGCAAGTGTATTATGATGTAATATGAATGCCTGGAAAATGTCATAATATGTCTATGAAGTTATTACTGTGACAGTTGAAAGAAAAGCAAGAGATTTATCTGTCAAAATATGTGAGGTTGTGTTCTGTCTTATTTTAGCCACCGAAAACTGTTTATGTGTTTAGTACTTTGAGACTCATATAAAAACACATTCAGTGCTCAGAAGCTAATTTACATATATGGTGCATTAACCTGTTTTTCTTCATGTCTCGCATGAAGAAGTAGAACGTTTTAGATGAGCAAGTGGAACTTTTCTCTTATAAGAGACTATTGACAAGTATATGCATATATATACAGTGTTTGACGGGAGGAGGTGGGTTTACAGCTTCACCTCAGACTCAGACGGACCACAGCGCTGGGGGTTGAAGAGTCTGGAAATTATGCATTTTATGACATATAGACAGAATCCACTTTGACATTCCTGACAGACATTAGCCAGACTTAAGTCTCCTTTACAGGGCTATCATTCAAACTCTCTTTCCATCCATACATACATCTCTCTATTTGATTTGTATACTCAAAGTATTCGCTGGTCAAATGACAATTAAAGGACGTTTGCGCCTAAAAATGAAAGGCCTGTAATTATTTTACTTATTATTTTTAAGAAATTTTGAAGAATGTTAACGCTGCTCTCTTCCACATGAATATGATGGTGGAGGCTATAAAGAAAGAAAAAACCCCACCATAAACGTGTTATAAAAGGTGTCTAATAATGCTTTAATTTCTTCTGAAACCATACAGAAGCTTTGTGTGAAGATTTTAGTTTCTTTTCTTTTTTTAAAATTACATCACAATAAATATTAAGGTCTTTCAAAGTCATCTTTATTAAAAAGCAAGTAAACTATTTCAATTTAAACATTAACTAGCAAAATTCTTTTCCGTTTTATCTCAAATGAAATTTCTACTAGCTAGTTTAGTTACTAGCTAATTTAGTTAGTGTGTTATATCAACTAAGTAGCATTTTGGTTTATGTCTAAAGAAAATATGGTCTATAATACATAATCTTGTATGAACGTTTTTGTCATTGGGTAAATAATTATTTTTTTAATAATATTAAATCAACATTTAAAATAATTTGAGAGAAAAAAATAATAAATTTGGCTGTAAGAAATTAGTTTTTTTTTTTTGTTGTTGGTCCAATACACTATATATATTTTTGCAGTGTAAGAAAATTCCGCTAAACTTTTCCTTTTATGTTCCACGAAAGAAAGAAAGTCATATGGATTTTAAAAGACAAGTAAATGATGGCAGAATTGTCATTTTTGAGCTTCTTCTGCAAAAAAAAGTAACAAAAAATGAAATTATACATATTATTAAAAAAACAATTTAGATGCAGAATCATAGGCATTTCATCAGGTCTAAAATGTAGAGGTGATGTATTATTCACATCATAATGTTATCTCCATGCTGATGATTTCTCAAGGTTTTTAGTTTTGTTTAAAAAAAGAAGAAACTTCATTTAAGTTCGGCCATATGCATCGATTTTTAAAATCAATGCCAGAATACAATCGTCCCGACACATCACATCAAACACTCTTACAGACATAAACATACACCTTACAAATAGCTGAGGAAAACATTCGCCCCTTCCTCCCTGATGAACTTGGAAAACAACATACACAAACAGAGGAGCGACCAGAGGCGGAGAGCCCAAAGGAGGTCCTGTTAAATTTCCAGTGCCTCAAGACAACACCATCAGTGTGTGTGTGTGTGTGTGTGTGTGTGTGTGTGTGGTGTGTGTGTGTGTGTGTGTGTGTGTGTGTGTGTGTGTGTGTGTGTGTGTGTGTGTGTGTGTGTGTGTGTGTGTGTGGTGTGTGTGTGTGTGTGTGTGTGTGTGTGTGTGTTGAAAAACACTCCTGTTTTTTGGAGATGCAGCTATTTTCCATACCTGACAGTAATGACAAGATTCAACAGGTTGAAGATTACACCAAGAACCTTGTGAAATATGTGTGTGTGTTTGTGTACAGTGGATGGAGCACTTAATATTGGTCTAGCACAAGGGGTCAGTGAGTTTAAGTGCACCATTCAATATCATTTCAATGCCGTATATATTTGTGAACATATATGTGTGAGTTTGTTCATGTGCTGGCCTGGCCCCTAAGATAAATACTTAACTTTTTGACAGGCCCAAACAGTGCACCCACCCACAGAAAGATCATGTCTTCATGTTTTTGTGAACATCCTTTAGCTAATTATAGAAGTGCTTCAGACTTTAATCAGTATAAAACCTCGGTTGTTATTGTAGCAATTTTAAGTGTCTCACTTTACTTATGGTCGCCTTTAAACCCCATCTCTCCTTTCCTATTCTCATCTTCTTAATCTATCATTTTCTCTTTTTTCCCCAAGAAAGTTCCTTCTTACAACACTGATCATTTCAACAACAAAAAAACTTTGTTTTCAGGATTCTTTGATGAATAGAAAGTTCTAAACATCAGAATTTTTTCCCCTCTTGCCAAGGCTATTTGATCAAAACAGTAAAACAGTAATATTGTGAAATTGGTCAAATTGGTCAAATTTCTAAAATTGGGTCACAGCCTAATGACCATGGGAAAATGTGCATGTCCAAACCAGTTGAGAACCACTGGGTTAGAGGATTCATTAATACAAAATACAATTAAAAGTGAGGTTCTTGAGGCTAAAGGGATCCTGTTTTGTGCTTCCTCCACTTTCCAAAGTTGAGCATCCCTACAGTGAAGTATCAATAAAAATATCCATAATTAAAAATGACTATTTTACCTACATTATCTATAAACATGCTTTTAATCATTTAGATATTACATTGTTAGCTTAGCTAATCACTAATGTCAAACTCCATTGAAATCAATTATCAAGCCTCCCATGTGCTGTTTGCTGTACGGTACGTCTTGTACACTCAAAAAAGATTTTTGCCTCTTATTTAGTTTAATTAAAATGAGTAACATGATTTTTAAACATTTTGTCACAATTTTATTGTGTTCAAACAACCTAACACATTTAACTGAATTAACTTAATCCATTTGTGTTGGGACTACTTGAATAATTTTTGTTGACATAACTAATAGGCAGTGGATCTGTAGTTCCCAGCATGCTTGGCATTTGACTGCATTAGGAGAGTCAATTTAGAGATGAATTGTTATTTTATGTTTTTCAGTAAAGGGAAAACCGTGTTATCATTTAATGTTCAGTTATGTTTTATAATGTTGTGTTAACCATTCCGGTGAAGACTGCTTTACTCAGTGAGTAACAGCTATAAAATGTCAGTACTGACAACAGTCATTATGTTAATTAAGCCTCAGAAAACAAAGAAAAAAAATTAAGTTGGACCAGCATAAAATGTTTAGTTTGACAAATGAATTAAATTAAGCTAAAATACACAGTTTTCATTTGAACTAATGCAACTAATTTCTGTTGATCCAACTTAATTGATTTAATTTAAATGAAATAAATTGTGTGTAAAAACATCTTCAATAAAATTAAGTGAGGGTAATAAATTCATTTGTTGAGTGTACTATAGGATCACCATTGTGCTGACAAGAGGGCATGAACTACAGAGCGTGGGCGGCCACTCCTGCTGGAAGTCGCATTGTAATGATGAATTTACTTGTGTAAATCTGTACACTGCCTCACTGGAGACACACCCCAGTTTTGCATATCATTTGTGACAGCGTGTGTAGATGCAAAAATATGCAATCCATCAAGTGCTGTGGTAATAAAAAGCCTCTGGATATGAGGCCACCTCAGGAGATTTTGTGTTTTAAAAGTTGAAGCATGCAAGCATGTCAGTTTAAGTGCTGACCGAATAACTCTTGCTTTGACTGACATTCAGTGATATTCTCACTGTGAAGAAGCTTGAGGGTTGTTTGTGGCATTATACATCTATAGCATGTGTGTGTGAAAGAGAGAGAGAGAGAAATGGAAAGAGACAAATTGTTAAGGTAAGGGTCAGCCTCAGGGAAAGTCCCTCCTGAAGTTCTTGTGAAATAGTCTGATGGGTTATTTATTAGCTATCCTGGAATTTTACAAAGCGACTTCATGGAAGACTAATGACTTGACTTTGTGTGTGTGTATGTATGTGCGTGTATGTGTGCGCACGTGCTGTGTGTGTGTGTGTGTGTGTGTGTGTGTGTGTGTGTGTGTGTGTGTGTGTGTGTGTGTGTGTGTGTGTGTGTGTGTGTGTGTGTGTGTGTGTGTGTGTGTGTGTGTGTGTGTGTGTGTGTGGTGTGTGTGTGTGTGTGTGTGTGTGTGTGTTGTGTGTTATCTGTTCAAAGCTGTGACCCAGAACAAGACTCTAAACAAACCTGGTTAGTTTCAGTGGACTGAAGGGAAAGGTCTTTTTTTTTTTTAAAGTTCCAGGCAATGGTGATTGATTTCAGTCTGCGCATAAAGCACAACTTCCCCTTTGCATTAAATTAGATAAACAGAAAGTTACAATTAGATATATATTCTGTTAGATAAATAAAATAATAAAGGTAAAATTGGTCCACACTTTAGACATTCTACTAACTATTAGGGTGATGATACACAGGATCAGGACACTTTTTGAGCAGTGTTGCTGGGCAATCTTGTCGAGCGATTGTTGCTTGGGCACATTCCCATTGAAAATGGGCAATACATTTATATCTGGATCATTTAGATAAGTCGTGGGCCTTGACGACAACACTGCCCAGCAACATTGCTCAAAAAGTTGCCCTGTGTATCATCACCTTTAGAGTCAACTACAATTAAAGTATGATAAG